>JAECWU010000781.1:0-457918 GCA_018150985.1 Chymomyza costata | reverse complement strand
ATATAAATGAATTTTACAAAAAAAAACATCGGTACAGGGTATCCCACTCTCGTGCTCTGTTTCGATCGATTAAATTTCGTAGTCAATCCTTAAGCCTAGTACGCAGCAGTGTAAAACCGCGTGAAAGAAAACAAAACTTAATTTGAAAAAAACGCTAAGAATTTTGACAGCGTTTTTTTTATATGAAGTTTTTGTTTTCTTTCACGCGGTTTTACACTGCTGCGTACTAGGCTTAAGGATTGACTACGAAATTTAATCGATCGAAACAGAGCACGAGAGTGGGATACCCTGTACCGATGTTTTTTTTTTTTCTGCGTATTAGGCTTTAGGTACGATTTCAGTTGGCACATCCCGATTATGTTATACGCCAGTGCTGGAAAAATTCTAGTCAAATGCATCGAAAACATCGATGTAGCGATATATCGAAGTTTTAATTCAGATAATACTATATAGGTAAAGAATATTCATTCGTCACACAATTTAAAAAGACGAAAATTCTGTCCAGAACAGAATATTCATTCCTTACATTATCTTTTTTTTTTAGAGCATCGAAAACATCAAGGTTTTTCCAGCCCTGCTCTATGCTGTACTTTCTTTAAGCTCAACAGTCTTCCTCCGATTATAATAATACTTGTAGGAAAAAAAGAGGGCAGGGCGGGGGGTTGGTTTCCCCCCCTACTCCCTGGGCTCCTTAGCTAGTCCAATTACCGAGATAAATTTAATTATCTGGGATAGTGACATCGTGCAACAATTTTCTGTGTTCGACGAGGAGGGATGCTCTTCTTCTGACAAGAGTGTCACACTCCATAAGTATGCATTGCAAGGATTTCTCCCTAATTTCATTGAAATAACAGGTGTTCGAGTCTATGATGCCCATCGTGCTCAGGGGTTTCCTAAGACTGCAGTGGCCCGTAAGTAACTCATTAAGTAGCCTTAGAGGATTCTTGCCCAAGTGGGAGATTTTCTTGAACCTATTCTGATCATAGGACCCGAGGAGCTGGTTGGACTGTCGTAAACCAGTCGTGCTAATCTAGTGCTAGTGTCGTCTGGATCTCTTCTCGTAATAGCTGTTCAATGGTGTGTCTATATATAATGTATATAATCCTCCGATTTTAAGGCGTATGAAATTTAAAACATAAGTAGAATGAGGCAAGAACTAGACCTTAAGCTGCATTGTGTCCAAGATTTCAAAAGAGGCCTCTGGACAGGCAGAATCTTATGGTCTACTCGATTCATTTATCATCCTGAGCATTTTGCTACAAAGGTTGTTAAGTTGGTTTTAATTCTTTTTTCTTGTACCTAAAGTACATAGCATACAAAAAATGATGAGCTCAGTTGAAAGGTTAATAAAATATTATATTTTAATATTTCTTTTCTAAAAAGTATTTTTTTAATAACCCAATTATTTTGCATTTTTTTTTTAATCGTCAGTTAAATCTTAAGCACATATTTAATAATAAAATTTAAGTATTTATTTCATATAGTATTCAAAATTTATGTATTTGCTCTTATCGCAAATATGCAACATCTGTTTTTATGTAAACATATAGGTACTTGTTAAGTTTGAACTGAGACTAACAACAGAATCCCTCCATAAAAAATTATATTAACTTTATAACTCAAATTAATTTCCTTTTAATGCTATGCTAAGCTCAAACAGCTGATGCATTTGTTAACTGTTTGCAACACCAAAGGACGTTCACAAGGAAGTGTTTGCAACACTTTTTGCTACACATGCTAGACCAGTGTTGAGCTGTCTCTCAATTTGCATAACTCGCAAGGATAGGGCACTAAAATCTGCCGCAGCACCAAGTGTGTGAAATCTCTCTCTCGTTTTTGCTTGATTGCGGTTTTTGCTCTCTCCTGCGCTTTTGCTTACAGCGCTGCTTACTCACACAAAGAAATGTTTGTTTGTATGAGTTTTGCCCACCACTATGCTAGAGACAGGAAGATATTCAATATTTTTGCGAACTTGAAGGCCAAAAAAGAAGAACCAGTTCTTATGAATTTATTTAATTTTAAGATACTCTAAAATTTTTAATTTCCGAGCTGCAATTATTTATTATAAAGGCAGTTTAGATGGCTGATATATAAGAACTTTGATCAATGTATTGGTTCCATTCATTAGATACTATAGTTTGTCATAATAATTGCTTTAATTAAGCTTACAGCTGAAACAAGACCTTATCTAACCTTGAACAATATGTCAGTATAAACAATTTTTCAGTTTCCGTTTTTATACTTGGTAATGTAAGCTCAATGTCAAATGAATAGGATACTTATAAATATTTAGTTTTGATTTTGGCATCGTATTGCAGTTTCTTGTCTAGCAGACAGTCTTTAAAAAATTTCATTACACTAGATAACAAAAAATAAGGGGCTTGGCTATGCTGTACATTTTTAGATCATTTTATTAAAGTGTGGTAATCGATTTGAATGTGTTTAAAAGTTGTAGGAATTTTAAATTATAAGGAAATCTTCCATGAAATTTAGATCCAGATCTATTTAAAAATTCGGAAATTTGAACTTTGACTAGCTAGAAGGATTTCAAATTTTTTGCATTTTAAATGACTTAATTATTCGATTTTAAAAGAGTACTATTTAAGATTCATCATCAGTGGTGTTTACAGCCCAGGTCGGGGCAGAACCGCCTCAAGTTTTTGTGTCCAATGATTACGTTGCCGTTGCTTCCGAGGCTTCTTTTGACGTTTCCTGACGAAGATTTAAATTAAATTTATGCTTTCTTTAGCCAAGATGTTTTCGAAACTTGTTGCCTTTAAATTTCAAAATTTTATGCTCGATTTTTTGATGTCTAAAAAAGATTCAACGACAGTACTACAAATGGAAAAGTATTTCCAGAAGTAATTATTTACACGTTTCATACTAATCTCCAAAACACTCCGTTTAATTTCGGAACCTCAAAATCGATTTTTGTTTTGGTGTACCTACGTGACAAGATAACCTCAAAAAAAAAAACATAAAGCAACTAAGAACTAAGGTCCGACGATATTTTTTTTATTCACTGAATCCGATTTTAAGGTCAAAAAGACTTAAGCGCGTCAGGGTTCCGAGATAACTTCCGAATTAACTTGTTTTGTGGATTCATTTGAGGTTGTGCCAATTGTGATAGCAGGTTCGGATTTAGCGTTTCAATATACTTCAGAAAACATAAGCCACTAGATCACAACATTTAATTGTTTAAGTGACTTAAGCTCCAAAAATAAAGCATAAAAAACAAAAATTGGAATTATAAGTTTTTATTTACTAAAAAACGTTTTATTACGAAAATATGGCTAAACGAAAAGTTTCTTCAATACTTATATTTTGATTGATTTAGACCCTCGACCAAAAAAGGTTACTGACCCTTTCTCTATAACAATCTTTTACAAATAAAATATCTTATAGAATAGAATTTAGCACGACGGTATTCTCTATCTGGTGTAAGAGGCCCCTAAAAGAGCACTATTCAGATGCAGGCATACTTACCATCACATTGAGCCTGAGGCACATTTTTAACATCTTAACGATCTTCCAAAGATCAGTGTATGCGATTGGTTACTGGGTCTGGAGACAACCGCCGGTGTAAAAGGAAAGTCCATAGCTAACGAATATCATACACAAGCGCCTCACCTTTTTCAAATGCAAAAACATCAGCAACGAATGGGTCTCAGCGATGACATGATCCAGGATCGGAATGCCTGCAGACGAATGCTGAGATCGCATACCCACACCTCAGGAGGAGCATAAGCCAGTCCGAAAAGAGGTAAACAAGGGTTTGGGAGAAGAAGAAGAACACGTTCTTAAGTTCTCTTTCCAACTTTTCTTCTTCTTCTGTCATCCTCGACTCCCAGTGGAGCATAGGACCCCAACCATCTGACCAACACTGTATAATAGTAAAAGTGTCACTTAGCACTAATATCCACAATTGCAATCATCCATCCACCTGTTCCTATAAAGTAGGCATGCTTTGATTTTTATTTTGTTAACTAGTGTAAAAGAAAACTTAGTCACTGGCTATCATTTGACAAGAGTCATACGATTTCTTGTAGAATGTCAAATATTTCCATGAATTAAAAAAATAAATAAATTACACCATACTGTAATACGGTACCAAAAAAATTACGCCTTTATAGGAACCTCGTGTCGTAAATTAAGAATCCCATGTAAATTGGCATTCAATTAGACTTGTAAATTGATTTTATCTTATAAACAAACTATTGTTACCCATCTGTCCAACACTTTCGATTTTCAGCGTACAATTTAAGATATATATATATATACTAGTAACAACCATGTAGTATGAGGGGCTTGTGCAATTCCAGGGCCGGTGACACGTACAATGAACTCCCTTCTACCATAAGTAGCATACTACATATAAAAAATGGAAAATCGTGTAACCCAATGTGACCCCAAATTGTGTGATGTATTCATGAAATATGTAAATATATTTTTTCGTTAGTACCGAAAAATTTTAACTTAAATCAATTTATAGGTATGTTATTCAGTTTATTAAGTGCTCGACAAGTGATTCAGAATTAATTGCTAAAATATGCGCAAAATAAATAAACTCGATAGTGATGTGTCGGTATTGTCATAGGGTATTAATAGTGGAAGTTTTTTTAGAAATCAAAACGAATCGTTCTAGTAACCCAAGACCCCATATAACAAGAAATTTCGAACTTCCGCAGAACTAGTTTTCTTACACGAAAAGCTAATTTTCTTCACTTTGAAAATGGATACATTCGATTTCCTATTCAAAAAACAGAAAAAATACACATAAAAAAAAATAAAATCTTAATTTTTTTTAATCAAAAAAAAAATAGTTTCACAAAATTTCAGATTTTAAACTTAACGCGTTGCGGCTCAATTTAAAAAAAAAAAACGTGTTTTTCGCTTTTATTTAATTGTGACTAAACTCCTGAATATTTTTGAACCAATTTTTGTTTTTAATCTAAGGTTGCAATAGGGCTAATTAAAAAAAAATTTTATATTTAAAAAAAAATTTAATATTTTTTTTAACCAGCATATTTTCTTAAAAAAAAAAATGAAACTTTCTTATTTTTTTTAAGTATGATCCTTAAATATGTCAATCACCATTTTTATTTTAAACACGTGTTTTTATATGTTCGTTATTTGGTGTGAATATGAATCAAATCGATTTGGTGGAACAGCGTTAAAAAAAAATAAAACGAAAATTTGTTTATGTTTTTTAATCGTATTTCATCCAAATATTTTTTCCAATAATGACGAGTATTTATTAATTATTCAATAAACAAAATTTTAAGGTAGATTTTTGCCATAAAACTATTTTTTATATAAAACTAAAATATTTAGGGTATTCAAGGTTACTATTAAGTTGAGTAGTTTTGCAACAACAAAATGTTCAAGGCAGAGTTTTAACTCTCAACTTAACTTTTCCTCAACACAGATCCTGTTCTCGTTCACAAGCTGTTGAGTTAAGCAGATAGCGTTGCAAAATACCATATTTGCTGCATTTTCAACTTCTAATGTAGATTTTTTAGTCATTTGGTAGTTTATTTATATATTAATGCGGCAAAAAAGTTATCAAAGTGACTTTTAATAAAATTAACTGATTAAACAAGTGAATCTTTTGTCAACAGCAATATGGCGTAGTGTGCTAAAGTGCCAAATTTAAAATTAAAATGTAAACAAAAGCTGAAAACAAGAAGCACAAACACAACAGATCAACTCATAAACAAACAAAAAGGGCATTCACGCTTTAGTCAGTTCAGTTTTTGTGCAACTATTCAATTGCTCAACTCAATAGAAACCGTGAATACCCTCCTTGTATTTTTTTTTGTTTAATTGCATTTAATTTAAAATGTAAATATACATAGTTTCCAAAATTTAATAAAAACTGACAAGCTAAGCAATTGTCACTACCTAAAAATGATCAATAACGAGTAGTTTGATTTTCAAAATTTGTTGGCTTTATCCACTTACAAATATGGTAAAACCTTATATTCCTATACATCAAAATGTTCAATTTCATAATTTTCAAATTTCTTAGCATTTAATAGTTTTTTTTTAATGCTGTTCGTCAAAGGCGTTATGTGCAAAAATAATAATGTATTGCATATGGCTCATGTTGGCTAATCCATAGACCGAAACGTGCTTGTGTAATATAATTATTTTCCAAGAACACTTGTACTACAAAAGTCTTTTATTATTCATTCATTACAGTTTCTCTTATTTTTTCTCTTGTTTCACACCTGTCTTCTTTTATCTTTTTGTATTCTTACACACTCATTCTGTTCAACTTAGCTCTCTTCATATTTCTCATTATTTTAAAATAGCTTTAACCTCTTTATAAGTTGGAAACATCTGTTGTTGCCAAAATAAACGCACATAAGTCAAATGTGCTGTAAGCATTACAAAGTCTTAAACTTGAAAAACGCCTTGAACAATTATACCGATTCACACATCACCTAGGGTTCGCAATGTATCCAATAAAAACGACCCAAACGACCGAAACTACTTTTAATTGTTGACCTCTATAACCCCAAGTTCAGTGTTGGGCAATAAAGTCAATGCATAACAAGTGACAGTCAGTCGGCTGTCAATAATATTATTGATATCAAGACCCATACATCACAGAAAAAAATTCCCACAGCAACGCTTTAATAGTCAACGATCTTTATAATAGGGGGGCTGGGCTCAACCAGAAACCCCGACCCGACCAACGAGCGCATTCTACCGACTTTGTGTAATTCGAGACTCCGCTTTGTCGCTCTCGCCAGTTGCGCAAATACTCGAAAAGAAGTACAAAAAATACTACTAAGCTGAGCTGGTGCTACCTACAAATACTCTATACATAGGCTCTTATATACCATGTAATGTTGTTGCTATATATATATAGCACTATTTTAAGTTTATACGGAAGATGTGTTGCCAGCCAAAAAGCTTGTACAACATGATTTCTGAAACACTTATATGGTAAGTCTACATGACACATTTGGTTGTAACTGCTGTATATGTGCATATGTAGGTAGATACATACCTACTATATGTTTTAAGCTATGTTTAGACTTACAAATTCTTATTATAACAGCTGAAAAATGTAACGTTTAAGTATTTTTTATTAAGGCGCATACGCAGTTCGAAAAATTTCGCGCGGAATGACAAAACTTCATTTAAAAAAATCCCATTTGGGATATCCCATTTTGGGATTTTTTTTTTATATATGAAGTTTTGTCATTCCGCGCGAAATTTTTCATTCTGCGTATAGGCCTTTAAATGAGAGTTCGAAGCAAAAACAGATCTAAGTTTATTGGTGAAGATTGGAAATTAAAAAAATGCATTCAAAATTTATAATAGTTTTCTGCATGTACTCTACCATTAAAACACAAAAGCTACAAATGAATTTGATCTAAGATTATATTTATACCGATACGAATATTATCCGTAAATTCTTTTTTTTTTACAAAAATGGTCCTCATTTCGGTCAGAAATGCAGAAAATCCCTACCACAGTCTATAAAGGGTCATCAATCATGAGGTTTTTTCTTCAATAAGGTTTTTTTTTGATAAATCACGCGTGAGTACGGTCAAGTTGCTATGTGTTTTTTATTCAGTTTTCATTGCCATTTCATCATGGAAAGACTTACACCCGAACAACGTTTACAAATCGTACAATTATATTACGCAAATTCGCGATCTGTAAAGAATGTTTTTCGCGCGCTTAGGCCATTTTATGGAACCAATTCGGTGAACAATTAATTTTACGCTCCGGACCGGTGAATTGGCCCCCAAGATCGTGATCGTGGGCTACGTGAAGTCTAAAGTGTTTGTTGATAAGCCATCTAGGATTGAAGCATTACCCGTGTTATTCGAGAGATACCGAAGATTATGCTTGAACGCGTCTTCGAAAATTGGAACCTCCGCATGGACAAGCTACGGCGCAGTTGCGGCCAACATTTGAAACGGATTGTCTTTAAAAAGTGAATGGCAAGAATGGTTCTTTCTATTGATAATAAAGATTTTCCGATTCATTTGCAATTTTTGTGTTTTTTTTTGCATTTAATATCCCATTTGGGATTTTTTGTTTTATATGAAGTTTTGTCATTCCGTGCGAAAATTTTCGAACTGCGTATGGGCCTTTAAAAAAAAAAACCTCAAGATTGATGACCCTTTACTAAGAAAATTGTGCATGCCTTCTGGGCCAAACACTTAAAAAAGGGCAAATCTGCCCAAATGGGCCAGATCTTATCTTAAACAGATAAGCGCCAATGTCCACCAGTGTGTACATATTTTGTTTACTGGTTCTACGACAAAGTGAACATCATAAGTAAGTACTATATTTTTCCAATCACCAACTAAAAATCCAAAAAAAATACATACATTGTTTACAATTCATTTATTTTGTTTTAAGCCGTATAATTTAAAAAAAAATAGTGTGAGGCGATGGTGCTCCTGTAAGGAACGTAGTTGCTTCCGCTAATTCTTATTCAAGATAAATAACACAGACCAACATGGTTTAATTGTTGGAAAGCTATGGGGTCATTTCGAAGTAATTTGCTGCATAGAATCCAAATCCGGGGTCAGAATTTGCCCATCACGTCAGGGTTGTGAGATATTTGAAATTACTTCGGAAATGACCCTTAGACTTAAAACAACTGACATGGCCCCTGTATTTGTAGGCCTGTGTAATTGGTTTTATTTAGTATGTATATACAAGCTTGGAATTAAAATAGACAGCCGTCTAATCTAAGAATAACAAAGAATATTTCAAAATTTATTTCAGTATAAAATGTGTACTTTTTTTTTAACCTATTTTACCTCTTGCAACAAAACATTCGTTTTCAAACCACATGAAAAATTCGGTTAGTGAAATTGGGGAGCAACAAATATTCGGTTTCAAAACGAATTCGTTCCGTTTTCAGGAGCACGACCGAGAAATTATATACCATAACTATACACAGCATACCACATTTCGTTACGTGACGATTTTTTTATCATTTGACTCTAACTCCTTTCAAAAACTTCATTCTAAAGGCCAATGAGCAGCATGCGAAAATTTCGCACGGAATGATAAAACTTCATATAAAAAAAATAGTGTGATTTTTTTTGTGCGAAATTTTTACGTATTGGCCTTTAAAAAAAAATAATTACCAATATTTTTTGTCGACTATGTACAAAAAGAAAAAAAATTTTAAATAATACTAGAGGCGAGTTTTGAGCGAAAAAAAATCCGTTTTAATAGATATTTAATAAACTATCTAAAAAAATGTTTTTAAAAATGTTCTATCTTAAAATAGCTTAGAAATTTATTTTCTATGTTCCTGATTTTCGGACAACCTTTTTTACAATAAAAAAAAAATAAATTATTCAATTGAATCACTTGACAGTCGAAACTTTCAGTTAAGTCTATTGTTGTTGAGATATTCGATACATTTCCATATTAGAGAATTTATTTTTAAATATAGCTTATTTTATAGTCCTATTTGAATAAAATAAATTGTTTTATTTTTTTCCGTGAATAATATCGTATAAACAAGCGCAGAGGCGCCTCCAGGGGTCACCTGTTGATGTGGAGGTACCAAAAAACCTCGTGAGTGAAATTTAATAGCAATATTTGAAAAAACAGAATTGTTTTAATTTTTTTTCAGTGTATTAGGTTTATCACATAAACAGAGCAGTTAAAGCTTCAGAAATTACCTGAGATTTTGTAGCTTCTCGAAATTTCTTACAAATTTTGAGCAGCAGTTAAGCCAGAAGTTTTACATAGAATGAGATAGGCATCCCAGAATATTTCTTTTGAACCGACTCTTAAGCAGGGTTGTGCAAAAATTCTCTGCTTTGCTTAAAGTTTCATTTTTGGTCTCTAATAAAAATTTACAAAAATATGAGTCTCAGAATTTATTCATACTAAGAATCAAAATTGGAACTACCGGTTCTTATAGAGATTAGTACCAAATTTTTTGGCTTAAAAGATATTTAAATTAATTGTTTTTTGTTTATATTTAAAATAAAAAATCAAAAGCTCTTATTTTCAATTTATATAAAAAAAAAAAATTAAGAATAACTCTTAGATTGCAATTTTTCAATAAAAATTATGATATCATACTTAAAAGTAGATTTTTATTATAAAAATTAAAAATAATTATTTTTTGCAATTTTTAAATAAAAGATATTTAAATTTTTTTTTTCCATTTTTTTAAATAAAAGCAGTTCAAAAACTTGTTTTTAATTTATATATAATAATAAAAATTTAAGAACAACTTTTAATTCTAATATTTAAATAAAAAATATGAAATAATATTTAAAAGTCAATTTTTATTATAAAAATTAAAAATAATTTCTATTTTGAAATTTTTAAATAAAAGATATTTAAATTTAATTTTTATTTGTGCAAAAAATCTTGTTTTCAATTTATATAATAAAAATTGGAGAACACCTCTTAATTTGCAAATTTTAAATAAAAATTATGAAATAATATTTAAAAGTCAATTTTTATTATAAAAATGAAAAATAATTCTTATTTTGCAATTTTGCAATAAGATATTTAAATTTAATTTTTTTTCAATTTTTAAAATAAAAATTGTTCAAAAACTTGTTTTCAATTCATATATGTAATAAAAATTGAAGAATAGCTCTAATTTTGCAATTTTTAAATAAAAATTATCAAACAATATTTAAAAGTCTTTATTAAAACTATCTTATTTCGGAATTTTTAATCCTTTAAAATGGAATATGATAGATTAGTTCGCAATTTTTATTTTCAAAGTCAAAAACCCTTTTTGAGTTCCCTTGACTTTTGTAATATAAATTTCAATATTGTTTCCTTGTTTTTAATAGTGCTAACAAAAGTTCATGTTAGTTTTGGGAAGCTTAGGGTCATTTCCAAAGCAATTTGCGCTTTGAATCTTTTCGAACCCCAGGTCAAATCTTAGTTGCGTAATAAACACCGTGCTTTTGGTTTAAATAACCTCAAATATCTCGAAATCAAGACGTGATAAAAAGGCCCCTTTTTGGGATATTTTTTTATATGAAGTTCTATCTCCGCGAAATTTCTTCGAACTACGTATTACCCATTTAATTTTTCAACAACTGAAACTTTTCATTAATCGGTCTGATGTCTGTAATTGTACGAAAATTTTTGCTTTTATAGAGCTCTTAAAGAGGATTGTATTGTAGCCCCCTATCACGTATCATAGTTACAACTTGACAAGTTCATGCATACGAACACAATCGGTAAAAAACTGATTTTTTTTGTTAACACATTTATATATAGTTTGACTCTAATAAAAATTCCTTGGTACCATGCTTTCTGTAAAAATTTACAACTCACTTTTGGCTTGATAAACGGCTTAAAGAAATAAAGTCGAACTTCCTTATAACGAATTTCTTCCAAAGAATTTTTCGACAATATGAATTTTTTTTCAAGTACGCTGATTTTTTGATATGCTTATAACGAATTTCTGCATTAAAAACTAAAAATTCTTTTTTAAGGCCCATACGCAGCATGCAAAAATTCCTCACGAATTTCAAAACTTCATATAAAAAAAATTCTCTTTTTTGGGGAAAAAAAAAAAAAAATCCCTTTTTTGGTATTTTGTTTTTATATGAAGTTTTAACATTTCGTGCGGAATTTTTGCATGCTGCGTATATGCCTTTAGCTCGAATTTCCTGTAAAGAAGTTCTACTTTTTCTTATATAATGACGTATTACTGACGTTTTAAGTATTTATCTGGTAAAACGATATCTCTAATCGGCTAAAAGCGATTTTTAGCACATCACCGAGCACTGTCATGTGTATTTTGTTACGTGTTACATTCTTATGCATGCACTCCATATACCCTAAGTTACACTTGTCTAAAGTGTATCTCGAATAAATAGTACGAAAAATTATAAAGCGAACCCATTTTTGGCGCTTTCGACATGTCGCTCGACTTTTAATTGAATTAATTCGAAATATTTGCACATAAAAAAAAAATATGATTATGTGTAGTAGTACATATTTATTTATTTATTGATGATGTGCGTCCTCCATTGACGAGTTGCCAGAGTGTCTGAACAAAAAACAGAGTTTTATGATCGCATATAAAACTTGCAAAGTCAATGTCAACATTTTGCATTTCCCATTTGGAGGTTTACGAGAGTAGTGATAGTCGCGTCTACGGAGCGCGCATTTCTAACATTCTCGCCTTCCTCTTTCTTCTTCTTTCCTCTTTTGCTTTTAAGTGTAGTTTGTGTGTGTTTCTGTTTCTGTCTGTGTGTTTACATTAGTGTTTAGCGTGAGTTGTCATTAGTTATTCTTTAGCGGGGATTCTTTGGCAGAAAACGTGTTCAACGCGGCCGGCAGTTCGTTGCTTGTCGTGCACGAGAGCGCGTGTCAAGCGTAGCTAGCCAAAAACCAAACCAAATAAAAAATACAAAATTAAAAAAAAATATATTATAAATAAAATAAAAATATAAACGTGCTCGTCCCGGCCAGATCTCAGTTGGCGGTTTTCAAGATCACTTGCAAAACGTCTCGTCGTGCGGCTGTAAAAATAAACATAAATCATAAGTGCTGTTCAAGCTGTAAAAGGCGACCGGGTTAAAAGACTGTATCGTACGATCCAAGTTTGGAGGCTTGAAAAACCGCCATAAAAAAAAAAAATAAAATGCAATTTATAAAAAAATTTTGCAAAGGTTTTTGCCAAGAATTAAAATTGAAAAATTTCGGTTTCGAATACAATCGCGTGGAATTATTCTACAGATCGCAGGTAAAAAGAAAAACTAAAGAGAGCTAAAGTTATGTGCTATGCTGGCAACTTGTATATGGTGTTTGTGTTTTAAAGAGTTTTAAGTCATCTCGTAATGCTATAAAAAAAAAAAAATTACTCTGATGCTCTTACATTGAGGGTATGTCTATTGTTAAGGGGCGTCAGTTGACGTGACTGACGTAGACAGTCCCACAATTTGTATCGGAAGTTGCGCAAAGTTTACATATTGTCTAGAATTACGAGAATGCATTATATAAGCATATTATATACAGAACTTAAAAGCCATATAAACAATAAATTTTTTTCAATGGCTTTGGTTTCAGTAATGTGAAATTGTGATTTGGTTTAGTAATTCATAGTCATAAAAATATCAAGTTTGATAAAAGTTTTATCTCTATTTTTTTGTTTTGGTGATTATATGAAAACTGATAAGGCATAAAAAAAACACATCAATATTAAATGTATTGAACAAATTTTTTTGCAATTATCTGTTAAATACGTAATCATCATATACATAGGTATATAAAACAGCAACCTCTAAAAGTGCATTTTATTTTTGCCCTAAAGATTTCGAGTATTTAAGAACAACCTTGCTTAAATGTATCATGCTCGACAAAAGTATTTTGACACGTGAAAAATTTCATACTTCTTATGATAGCAAAATTCTGAAAGTGAAAAATGAGTAAAAAAAGTTTGCATCAATGTTAGCAAAAATTAACTACATTCAGTATTAAAATAAAGAGATATGTATCAAAAAATTTGGTTTTTGAAAAATGTTTGATTTAATATTTGTTTTTTGTGATATAAGGACACGAATATTGGAAGTCTTCTAACTTTTATAACAAATTTTAATGTTCTACTGTTGGAACTTATAAACATACTTTACATGGTTAAATGTATCATGCTCGACAAAAGTATTTTAACACTTGAAAAAATTGCATTCTTTTAATGAAGCAAAAACTTGAACAAAATTTATCATAAATGAAACAAATTTCATGTTAGAATATGACAAAAACAAAGCAAAAAGCTTTTTTTTTTTGATACTTAGTAATTATTACCAAATCTTGTAAAAAATGTCTACAATCAATCTTATCGACTAAAAGATACAAGCACACACAGTGCGTTACGTTACAAAAAAAAGTGACTTTAACAATCAAATACAAAATAGTAAATTTCTGCGTATAGGCCTTTAGGGCAATGGACTTAAAATTATGCTACATAAGCTAATTTTTCAAGTAATTTAATCAAAAACCTTTTGTTTTCTTTAATTTTTTAGTGTCTAGCGTGACGTTACATGGCTTGACGTTACTTGAATACTCTTAAAAAAAATTATTATTGTTCTTATAACTTATTTTTAAAGATATTTAACTCAAGAAGAACATAAATTTTTGATTCAAAATTAATAATTTTAATGATATGTATAATATAAATACACTTCACTTCTTAAAAAAATAATGATAACAATAGTTCGTAAAAAAGTGTTTTTCAGGGTAATTTGGGGTCGATAAATACGAAAATGGCAACCTTTTTTTTCTTAAGCACCGTTTTCGAGATATTTTCGAAAAACATGTTTTGGCCACCTTTTCAGTTATTTTTCAATATCTCGTGAACAAAATTCTGTATCGACATGACGGACAATTAGATCGAAAGGTATTGATTTGCTCTTTGTAGTGATATATAATTATGTACAGATTTACTCCAAATTATAGAAGTTACAAGCAACCAAAGTGCAAATTACCCTAAAAAACACTTTTTTACGAAGGTTCACTCGATGACCCTTAAATTTGTAAACTAGTGTAATAGCTATAATGCTAAAATGAAGATGCTCTTAAAAATTACAACTCTGATCGAAATATGTTTTTTTTTGGCTTGTAAGCAGATTTCCCTCTTCTTGCAAAATAAGTTATGAGGAAAGTTGGAAAATATTTTTATTTAACTTTTAATTTTTCGGTCATGGTATACCCTATCGTGGAAATGGATCATTTTAAAAAAATTATTTTAAAAAAAATTGTATTTAAAAAATATTTTGTGTCTACTAATTTCAATATTACATTTAGGGTATTCACGCTTTGTGTTGAGTTGAGGAGTTGAAAAGTTGAGGAAAAGGTCAACAGGCCAAAGCGTGAAAAGCCCTGTTGAGTTTTCTTCTTCTTTCCAGAGTTTGTTTACATTTGTAAACTGGTACAAATTAGATTAAAATTTAAAAACTTGAATCAAAAATGCCGAGACCAAGCATAAAATCTATTTTAATTACGCCTGTAGCTAAAGAAGCTAAAAATGGCAAATGCAGCAGTGCTGAAAAGGCTGCGAATTAACATATTGTGCAACACTTTCTCAACAGCGAAAAAGTAAACTAGGTTCTGGGTTGAGGAAAAGTTGAGTTGAAAGTTGAAACGCAGGGTTGATTTACAGCATGTATTTGTTTTTGTAAAAGTCCTCAACTTTTCAACACCTCAACTCAACACAAAGCGTGAATACCCTAATTGAATACCTTTTTTTATTGCCATCGAATTTATTTCAAGTTTCGCTTAAAGTTTTGACAACATTATAAAGCCTCTTCAAGACTTATCTTGCAGGTTTTACCAGATACATATAAAGTTAGTAGTAGATTTGATTTCATTTTTGTGGAAAAATAATATTTATTCAGCCGTGCTCTGGAAAACGAATCCAAACAATTTATTCGGAAATAAAAATATATTTATTGCAGGGGAAAACACAAAAGCAGCGAGTAGGACATCATTCTTCCCATAATTTTACGCCTTCTTTTAGCTTCAAAACAAGAAATTCAGAAAATAAATGAGATTTTTGCAATTTTTACAAATATTTAACAAAAGGCAGTCAGCTGGTTACACCACAACATATGTGAGTTTATAGATAAAATAAGGGAAATATTCAAATGTATCGAAAATAAAAAGGGAAGTTATCAAAAAAAAATTCGTTTTCCGCAGCATGCAAAAACGAATCCGAATAAAATTGTTCGTTTTGGATTTTTCGTTTTCCGGAGTACGGCTGATTTTTTATTTTTTTATTTTTAACCCAAGGGTTCTTCCATATTTATTATACAGTAAAAGTAGAAGATGTTTAAAAAAAGTAAAGTTAGTTAAATAAAAAAATGGTATTTTAAAAAATTGCAAAATATATATTGTCCAAATACTTTTCCCGCCTATTGTATCTTATTAAAAAAATTTTCTATATTTAAATAAAACATATTTTAAAAGTTGGTTAAATTAATAAATATTTAAAAATAAATGCAAAACAGTCATTGTCCAAATACGAAATGAAATTGTTCGTTTTGGATTTTTCGTTTTTTTCTTCCCAAAGGTTCTTCCATATTTATTATACAGTAAAAGTAGAAAATATTTTAAAAAAGTAAAGTTAGTTAAATAAAAAAATAGTATTTTAAAAAATTGCAAAATATATATTGTCCAAATACTTTTGCCGCCTATTGTATCTTATTAAACAAATTTTCTTTATATAAATAAAACGTATTTTAAAAGTTGGTTAATTTAATAAATTTTATTAAAAAATAAATGCAAAAACAGTTATTGTCAAAATACTTTTGCCGCCTAATGTATCCTTTAAAAAATTCTCTATAAATAAATAAAAGATATTTTTCTAAAATATTGGCTAAACTAAACAACATTTTTTTTAAAAAAATGCAAAATAGTATTGTCAAAATACTTTTGCCGCCTAATGTATCCTTTAAAAAATGCTCTAAATAGCTCATGAAATTAGTTCTATAGCTTGATTTATTCTCGAGGGTTTGCGCATATTTAGTATCCATTAAAAGTTAGTAAAATTTATTTATAATATTTTAAAAAACTAGTTAAATATATAAATGATTTTCAAAATAAAATATATTTGTTAAAATACTTTTACCGCCTATTGTATCTATTCAAAAAATGGTTTATATAGTGCTAGACTCATAAAACCAGTTAAAGCTAAATTTTAATTTATGTCAAATTTTAATTGGTATGTTCATTAGAGTTTTCATTTTAATTGACTAAATGTAATTAATTTAGTTTATTTTAATAAAAATTTATTAAATTAAATTGATTTATTTAGATCAAATGGTACTATAAGCCTTAAAATTGAACTAAATTTTGCGACGAATTTTTCATGTATTGTTTCATAAGGTCTGCACTTTGAGCTTTATGTTTTTTTTTATTTTTCAAAAATTATAAACAATGTTTTGCAAAAAAAAAAAAACATATTTTGTTTCGTTATTTTCATTTAAATAGGTGCAAAGTTCAGTAGTGCCAAAAATATATTTCAAACAGCTGTATACATCCAACATAATATAAACGAAAATTTGCATAAAATATTTGGAAACACTTTCTTTGATAAATACAAATACGACAGAACAAAATATTAGTATTTATACATTTAAATAAATATATGTGCAAATGTATGTATGAGTTAAAATGTACCCAAGAAATGGGTCATTCAGTCTGCAGATACGTCATCGAAGCGTTGCCAAATAAAGCCGCAGCAGTCGCTGACGTAGTTTGACTACGAATAGCAGCCCCTCTAAGGTGACGCCACTGTTTTGGGGCAGCATAATACCAACAATAAAAGCACTTAAAAAATGTAGCACATATCTTTATTTATTTGTTTATTTATTTTTTTGGCTAGATTAACTAGTTAATACCGGAATGTCATGAATTTGTCTTTTGTTTTCATTAGCAAAGAGAGCAAGATCACATTGGCAAAAAAAAAAAAAAAATAGTAGAAAGCAAAAAAATAAAATATTTTTGTTGTTTCTTTCTGCTTCCGTAAATTCAAGTTCAAACAAACAAAATTAATTAAAATTATGCAAGCAAGCAACTAATGAGCGAATCTTTCTACGTCATCGTGCTTAGTAACTTAGCATCAGCAGCTGATAAGGCAGCATGCGTCTGATAAGGCGCCCCTAGCCCCTACCTGTAATTAGTATAATTTGTGTTGTTTTGTTTTTTTTTGTTGTTAATATTTCAAAATTGTTTTTTATTATGATTATACGTTTTAAAACTAAAAGGTAGCGATAATTAGAAGCGCTTGCGTAGAATTTGTTTAGCGACTTGCTGACACGGGCAATAAAATATAATTTCACGCAGTTGCAGGCACTTACTTAAGGGGCTAAGGTGAACCATTTTATGTTTTTATTTCTGAAAAATATTTGTTTTGAATTTCAAAGTAGGTTAAAAAAAAAATTAAAGGTGCCGTAACTTAATGTATGGGGTATATTAAGTTTGTGCAAATTTATGTCATATAGAGAAACAGACATAAAAGACCCCAAGATAGCTTCAAAATGATCAGGAGAACAAAATAAATTTATGGACATGACCGTAAGTCTATCTATCCCTTTGAGTGCACATCTGTTTGAACTCTGGATCCTGGATCTTGGAACTCGTATAACAAAACTTGATATGTACCATAGAGAAACAGACATAAAAGACCCAAGATATAATCAAAACTTAAGTCTATTTGGACTCCCTTTGGGCATTTAACTCTATCCTGGATCAGGGACTTAGAATCGTTTTTCCAAACTTGATATAAACCTAAAAACATCCTTAAAAGACCCAAAGATAGCAAAAAAGCTCAGGAGAACAAAATAAATTTATGAACATGACCGTAAGTCTATCTATGCCTTTGCCTGCACATCTGTTTGAACTCTGGATCCTGGATCTTGGAGACTATTAGAAGTCGTATAACAAAACTTGATATTGTATGCAACATAGAGAAACAGACATAAAAGACCCCAAGATAGCTTAAAAATGATCAGTAGGACAAAACAAATTGATGGACATGACCGTAAGTCTATCTATGCCTTTGCCTACACATCTGTTTGAACTCTGGATCCTGGATCCTGGATCTTGGAGACTATTAGAAGTCGTATAACAAAACTTGATATTGTATGTGACATAGAGAAACAGACATAAAAGACCCCAAGATAGCTTCAAAATGATCAGGAGGACAAAACAAATTGATGGACATGACCGTAAGTCTATCTATCCCTTTGACTGCACATCTGTTTGAACTCTGGATCCTGGATCCTAAAGACTATTAGAACTCGTATAATCAAACTTGATATTGTATGCAACATAGAGAAACAGACATAAAAGACCCAACAAATTGATAGACTTCAAAAACATCTGTTTGAACAGTAGGACTAAAACCAAACTTGATGGCTGTATGTTTTTCATCCGTCATACAGACATAAAGGAACCCAAGATAGCTTAAAAATGATAAGGAGAACAAAATAAATTTATGGACATGACCGTAAGTCTATCTATGCCTTTGCCTGCACATCTGTTTGAACTCTGGATCCTGGATCTTGGAGACTATTAGAACTCGTATAAAAAAACTTGATATTTGGACTCCTTATGACCAGCCAGATCAGGCTTATGTTTTTTCTTCATCATACCTTTGCCTTGAACCAAAAATTTCAAAGCTCTATATTCTCTAAAATTTCAAGGGCGCGGCTTTAGTGTGTCGTGACGTACATATTTTTTATGACCATTTTTTTTTAGCTTGTTTCCAGTCCCAGGTTGGACTCCGATTCGGAAAATTTTTTTTTTTAATTTAATTTTTATTCTAAGTTTTGCCGTTTTAAGCCATTCTAAGCTGAGTTGGTAGAGTCATCGCTTTTGAACTGAAAATCGTTGCTTCGAGTCGCAGACGGGAATTTTTTGTTTGCATATTTTGCTTTATTAACTAACTAACTCAGGGTTTCTCAAGCTCAAATGCGACCGAATTAAATTTACCTTTTGTGCACTTTTTTATCATGTTTATTTTTTAGCCTAAGGTACTAAAATTTTACCAAAATGATGAGATGCACAAAATTTTATTTTGTGAAAATATATTTTTAAATTGTTTCAATTTAAACTAGGGCCCACAATATATTAACAATTTTATATAAAACTAATCAAAAAACTAAAAGGGAAGACCAAACTCTTATATAAAAGGGTTATTTTTTTTATAAATCTTGAGCGAAATTTTTCGAACTACGTATAGGTAAACTAATAACAAAAAAAAACACTGCTCTAAAGGGTCATCAATCTTGAGGAATAAAAATACAAAAATTTCAAATGAATCGGAAAATCTTTATTATCAATAGAAAGAACAATTCTTTTCATTTACTTTTTAAAGATAGTCCCTTTCATATGTTGGCCGCAACTGCGCCGTAGCTCGTCCATGCGGAAGTTCCAAACTTCGGATAACAAGGGTAATGTGGCCTCTAATGCTACAATCGTAGCTGGCTTATCCACAAGCACTTTAAGCTTCACCGGTCCCGAGCGTGAAATTAATTGTTCACCGAATTAGTTGCATAATTATGTCTAAGCGCGAGACAAGTTTATTTTCAGACGTTTTCGTAATATTGGGGTTATGTACGATTATGCAAACGTTTTCATCGGGTGTAAGTCTTTCACTAAGGCTTTCCCTCGAAGAAAACAATGAAAAGTTTATAAAAAGATAATTACGTGACAGATATCATAACCAAATTTGGCAAAAACTTGAAAACGTTTTAGAGTTGCCATGACCCTTTATACCAAATTTTTTGCATTTTTAAAATCGTTTGACAATAACATATTAACTTTACATTGAGTAAAGTATACTAAAAGCCGATCCAAAAAAACACTTTAGATTTCCGCCAGCTAGCCATAAGGGGCTTATCAGCACCATCTTAGTGGTCTTATTAAACAGATAAATAATTAATGATGGGAACAATAACAATTGTTCAAAAACTTTATAGAATTACATAAAAGGAACCAGTTGAAAAAAACATTCCAAAAAGGACGCAGCTTAAATTTTTATAAAGTATTTATGCCTGCACGATTTGGTACAACGTATTTTGTTCGGGATGTAAGTTTTTCCCTAGATGAAGGATGGCCAATGAAAACTGAATTATAAAGGACACATGTCATATACTCATGTCCGTGCGTCCGTATGAACGCTGGTAATCTCAAAGATGGTAAGCCAATTAGAAAAAACAAACTTTCAGACAAGATCCCTTATTAATCCCTGGAAAAGCTTATTTTATTTTTTTGATATCGGGATTACATTATAAAGCTCCCATTTGGGTGTTATAGAGGACCTCGAAAAATGCTAAAGTTTTAGATGGATAATTCGTTTGTTTATGAAGATATCATAACAACATTTTTGCAATGGGTAGTTTTTAAGAGACCCCCAGCACTGCAGCAAATTTGATCAAATCGGTTGACTATATCATATAGTGCCCATAGGACCGATTGGTCAAAAAAATTGTTTGGTGCAAAATTCGACTGATTTCTTTTTTTTATGAAAATATCGTAACCAAATTTGCCGAATAAAATTTTTATAGAAGCTTTAGGAGAAATGTCGGACTTAATTGCAAATATTCCATAAAAGGATATCCCAAACTCTAAGCGCGATTTTAAGTAGCATATTTTTTTTATGTCTTTCTACAGATACCTATTGTTTGTATCGGTATAGCACGAAATGAGGTGAGATAAAATGAAATATACATATCTGTTTGATCATTCTTTCTAAGAATCATCATCATCATAATTTTCTTTATCTGACACTGGAGCATAGGGCCTCAAGAATGCGCAGTTAAAAACAAAATTTTAAGATAAACCTACTTTGAAATAATAGGCACATAATTCTGTGTTTCGTTCTTAGACTAGTGAAGAAATAAACATATAGAGAGAGAGCAAAAGTTTCCCAACGGTCCACGAGTTATCCAAAGCGCTCATAGATAAAAGATAAAGCATTGACATGCTTTGGGAAAAAGTAGTGCGCATAGTTTGCTTATTTTTTTTCAATGGCTCTGTTTAAGAGGGTACAGAAATTTTATAACCTAGTGTAATAAAAAATAGATTTATGGTCTTGCTACGTCATCATGCTTAGTACCTAAGCATCTGCTGCTGATAAGACCTTAATTAAACTCTTCTTCTTGCTCGTGTTGAATAAGTTTAAGAGAGATTCCAAATGCTCACATTGGTAGTAAAATATTATTACAAATAATTGCATATAATTAGGGGTACAAAGTTCGCCCTTAACTGATATTGTTTACAGGAATAATTCAAAAATACATTGTATTGAAAATATGTCTCGAATTGATAAGCGCGGAATAATTACAGTGTTTTTCCACTAGACTATATTGATAGTTACTTACTTCAATATTTCAAGCAATAAACAGATTTGTGCAGCAAAGTCTAGGCAAACAAAAATTGTAGAACATAATGCCTAAGGGTATTCAGAATTCATTAGTTTGGATAATGAAAAGTTTGCTTAGAGTCATACCAAACCAGATAAAACATGTACAGCGAGTTAATAAGAGTATACACTACTAACGCAAATTAGAACAAAAAAATGTACAGCGGCAAGTTGGCTAAACTACTCCCTAGAGTGGCCTGGCCTCATTTAATTATTGAGGGAATCCTAATAGGTGTGTTTTTTTTTTGCAAATTTAAGTGTCTAATTGCAACAACAGAGAAAAATGTTAATAGTATATTTAAAGTAAAATAAAAAGACAGCGGTTTTCAGGAGCACGCTGTAAAAATAAAGATAAATCAGAGCTGTAAAAGGTGACCGGGTTCAACGACTGTATCGTACGATGCAAGTTCTGAGGCTTTAAAAATATAAAATGCAAAAATGTTGCAAATGTTGTTGCCAACAATTTGATTTGAAAAGTTTTGGGTTTGAATACAATCGCATGGAATTATTCTACATATCACAGGTGAATTTTAATAATGCCAACAAACGTTGATGTTTTTAAAATATTTGGAGTCATCTTGTAATGTGATCAAAAATATAACTTTAACTTGTTAAGAGTCGGGTATATTGCTATTGTTGAGGGGCGTCAGTTGACGTGACTGGCGTAGAGAGTTCCACAGTTTATATCGGAAGTTACGCAAAGTTTACATATTGTCTAGAATGACGTGAATGCCGTATTTAAGTATTTATATGCCTTTAATATTTATTAGTTATGGCACTTAATGCCATATAAACAGAAAGTTGGTTTAAATTTCTTTCGAATTGTGTTTGGTTAAATAGAAATGTATTGTAGGTTAAAAGTTTTATCACTATTTAGTCTGTAATTATATCACAACTGATAAGGCAATAATTAATCAATATTAACTACAATGTGTTGAAAAAAAAATTATTATCTACTAAATACGTAATCATATAAATATAAAATGACAACTTCCAAAGTGCAATTTTTTTTGCACAAAATATTTTCAAAGTATTCACGATGAAATGTATACATTGTCGACAAAAGTATTGTGACACCTTGAAAAAATTGCTTTTTGTTGTTATAATCAACTGAGTTAATTCTTATTTCTAAGCAAAGCAGAGATCACTTTTGATGTTTAACATTAAGGGCTAGACGCAGACACGATTTGTAAACAAAAATCAGCTGATTACACTAGTTTACAGCAAAATGTATCCTCAACATATTTTACTCGTATCCGTTGTAAAAAGGCACGCTAAATCCGTAAATGAAGTTCAAAAATTTTTTCATGGAACGGATTTCAAGATATTTCGAAAAAAAAATAACACTTTTCGAAACTAAAAAAGGTGGGTCTACGTAAAAGTCAGGCGCATATGACTGGTTGGGATACCATTGGTACTGCCACATTGCAAATAAGTCCGAAAGTTAAAAAAGATCTCCAAAGATTTTTTATTCGGCAAATTTGGCTATCGATATTTTCATAAGCAAACAGAAATCAGTAAAATTTTGTCCCAAACAATTTATGGAGCGATCTTTGGGAACTATATGGGATAGTCACCCGTTTTTATCAAATTTGCTACAGTGCTTGGGAACTCTAAAAAACTTCTTAACGCCAAATTTGGTTACAATATCTTCACAAACAAACGAAACACAACGAATTTTTTACAAAAAACGTTTTTTCGACCGATTGGTCCAATGGGAGCTATATGATATAGTCAACCGATTTTGATCAAATTTGGTACAGTGGTACTGTGCTTGGGTACTTTAAAGCGCATCTTAATGCCAAATTTGGTTACAATATCTTTACAAACAAACGAAACGCAACGAATTTTGTACAAAAAATGATTTTTTGACCGATTGGTCCTATGGGAGCTATATGATATAGTCAACCGATTGTGATAAATTTTGGTACAGTGTTGGGGGTCTCTAAAAAACTTCCGATTGCCAAATTTGGTTACGATATCTTAATAAACAAACGAATTATCCATCTAAAACTTTTGCTTTTTTTCGAGGTCCTCTGAAACACCCCTATGAGAGCTATATAATGTAATCCCGATATCAAAAAAATAAAATAAACTTGTCTCCTATGGATTAATAAGGGATCTAATCTGAAAGTTTGGTTGCTCTAGCTCTTACCATCTCTGAGATCTAGGCGTTCATACGGACAGACGGACAGACGGACATGGGTATATCGACTTCTCGAGTCACACTGATCATACTTTAGGTAACTTTGGGGGGTCTCCGACGTCTCCTGCTGTACGTTACATACATTTTCGGCTTGCACAAACACAATATACCCTTTGTACCATACGGTATAATGAATTATTCATCTAAAACTTTTGGTTTACCAAACAAATTTACACTTTTCACTTTTTACAAAAATACTTGATATTTCCACATTTTTTCTCCGATTTTGATAAACAATCGCTCATTTTTGTCGTAATCGATCAAACTTTACGAGCCATGAAAAAAAATGTATGAAAAAATTGTTTAAAATTAAATTTACATTCGAAATAGAACTTTTTTCAAAAATTTGCTAAAAATTGCGAAAATTTTCATATGAATGCATAAATAGCGTCCAAACAGTACATTTGACAAAAATATGTTCCAAGTATAATGGATAGGTAATTCAATTATCTATAGTTTAGCTGTCAAAATCGGTTTGGTAGAACCAGAGATATTTGTTTTTAAGTAAAGATACTTTTTTTTTATTTCGAAAAATGTTTTTTTTCAAAATATCTCGAAATTCGTTCCATGAAAAAATTGTTGAACTTCATTTTTGGATTTACTACAGAAATAACTAAAACATGTTGAAGATAGTAAAATTTTTTAAAATTTTTAAGCTAGTGTTATTGATAATAATTTCGATAAATTGCACAGTTTGTTACTAGAGACACACTGTTCCTTTCGTGACCAATATAAGTCGCATTTTTTGCTAAGTGGCTTTTTTTTGTCTGCATCGAGCCCTTAAAAAAAAAATATTTAGAAATAAAAAAAATTTTAAAAAACTCAAAGTTAAAAAAAAATTCATTGTTTTTCTTTGTAGCTATTGGAAATATTTGTAATTATTGGAAAAACATAATTTGTAAATACTTAAATCGTTTGCGTAATAAATTTTCAACTTTCGATAGCTCTATAGAAAACACTAGCTCAAAAATTTTAGGGTATTCAAGTGAACCTTGAAAATTAAGAGTTTTTTAGTGTAATTTTGGGTCGAGATTTTTTCTCAAAAACCGTTTTCGCGATTTTTTCAAAAAACATGTTTTTGTGTAATGTTTTTAGTTATACGTGAATATCTCGTGAATAAAATGTTTTTGTGTAATGTTTTTAGTTATACGTGAATATCTCGTAAATAAAATGTTATACCGACATAAAATATATCGAAAGGTCTTGATGTGAGCTTTACGGTGATATACGATATGTGAAGATTGAGACAAAATTATTGAAGTTACAAGCAACCAAAGTCGACAAAAAGTTCGACCATTTTTGAAAATTACAAATTTTCAGTTCGCTTTTTGTTTTAAAATTTTTATTTATTTTTATTTTTTTTTTTTTTTTATTCAACCCAAGTAATATTTTTGTGTCAATTTATTTAAAAGATTGAATAATAAAGAAGTAGCTATATTTTTGGCCAGAATTGACCTTTCACGTCAGGCCAAGTAGGAAAAAACGCCGTTTTCGGGTACATAACCTCAAATATCTCAAGATCCTGACGTGATTCGGATTCTACGCAGCAAGTT
Source organism: Chymomyza costata (assembly GCA_018150985.1). Classification (NCBI taxonomy): domain Eukaryota; kingdom Metazoa; phylum Arthropoda; class Insecta; order Diptera; family Drosophilidae; genus Chymomyza; species Chymomyza costata. The sequence continues at coordinate 432,249 of JAECWU010000781.1, read as the reverse complement.
ACTTCGGAAATGACCCTTAGCTTCCCAACAACAGTTACTTGCGCCCTGTACATAACCTCAAAAGTAGGAACAAACGCCGTTTTTCGGGTTAATAACCTCAAATACATATCTTAAAATCCTGACGTGATTGGCGAATTCTGGCCCTGGATTCGGATTCTACGCAGCAAACAACTAAACCATGTTGGTCTGTGTTATCGACATAAAAAAAATCGTTTTCCGCAGCACGCAAAAATGAATCCGTATAAAATGGTTCGGTTTGGATTTATCGTTTTCCGGAGCACTGCTGTTTATTAAATTTTAAATTTCTTGATCGCTTTAGCAAAATAACGGAGTATGCATTTTTATTTTATTATTTCGAACCCTGAACTTTAAAAAAAAAAAGATTTTAATTACAATTTTGCGGCATAGCTAAAATTATGTAGCTTATTTAATTAGTTTCAAAAAGGTTGTAAAAGGCCTAGCACAATAAGTGTTGTTCAGTATGGCACCACCATCATGACGCATATAACATATTCTTATCAAATTCTGATATAAGTTTTAAGAATGACGCATTTTTTTTTGTACAATCTAACCATAATAGTTTTAAATGACGAAGACCTTTCCGAAAGGCTGTTGTAAAATATTCTATCCACATAGCTTGTTTCAGAAAGTAAAATATCTACACGAGATTGATTGCATAAAATATTTATATAAATACATCAAATTTTTATATACGCTCTATATCCTTCTTAGTAATAATGTAGCTTAAAGCTTACTTAATTTTTAATAACGTAGGGGTGACTCAAGTAAAATAGTTTCTTTACATGAAAGTTTTTAGTTTATAACTTAATAAATTATTTAATTTCCAAGAAAAATGAAATCTTATATAGATTTATAATAATATAACAATTAAACTTAAACTTTTATTCTTGGTGCATCTAACTTTTTAGTACAGCGCTAATATACAATATATTAAAATCTTTTAAAAGTTGTCAATTTCCTCTTAAATCATATTTGATGCTTTTATTGTTTAAGTTTAACACCCAAAATTATATTTATTTTGTGGTTTACTTAAACCCGGACCTAACCTAAGTTGTCCGAATTAGTTGTACCTGAACTCTAGCTGCTACTATTGAGAACTTTCGAAAGCAAGATTATACAAATAAATTTGTTTTGATGCGATGAGAAAATACATTTTATTGGTGTCAGTTTTGCTTGAGATTTTTGCATTATTGAGCTTGTGATGATTTATATTGTCTAGTCCAAGTAAATCCCGGCCTTATCGACACTTGGAAACAAAACTGTGCTAAATTTTTTACTATCGCTGCTTTGGGACGGACTTTAAAAATATGTTATGGATTCTAGGTCAAAGCCATAAACCATGTCCGAATTCAAGTTTGACGTAAGGAATTGACTGTGTACATGTTGTTACCTTAAGGTCAGTGGCGGCTAAACGGGGGTTTTCGTTTCCGGACCCCTCCCCCACCATATAAGTGAAGCAATCCCCTAAGAGCAAATCCTGAATCCGCACCTGCTTAAGGTTATTTCCTATTCGGATGGGTATTATTCTAACAGTTTGTTAGCTTCTGATTGACCATTTAGTACAGTAAAATTATAGGGTTTTCCAACAAGAGGTGGTATTTTGAATCACCCGGTATTTCGGTATCTGTCACTTTTGAAGCTTTTATTCTTTGACATTTGACAAGTAGAAACTACGCCATTACTAAACATGGAACGATACACGCTTCAACAACGCATTGAAATTATTAAAATTCACTACAAAAATGGTGCAAATCTTCCATCGAAAAATCATCTGGACTGATGAGGCCCATTTCCACCTCGGTGGCTACGTCAACAAGCAAAATTGTCGCATCTGGGGCTCGGAAAACCCAAGAGTTATTGTTGAGAAGCCTCTCCAACCTCAACGTGTGACTGTTTGGTTCGGTTTATGGTCCGGCGGGGTCATTGGACCTATCGAGGACATAGGGCAGCCACTTTGCGATTTGGTTATGGACAATTTCATGAAAAGGATATGGTCCTGTAGGCGTGGTCGTGGTTGCCATTTGGCTGATTTTGTTTTTCATTATTAACAGCAAACCTTCCTTTTTATTATGAAATAAACATCCAATTATTTATCTCAAAAAATGACATTTTTCTTTGAATAAAAAAAAAAACACCTCTTTTTGGAAAACCCTATATATTTTCATAATATACAAAAAAAGGTTGTGTAGGTGACAGAGGCATCCCTTATGGATTTTAAGCAGGCGAATCCGAATTTAAAAAAACTCCTCCTTAAGGATAACCACCAAAGAATCCCATAAAACAAGATAATTTGTATATTATCTAGGAACCCTTGGATCGGAGTTTTTTGGACTTCGGATTCAGCTGCCCAAAGTCCATAAGGGGTGCCTCTGTCACCTGTTAAGTTTACACTACTGTTTTTTGTGAGCCTGTGAGTTATAACAAAAAATGTTCTGTTCCGGCCAGAATTGCAGTCTCATAATCTTTAAACTAATTTGAGATCCATTCATTATGGTTATTAAATAAAATCATGTCAGCGTTTTTTGATTTAAGCGAACTTCGCTTGTCGCTCACTAGATTGCCAGCCTTGCTAAACTTTAAAAAGTATTACCTGCCAGGAATTCAACGGGCACATGCTTGAATCTAAGTTTTCGACATTAAAATATTGTCGAAGTGCCAAAATTGAGTCAACCCTACACTTTTTCGGATCTTTTGAGATTTGTTTTTTTTTTTCCTAAAAAAGCGAAAAGTGTCTACGAAGTGGAAACCGTTGATTGCCCATGTTTTGTCCGCAATGGAATTTGGTCGATAATCGAAAATCGAAAGAAAAATATCGATGATCGGAAGAAAAAAAACATCGAAACATCGATGTTACTTCCAGCACTAGTTTAAAGTTATTTTGACACTTTTTTCGGCTCATTTATCTCGAATTCTATAAGTCGTACAAAAAATCTTTTAAGGCAAAAAAGCTTCAAAATTGAATTTCAAGTTTTATTTGTATTGAAAGGTAAACCGAGAAGTTCATATTTTGGCGCAAAGTTACTAAAACACAGCTGTTCGAAAAGTTCTTAAGTGAAACTTGTAAATTATTCCACTATGGAACTTCTACAGCTAAATGAAAGTCATTATAAGGTAAGGTTAGAAAGTGGGCCCTCTCTTCAATCATGACATTTTAGTGGGTGCTATTTTAATGTTTGTTGTCTTATGATCATTGCTGCCAGAAATTGGGAGACAAAAAAGCTAGATTTGAAATAAAAGCTGCTAAAATAAGCTGAAAATCTAAATAAATATGATAGAAAAGGCAAAGCTTATGGGGTTTTATGTCCTTAAATGAATGATTCACAAGCCAAAACGATTAACTCCATAAAACAAACAGTTGAGAAAAATGTGAAATAATATATAATATATAATATTCAGTGTCTTTTGTCTTTTATTTGTCACTTTGTCTTTAAGTGGTGTACATTTATATGTTTGGAGATTATTGTTAAGAAAATTTGGCTTATTCAAGGGATCATCCATAAACTACGTGACGCTCCAGGGGGTGGGGGGGGGGGTCTGGCGAAGCGTCACAATCATATGGAAAATCGTGAAAAATATTCCTTCACTGTGTCACAAGGGGGAGGGGGAGGGGGACGGTCTATTTTGACGAAAATCAGCGTCACGTAGTTTATGGATGATCCCCAACTACTTTGACTTTAAAATTTCGAAAAATTCAAAAAGTGGAGTTAATCTATTTGGCAGTTGAGCCATTCAAATTCTACTCAAAAAGGAGATATTTTCAAAAAAATATCGAATTGTTAAAGTTTAAATTTTTGTTGTTTTATTGAATTTTTTATTGCTTTACCAGCAATCAAGAAATACACTTTTTTTTCACTAGTTTGCTGATTCTTGTTATGAAGAATTTTACGATTTTAGTTTTTGTTCTTTGAGTTCCAAAATTAATGTTTTTTTCAATGAAAATTTCTTTGGTACCTACTTTTAACTAGCCAGTACAGAATTAAATCAATATGTGCAATGGTTATTCAGACACCTAGCTTTTGAAATATTCTCTTTGAAAGACATGAATAATATGGGCTCTAGTGCTCAGATCCCTATAAAATGATAAAAATAATCTCAAGAGTATGTACTTTAGCCAAATTGAAAACAATTTGTGTCTTATATTATAAGCGCATAAAAACCCCCTAAAAGCTCCCAAGATACAGCTTGAGCTGTCATTCGTTCATTTAGTAACTTTCGGTGATTTTTTTAAAAATAGAACATTTTTGACGCAAGACACTGATTTTGTTTAGTATTTTAATATTATCGGGGTTTCTGAAATTAGACAGCACATATTAACATTAATTCAGCTTACTCTTGGTTACCTTATTAGCTCCCCAATAAAATTCATGCATCTCTCAATTAAATTAATTAATTAAGGGGGGTAACTTTATACATAAAATTAGTTGGATGTATCTCTTTTTTAGCAAATATTTACTAAACATTCATTTAGTAGTAACTTAATTGAGAGCCTAAATATTTTTATTACTTCTTATTAATTTTTATTATTTATTATTATTACTAAAATATAAAGTGATGTTTCACATTTTTATGACAACTTTCTTATTTCTAAACATTTTGATAGCAGTCATTATTATTATTATAGTCTTTTTGCACTTTTTAATAAAAACTTTCTATTTCCTAAATATTTTTATAAAAAATATTATTATTATTTGTTATTCGTTACTATTACCAAAATATAAAGTGATTTTAAACTTTTTTATGAAAACTTTCTACTTTCAATTGACAAATGTTCCACGCATTGTCAAGAATTGCTTAAGTTCAATGCACCTCTAGTTGAGATTTACGGCGAAAAAGTTTTATTTTTTTGCTCAGCTTTTTTGATTCGAATAGATTCAGTAAGATGATAAGTCAGCATATTTTTTGGTAAATCATTATTATTTCTACGTACAAAAAATATTTTTTTTTGGTACATTTTCGCATTCTTAAAACTTCATCATCAGTTTTTTTTGGTTCGAATTCAGTAAGATGATAAGTCAGCATATTTTTTGGTTGGTCATTATTGTCATTGTCATTATTTCTATGTATCAAAAAAATTTTTAAGCGGTGACTAAAAGTATGCTACGATTTTTTTTTTGTTTCCGCATAGTGTACGTGTGAACAAATTTTATTTAATTAATTGTTTTTTTGTTGTAATATGGGCGACTTGGCTTCCTTAGTAAATTAGACAAGATGACTTCAATTGGCTTTTTTGTAATACCAAAAAAATCAGTGTTAAAAAAATAAAAAAATAATTATATAATATTGTGAAAAGAAATATGAATTTTTAATTTTGAAAAGTTTGAGTTAGAAAATTTTATTTAAAAAAAAAAACCTTTTTTTTTAATTTCAGTAAATAAATTTAATTTAATTTTCTTTATTAATTTAAAAAATAAAATTTTTTTAAAATTCTTTCAATAAATAAACTTTATTTGTCGCTCAAAATGCACTTAAATAATAAAAAACATATATTTAAAAGAAATATGAAATTTTTATTTAAAAAAATTTGAATTTGAAAATTGTATTTAATAAAAATATATATATTTTTTTTAATATGTGTATTTCAATTCAAATTTAGTTTAATTTTTTTTTTAATAAATTATAGGTATGTATATTATATGTATTTTTTTTTTTTTAATTTTTTATTTCAGTAAATAAATTTTATTTATTTTTTTTTTTTGTAAATAAATTTTTGTTATAGAATAATTTTTTTAAATAAATTTAATTTTTTTGTTATTTATTTAAAAAGTTAAAAATTTTTTAAATTATTTTTTTTAATAAATAAACTTTATTTGTCGCTAAAAGTGCACTTAAATAACAAAAAAATATATTTAAAAGCAAAAATCAGTGTTTAAAAAATAAAAAAATAATAATATAATATTATTAAAAAAAATTTGAATTTGAAAAGTTTATTGAAATAAAAATATATGTATATATATTTTTTTAATTTTTTTATTTCAAGAAATAAATGTTTTTAATTTTTTTTTAATAAATTTTAGGTATATTATATATATTTTTTTTTTTTTGTTTTTTATTTCAGTAAATAAATTTTATTAATTTTTTTTTAATGAATTTTATTTTATTTTTTTTAAATAAAATTTTTTTTTTTTGTTTATTTAAAAAATAACTGTGTTTCAAAATTCTTTATTTCAATAAATAAAATTTGTTTGCATGCACTTAAATAAAAAAAATATATGTATTATATTAATAGTATAAGCTATCAGAACCTGATTTATCAGATTTCATCGTTTCTTCAGAGTAAATTGAAGAACTTTAAAGGATCGGAAGACTTTAAATTCCTATCCATTTCACTTTTTTTCTGTGTGCGCATGTTTAGGTTATGCTTTTGGCCTTAAGTGCTTCCTCGGACCTCTTACCCATTGGAAGTGAAAAATTGGCTATTATATCTGTACCATGAATCAAAATTTTATAATTAGATGAAGTCATGTAAAATCAGGGGTATAAACGAATCAAAATATTGTTATCGTAAGACACGAATGCTTGACTCTTTCTGTAAGATTACGCTAATTTATTAAAAGTCACTGCCAGGGCTCACGAGAGAGACTGTCAACGGTCCACGAGCGTATTCTGCAGCTTTAATCTTAAGGCCCATACGCAGCATGCAAAAATTTCGCACGAAATGTCAAAACTTCATATAAAAAAAACCCTTTTTTGGGAAACTTCATATAAAAAAATTCCCTTTTTTGGGATTTTTTTTTATATAAAGTTTTGACCTTTCGTGCGAAATTTTTGCATGCTGCGTATGGGCCTTTAATGAAAACTATAAATTTTATGGTTAAAGGCCCATACACAGAATGAAAAATTTCGCACGGAATGAAAAAAACTTCATTAAAAAAAAAAATCCCATTTGGTATTTTTTTTTTTTTGTATGAATTTTTTCTTTCCGTGTGAAATTTTTCATTCTGCGTATGGGCCTTAAAAGAAAATTAAAAAGGCATTCTTTTAAAATTATGGAAGGGCTCTTTTTTTCAACTTTTGGAAAAAACTTGTAGAAAAACTTTTTGTTTTTCAAATCTACGAGCTTTTTAGAGAACTTCGGACGCATCTCCCCATTCCTCCGCTCTGTCTACAGTGCTGGCAGTGTTAGTCTGTCGTCAGGCTGTTTTGACGTGCCAGACTGTCTTTGGGAAGAGTGCAGTTAGTTCTGCCCCAGGTGCTCTTAAAATCGTGAAAAATTTGTGAAACACGAAATCTTTCTATAATCATGTAGTACTCTAATAAACAGTTGAAATCACACTGAAAATTATTGAAAAATCAGAAATTTTCCAGCCCAGCTGCCGACATTATTTTCACTCTATTTTTTATAGTACTTATTTACCCAAAACCTATATTTTCTTCTCATTTTCAGTGGCAAAAGAAAGAAACAAGCTCACTGTATCTATTATATCGTTGGATATGGGCGCTTTTCTTCCTAAGCACTTACATAATGTGCATCATTTTGCAGTTCTGTGAGGGAAAGTTCTTTATATATATGACCAACTGGGGCTATGGATTGTGCACCATATCCCAGCTCATGGCGGCTATACACGTGACACGTTGGCACTACGATCTACAGAATGAGCGCAGTCTCGTGTACGAAGCGGGCAATAAGGCACGCACGAAGCGATCATTAAAAATCTATTGGATGATCTACAATATGGCACTGTCGCTGGCATTAATTATATCCACCGTGTATTGGGTATTTTTACACGGCAAAATGAGTAAGTACTTTAGAGCTTTAACGATTAAATGATAACTATTTAAATTTGTTTGCTAATTTCAGATAAGCCCGTACGCTTTCCGGGCCTAAGTATTATAACACACGGCCTAAATTCAGTATTCATGGTCACGGACTTTCTGGTGATAGCATTTCCATTGCGGTTATTGCATGTCGTCTATTGCATGTCTTGTGCCGTAATGTTCTACTTTTTCACCATTATTTATCATTTTTCGGGTGGTACCGATGAGTAAGTACCAGCTTCATTGTTATCAACAATAAACAAGATTTGTGTATAATTGTATCTTACAGATTCGGTAATCATTATGTTTATCCGATTTTGGACTGGACCAATCCAGCGCGATGTGGTGTTACATTCGCCGGCATCTTTATGCTTTACATTATATACTGGCTGCTGCTTTTCGGTGTCTATAAATTGAAGCGTGTATTTAATAGAGCGTTCAGCGTTGTTTGGACGCCTCATGCCGTGGGTCTTATATGAGCTGTGGCAGCGGCAGAGGGGGGCATGGCTGACATGGAATGTTTGCAACTGTGCCACTTTTCATAGATTACACATAAGTAGCAGTAACGACATTATCATTGAATTATGCATGATCATAAACTTAGTTATCACAGACATACATATGAAGAATCACATACACCAGACACACACACAAACACACACACATATACATAGTGCATACATACATACACTCATGTTGGGGGTGGATCAAGAGCAAAGATTTTGGAGTTTGGACTCACTTGAAATTTAGCAATTTTTTTTTTAATGTATTGTATCTTGAACCTCCGACCCTAGAAAATTTTTTCTAGATCCGCCCCTGACATACACTCATGCACAAATAAGGGCATTTAATTATTTCTAAGTTACCTTATTTAGTAATGGTTTTTTAAGTTCTCTGGTTCCTTAAAGTTTAACTATATAAATTGAGATACTACTATATTTTTAATAGGCTTGAACAATTTAATAAAATTTATAAAAACATTTAAAGTATTTACATTTTAAAAAGAATTTTTGTGTATAAAGTACGGGCTAATCTATTGCAAAGCAATCATTCCCTTTAATACCATCCTCATGAACTTGTTTATTAAAATAGTAAAAATAATAAAAAAAATAACAAATAGCTCGTTTTGAATATTTTATAAATGCTTTTAAGATTTATAAAAAAAAACATTTGAAGTGCATTTTTTATATTTAGAGCATTTTTTACTTTGTTGTTAAAGGTTATATAAAATCCTATCGTTGTCAAAAAAACAATTTTTTTGAACATTCTGAAAAAATGTTCATTACAATCATTTGAAAAAAACTTTTTTTTAAGGATCTGCAACATTAAAACGGGTTTTGAAATTAACTACAAAAATTAATCAGAGATGATAAATTTTGGAAACATTACGGCTTTAAAAAAAAAACAATTTGTAATTTTTGGAAAAAGTTAAAATTTGGACAAATCAGCAAATTCTGACAAATTCAAAAAATTAGGTTTTTGTAAAATTTGCGATTACTTAAAATATAGGATTTTTTTAGATTTTTTAAAAATTTGCGTTTTTTTAAACAAAAAGTCAAGTTTGCTAAAAATGTTTATACGTTTCTTCATTCTATAAAAAACTGCTAGCATTAAAATTTAATACTTTTTCGATTGATTTAAAGATTAATTTTTAAAACAGTTGGAAAATTTAATATTTCCGTATTACAAAGAGATTTGTCATTTTTCAAGCGACAATAAATTACCAAAGATCATTTGACAACGATATAGCCATTTCGTCTGACTGTTTGCCGTCTTCCGTATGACCCAGATCTCAAGATGTAAGAGCTAATTAATCAAACTTAGATAAGTCTTATTAATCCATAGGAACAAGTTTATTTTATTTTTTTGATAACATTAATAGATAGTTTTAAATAAAAAAAAGAAAAGTTTAGAGATAACTCCTTTGTTTATAAAGATATCATAACCAAATTTGGCAACGGAAGTTTTTAGAGCACTTTACCAAATTTTATCAAAACATCTTGGCTATATCATATAGCTCCCATAGGATCGATCTCGAAAAAATTTTTTTTGTACAAAATCGTTGTGTTTCGTTTGTTTGTGAAGATATAACCAAATTTTCTTTAAAAGATTTTTTAATTCCAAACTACAATTTGATTAAAATCGGATGACTATATCTATACTCCCATAGGACCAATCGGTCAAAAAGTGTTTGAGCAAAATTCGTTGTGATCGTTTGTTAGTGAAGATACGTCAACCAAATTCATTAAGTTTTATTAGAGCTCCCAAGGCACTGTTCAAATTGATCAAAATCGGTTGACTATATAAATAGCCCCATAGGACCAATCGGTCAAAAAATCGTTTTTTGTACAAAATTCGTTGCGTCTCGTTTGTTTGTAAAGATATTGTTGGCAAATTTTGCATTAAAAGTCTTTTAGAGTACCCAAGCACTGTACAAATTTGATCAAAACCGGTTGCCCCTATTATATAGCTCCGACAGGAACAGTCGGTCAAAAACCTTTTTTTACAAAATTCATTGCGTTTCGTTTGGTTTGAAGATATCGGAACCAAATTTGGCAGTCGGAAGTTTTTTATAGTTCCCAATCAGTGTACTAAATTTGATCAAAATGGTTGACTATATCATATAACCCTAAAGGGCCAATTGGAAAAAAAATTTTTGGTGCAAAATTCGACTTTTTTTTTTTTTTAATTTGCCGAATAAAATATCTTTAGGTTTAAGCAATGTTCGGACTTAAGAATAAATGGTACAGGTATCCCAAAGTCGTCTGCGCCCGACTTTAACGTAAATTTTTTCATATATCTTGCTAATTAATAACAAGATATAATTAGACAGATAATTATAAGTATTTTAATTTAAAAAAAACACCCTTTATCTTAAATATAAAAATTAGATAAAATAAAAAACGTTTTTTGAAAAACTTAATTTAAATTTTTAAATAGATGTTTCTTATGGCTAACCAGTCTGTTATTAAAAATTAATAAAATTTTGTTAAATATTTCAGATTAGGGCGTAGAAAAAATTCGGAAAATTGTACGGCTCCCTATTACACCTTTAGCTTGAATCAAGTCAGTACGACTGCAATTACACCGGGCCCCTGAGAAAATCCCGGACCCGGGGGGAATCCCCCCTTCCCCCACCCCTCTCGTCAGATCTGATTACAATGATAATTATTAGATTTCCAATTTCTAAAAAATATAACCCTCAACTAAGAATAAACTTAGTTACTAGAAGACTTTATAAATTTTTCCTCATCTTAAATATGAAATTAATAAAATACATTTTTTTTTTATTAATCAGGCGTTTTTAAAAATTTAAAATTTTGCAAAATATTTCAGATTGTGAAAAATTTCAGAATTTTGAAATATTTTTCAAAATATAAAATTTTTTGAAAAAATTAAAAAATTTGAAAAAAATTTCATATAGTAAAAAATTTAAAATATTTTGGACTTTTGCAAAATTGGGAAAACTTCAGGTTTTTTTAAAATATACGATTTAAAAAAAAAATTAATACACTTTGTTTACTAAATCTACGGCAAAGCCAGTCTGTTAATCAAAAATATGATTTAAAACATTTTGCTAAGCACTTCAAACGTATAGATCAAAACTTTTCAATTCAATTATATTTTCTTTACGGAAAAAGGACTTTTTGGTAATTTGCAGCTTACATCTACAGACACTGTTTAAATTTTAGTTTTTCTAATGTAGAATTCATTATGCTAGAGAATTTAGAAAATCTCATTTATTTTGCGGACTAAACAAAATTTTATATTTTAGTTACCAAATTAGTTAGTTTTTATGTCAAGTTCTAGCCAAATCTTGAAAATACCAACCTTAGCTAGTTAAGCCCATGCATTAAACGCCTCAATTTAATTGTAAATTGAATCTAGTTTAATTTGGATGGGAGCTGTTGCAAATTATCCAAAATCGCATCTATTTTTGCAATTGTGGCTTGTTTATATAGATTTAATTACGGCAGTTGTTTTTTGATTAATTAAATTTATCATCAGACTATTCCAAATGCTTTGTGGACACACCAGCTAAGTATACTTAAGAATTTCGGGCAAAATAATAGAAAATTTTTAAATTTCTAAAACAATAAATAATAAAGAAGCAAAAAGTCTAGCTAAGAACTTACAAAAACATGTCTAACAAGAAAGCAACTAATTTTTGTATACTGAGCTAATTTTCAAACTACCATTTGCTCCACATGTAGTAAATATATGCAATTAAGTTATTTTACATTCTTTTTCATTGCTCTCGTTTTATGTAGCTCCATTTTAAAAAGCTGTACTTAGCTTTGAGTTCAGCTACTGTACTTACAAGACCTAAATGTTATATACAAAAATAAAGCCATCCAAACTTCTTTGCCCTCGTTTAAATTGCCAAAAACAACAACGCCAAGAAACTAAGCCCAAAGAACAATAGATAAAACACTAATTATGTATTTTATGCTGACGAAATTTGAAGCAAAGAGTAACAAAAAAAAAAAAAAACAAGCAAAAGAACAAGAAAAAATAAATTCGAGCCAAAAGCATCGCACACTCATTCATTCATTACTCTGTTCACATTTTATCAGACTGCGAAAAAAAGATCAAAGAGTAAACAACAACACACCTGTGCGGTCTCTGTTGACGTTAGGGTTGGGATTCGTGATCGAGATAAATGTGTCTGCATGACTGTGATCAGCTTGGTCGTGAGTTATGAGCTATGTACGTGATGAGAGTGGGCCCGGAAATGCTTAAGTAACAGCATCATCTTTACAATTTGTTATCTAATAAGAATCTGTCAAGTTTAAAAAAATCGTATAACAATAAATTCTTAACTACACAACCACAAAACACAAATCGATTTTCGTGTTCGAAAATGTTTATTTTGTGATCATTGAGTCCCAACTCGAGATTCGAAAACCTTTAGCTCTGACATAACCTTAAAAAAAACACAGCAAGTCAAGTAACGTTTTAAAACCGCACGCAATTATTTTCGAATAAGGGGGTCTAACGATGTTCATTAGACGTTGTTGGGGTCGTATGGAACCATGTACGAAAAATCACGACAATTGCTGGATGCAAATTCGTGAAGACGTTACTGAACGCAAACGAAAATCTTTGAGCGGGAAATTTTTTTTGACAACAAATGTGATTGAGTGAAAATTGAGTTTTTCGTTTTTTTCGTACATGGCTCCATAACATCTACAGTTCTTAACCGATTTTCAAGATCTTAGACTCGAAATGTTCATAAAAGAATTTTCTTTCAGCTCAAAGCTTAAAAAAATTGTTTGTTGTTAATAAAAATCAAACCGAAAATTCGTCGTAGATTACACTTTTTTTTGACTTTGGTTTCTTGTCACTTCAATAATTTTGACTCAATCTTCACATATTATCAATACCTTTCGATCGACAAAAAGTGCTCAAGATTCACTCGATGACCCTAAAATTTGTAAACTAGTGTTATCGTTTAAGCATATTATATTTTTATTTTCTATAATTAATATTTTTTAGTTCCGGGCCTGAAATCACCTACAACGACCCCAATACGTAAAGCAGAATGTTTTACGTTGAATATGGTACTGAGAACAATTATAAAAACCGGTATGGAACTTCTTGAGAACTTCTTGCTATCTTCATAAACACACACTTTTATGAGAAATGTTTTAATTTTGAGTTGAATTTGGAACGATATTTTGTATGTCTCACCATATCGCAAAATCTTGAAAGCTAGAAGTATCCTGATTTTTTTTTTTCAAATGCGATTTCATTTTTTTAAGTTCTTGAGGGTTTTTTTTTTTTAAAGAGTTTTTCTATTTTAAATCAGTGAAGCATTGTTACTAAAGCAGGTATTTTGGTTTAAATTTTATTAAAGATTTACTATATATTTCTTATATAACCCTGATTAGAAATTTTTTCTATATTTTGAACTTAATAAACATTATAATTCAACAATATTATATTGTATTAGAATTTTTTTTTTTTGTAGAAAAGGTGGGCTATGAAAAAAACCAGCGTAAATGGGACACTATTTCCAATTCTGGAAATCTATTGACATCTCTAGAAATTATAAATAACGATTGTTAATTAACAAATCATTAACAAATACTTTTTATGTGCAAAATCGGCTAATCATTCAACCCTTTTTTTTTTTTAAGTGCAAGTAAGTATTATAATAATATTAAAATTACTTGGGAAATATAAAAAACAATACTTATTGCAGCTAGAGGCAAGAGGAGTCTTTGAAGACGTATGCATGCTTATCTGATGCTGTAATACAAAACATGTTAATGCAACAATCCTATATACCCGATTCCCAAAGAGCCAAGGCCCTAGGGTATAATTGATTTGTTTTGAGTGCGACCGAAAGTTCTTTGTACAGTCGAACTAGCTTATAACGAACTTCTCTACAACGATTTTTTTCATATTACACATTTTTTTGTGGGTACACTTTTTTTTTATCTCCTTATAATGAGTTTTCTATACAACGAATCAATGTGCTGTTTCTTGTGAATTCGCATAAGACTATACCAAATAAAATCATCTCTGTTACAGAACTAGAAATTTTCGTATGAAAACCCAGATTTCAGATAGTATAAGAGCAAGCGACTAAGAAATTTTGTTATAAAAATTCCAAATAGAATCATCTCTGGTACCAAACTAGAAATTTTCTTATGAAAACCCAGATATCAGATACTATAAGAGCAAGAAACTCCGCTTTTGGATGTTCACCATAAAAGCTAACTGGTACAATTGTACACTTTGGATCTAAGAATATTATTATGTTAAGGTTAGGCTAGGTTATGGCGGCAGTTGGGACTTAAAGTCCCAACTCACGTAGGCCAAGAATTGGCCCGTTGTGATACCGCTATGGTGGACCGTTCACCACTCTTCCCCACTCACGAGGTCTCCTATATGAGATTAGTCACAGCCATCCGGCGGCTTGAATGAACCTTAAGAGGCATTTTGGACTCTGCTCCGAGAGCTGAGACAAGTCATCAAGGAAGTGTGACTTTAGAAAATGGAATCTTGTCCTGCACAGTCCACAGCAGTGGCTGAAAAGGTGTTCTACTGTCTCTAGCTCCTCCTCATCGCCACAGCTTCTATTATTATGTTTACGCCCAGATAAAAATTTTTGAAGACAGAGAGAAATACCCATTTTTCGAGTTTTGAAGCTTTTTTCCTCTATAAGGGTCTATCCCAAATGGGATATTTTTTTTATGAAGTTTTGTCATTCCGCGCGAAATATTTCGAACTGCGTATAGGCAATATGCTGTAACAACTATTCCATTTCTGATATTAATTAAGCTAGAGACACATATTTTCGTATGTAGAATCATATGGAGTCAACGAATTTTTAAATTTTTTCTCAAAACACATACCCCAATACTTTCCAGTAAACCATTTTCATTAAATACGTCTGCATCTAGCATAGTAGAACTATTTATGGGAAAAGTAAGTACAAGATTATCCAATGCCACTTTGGGTAAAAGTTAGAGACGAGTTCGAGAAATCCTGATGGGTTCTTTATCTAGTACAGGATGAATGTACTATAAAATATCTTGACTACGCATACGGCAAGGAAGTAAATGCCGTTTTTTTGGAAAATCAACCCAATGCGTATAATGTGCCTGAAGCTATAAGAATAGAGGTAGGTACAAAACAGAAACTATGCGAAAATGCTAGATGGACGCAATTCCTCTCCTAATGTCATCTTTAGCGCAGCATAATAATCGTTATAAACGCCTATAACCTGAAAATAAATACTATTTTTGGAAAAACTAAGTAGAAGATATTTCACTGCTTACTATGGATAAAGGGTATAGTGGCACTAGAGACGAAAACCCTGCGAGAATGCAGGTGCAACTCTAGTGCTGACTCTCTATAGCTGCTTCATGTTTCCATAATCAATAATACTAAAATTTTAACTAATCCACAGCAAAAAGTGTTCGCTTTTATAGCTCACAAACTACGTTTACTAACGATCGAGATCGTTGTCGTATTGGTCGCCTAATTTGTCACGATGCCAACACTAGTCACAGCAGCAGACTTACTGCTTGCATTGACGCTGACTGCCAGACCAAACTACGATCAGTTTGTTACCGCTCGTCGCGCTATACAGACGTGATTTTTGTATCTCTGGTAGAGTTCGAAACGGGTTAGTGTCAAGTTAGAGAGGTTCGTGCCAGTTGGAATTGCGTGTTTGGGTTTGTTGATGGCTTTTGAGCTTTAACTTTTTTGCGTTATTCTGGTGCATTGGCGCGTGAATGGCAATAAAGTGCTGGTTAGTTGTTTGGTTAATGTCGTTGCTTGTAGTTGTTGTCATAGTTGTTGTTGTTATTATTGTAATTATAAAAACTAGACACCGTTATGCAAAGTTGTTATTGTTGTTGACCCAAATACAACAACGATTTACCATATAAACCACGCATGGAAGCCGCATCCACGCGCGTTCCCTGATTGAAAGCCACAAAAAAAAAAAAAATTTAATTGAAAATAAGTTGTCATTACTTCTGTGTAAAGCTTAGCCTGAATTTTTTGGCCAACAACAACGACAAAAAAAAACTTTAACATTTTGGCCAATTACGTTGTGGTTGCTTGATTCTTTATGCTTTTACGTGTGCTCATTTTTGTGAATTAGTAATTTAAACATAAAAAATAAAAATAAAAAACTTAAAAAATATTCAAGCATTCTAAATCGCTTGGTTATGCATGACAGTTTTTAACAAATCTACAGCAAATATAAAAAAAAGCTTACAAAAAATCTTAATAAATGAGCAGCTATAAATAAAAATAAATAAAGGCAAGTCAGTCAAATTCGCAACATAATCTTTAACAAAATAATTAACAAAAAAATATTACAAACAAAAACAGCAATTATAACCAAATATTTTTTTAACTAATCAAACTGTATCCGGCGCATTATTTTGCATATTTATTTAATTTTTTTTTGCATATAAGCAATCTTTGAAAATCTGTTCATTTTTTATAGACTGCATTATAAGTTCTGCATATTTATTAGCTAATTTATAAACACGTACGCAATTTAAAATATAATAAAATTAAATTGAATTATCTTTTAACCGTAGTTGCTGTAGATACAAATTGCTCACGTTCTTAAGACTTCCGTGTTAAAATATTCTTATAAGTGCATAAATTAAAAGAACTTAATTTTCTATTGTTTTAAAAAATACTTTACAAAGTAATACCAATTTGGATTAAAAAACAACATTATAAATTAAATGAATCAGTAAAAGGTAAGCAAACCTGCACAATCTAATTAATTTTGAATACTTATAAGTATTTTAATTATTAGTATAAATAAATATTTTAGAGCATTTACATAAAAAACAAGTTCTCAGCTTGGAACTGCTATAAGATTTTTAATTAAATCGAGCTGTTAATCTTATTCCCTCATATTAAAAACAGAAGAAAAAAAATTAGCAAATTTCGCCGAATTTCGATAATGACTTATCGTAAAATCTGGACTGTTGAAAAATTCTAAAAAAAAGCTCACAAGGAATAAATAATTTTATTTTTATATATATAGGTATGAGTAAGACAATAAATATGGAGAAATGGTTTTATTGAACTTACAATAAATTTGCTAAAAAGTGACGATATATATAATCTTATTGAAAAAAAATATTGATTTTTAATCTTCAAATAATGAATTACTACTTATAAATGTATGATATGAAACAAACAAGACTCACTTGCATTTTTAACTGGCTAACAAAAATTAAAAATTAGTGGTCAATTTCAATTGGTTTAAAGAAAATCTCCCAATTAGAAAAGAATAGCAATAGGATACTGACTGGAAAGATCCAGATCTTAGACTGGTTCTGTACGGCTGACCTTCCACAGGCCAAACAACTCGTTGGTTCCTATAATTTGAATAGGTTTAAGAAAATCTCCCAATTAGAAAAGATATCCATTAGGATACTGACTGGGGGAATTGCAGGTTCCAGAAAGGTAGATCCAGATCTTAAACTGGTTCTTTACGGCTGACCTTCCACAGGCCAAACAACTCGTTGGTTCCTATAATTTGAATAGGTTCAATAAAATCTCCCAATTAGAAAAGATTTCCATTAGGATACTGACTGGGGACATTGCAGGTTCCAGAAAGGTAGATCCAGATCTTAGAGCTGGTTCTTTACGGCTGACCTTCCATAGGCCAAACAACTCGTTGGTTCCTATAATTTGAATAGGTTCAAGAAAATCCCGCAATTAGTAAAGATTTCCATTAGGATACTGACTGGGGGAATTGCGGGTTCCAGAAACGTAGATCCATATCTTAAATTGGCTCTTTACGGCTGACCTTCCATAGGCCAAACAACTCTTTGGTTCCTATAATTTGAATAGGTTCAAGAAAATACCCCAATTAGAAAAGAATTGCATTAGGATACAGACTGTGGGAATTGCAGGTTCCGAAAAGGTAGATCCATATCTTAGACTGGTTCTTTATGGCTGACCTTTCCACAGGCCAAACAACTCGTTGGTTCCTATAATTTGAATAGGTTCAAGAAAATCTCCCAATAAGAAAATAATTCCATTAGGATACTGACTGGGGACATTGCAGGTTCCAGAAAGGTAGACTGGTTCTGTACGGCTGACCTTCCACAGGCCAAAACTCGTTTGTTCCTATAATTTGAATAGGTTCAAGAAAATACCCCTATTAGAAAAGAATTGCGTTAGGATACTGACTGGGGGAATTGCAGGTTCAAGAAAGGTAGATCCAGATCTTAGAGTGGTTCTTTATGGCTGACCTTCCACAGGCCAAACAAAGAAGAAAGAGATTCTTCCAATTGGCAAAACAAATTATTTTTGGATGCTAAGGGTTGCAGGATCATAAAAAACTCTGACGGTTCTAGCATTTGTAGGTTCTTTGAGATTGAGGAAAATTGCCCCAACATATTCTAACAAAATGGGACGCTCTTGCCAGAAGAAGGGTACCTTACTTGGCCGTCCTTCCTTGGAATTGGAGTAGCTGCAGAGCACTAGGGCTAGTAAGAGAGCACAATAGATCCAAAGTTTCGCAGCTTTCCCAACAACGTAATTATTATATTTAGGTAGAAATTATGGTATACATATGTTGTAATTATATCTCACAGTAAATAAATAGTTTATGGTATTTAAATTATTAAGAAGTTGACTAAACTGCCATATGTTAGAACATGTGAGGAACTAATAACATATGTACTGGTATTTAATAACACTAGCCAACGAAATTCCGAAAATGCACATTAATGTCTGTTTTATGACAAACGGGACGGAATTGAATTTCCTTTCCCAGTACCGCAACAGCATTAATAAATTAAAAAAAAAAAAAAATGGACTGACTTAACTTTGAAAAATACATTTAATAAAATCTAATTTTGGATTAACCCACCCATTACGCCTTCGACAAATTTTTTGGGGTCGCTGAATCAGTTTCCGGCACATGACCCAAGTTTTTTGTTTTTATTATCTCATTTAATTTTATAGTAGAGAGGTCTTCTAATCTAATGAGTTCTCTAAATAAACGACAAAGAATAACTGAGATTCGGTTATAATTAATTTTCATTATAAATGCATTTTGGGGCTTTGAAAATAGTTCCTATTTTAAAGATGGTTTGGGCGAGTGGCGGATCCTCGGGGGGTTTTCGGTTCCGGAACCGCCCCAAAAGTTGGACAAATGGGTTCAAAATGTTTTGCGAGATCTGATATATATAGTATAAACTTCGAAGTGATGAACCCCCCAAAGACCAAATCCTGGATCCGCACCTGGTTTGGACTCTCCTAGTTTGGATATTTCACCAGTCCAGCGATAATGTCCTATAGCCCCGAAGAAGGAAAGACTGCGAAGTGATGAACCCCCCCCAAGACCAAATCCTGGATCCGCACCTGGTATGGACTCTTCTAGCTAAGATATTCCACCAGTCCAGCGATCATGCCCTATAGCTCCAAAGAAGGAAAGACTGCGAAGACTATGTATTACAAAGCTGCAACAGAGTTAAGAGAGTCTTTACAGCAGTTACCCAATGCCTGATTCGAGTACATATTATTATAAACGGACTTCTCCACCGACTCTCATCATTCGCTGTGCCAGCCTTAAAAAATAGCATCATTCCCAAATGATTATGGACCCTTGTGCAAGTACTTGAACGCATAGGCGTTCATATTTGCGGACATTCTAGCCAATGGCTTTACTTTAGTTAATTCTCAGACGAGGTGGCTAGCACAAAGAAGATGTTATGGACCCCACTGCAGATATGCCGGCTGGAGGATTGTCCCATTGAAGGAGTTTAGAAACGTGATCTGCAAACTTAAGTAGAAAAAACAGCACCAGGTGATGATTTTATGAGCAAACCAGTGCTGAAAATCCTTCCCTCTTGCTTACATTAGTTTCTAATGCGAGTTTAAGGTTGAACTTAGTGTTTCGCCATATTTGGTTGGAAGACCGCCAGGAGCAACATGATTCCTCAAGCGGGTGAGACCGGACCATAAAATACAATCTTAAGGCCCATAAAAAAAAATGTCCCAATAAGGGGAATTTTTTTTTTTAAATGAAGTTTTGACATTTCGAGCGGAATTTTTGCATGCTGCGTATGGGCTTTTACCAAAAAAATTAGTCTCCTCTTTTCAATGTCGATTTTCTGCATGCACTGAAAAATTAGTAATAATAATTCTGGTAAAAAAAAGATGGCATACGTTAAGGTCAGGAGCTGACGACTTTGAGACAACCTGTACCATCACATTGCAATCAAATTGGCTTTATTGTTTAAACACTAAAGGCCCATACGCATTCCCTTTTTTGGGATATTTTTTTTTATATGAAGTTGTGACATTTCGTGCGGAGTTTTTGCATGCTGTGTATGGGCCTTTTAATTGATATTTTGGTTACGATATCTTCATAAAAAAAAACGAAAAACAAACGAATTTTGTAACAAATACGTTATTTTTTATCGATCGGACCTATGGGGAACCTACGGGTATGATATAGAAAATAATATAAAAAATTCGTTATAATTTCGATTAAATTTGGTACAGTGCTTGCAAACTCTAAAAAACTTTCGAGATCCGAATTTGGCAACAAAAAACAAAGGAATCATCCATCTAAAACTTTTGGTTTTTCCGGGAAGTTCTGAAATACACCTAAGGGAGCTTTATAATATAACGCCGATATCAAAAAAGTAAAAAACTTGTCTCCCGTAACATAATAAGACATTTAATCTAAAAGTGTGGTTGCTTTAGCTCTTACCATCTCTGAGATGTAGGCGTAGGACAGACGGACAAACGGGCATGGGTATATCGACTTCTCCAGTCATCCTGATCATATTTTAGGTAACTTTGGGGGTCCCTGATGTCTACTTCTGTATGTTACATACATTTTCGGCTTGCATAAACTAAATAATATATTCTTTGTACCTTGAGGAACATTGTATAAAAACAAAATCATTTGAACAAAATTTCTCTCTCCCAATCAGTATTTAATGCAAGTACCCATTAATTCTTTTTTTAGAGTGCCATTAAGTTCAAGAACAAAACCTAAGTACTTAAAGTACTTAGTCTACCTTTAAATTACTAAATACTAGATGCAAAAAACGGCAAATAAAAACTTTTAAGCCAGTTTTACAGGTGTTTACACTTAATTAGTAAGTATAATTGTAAATAGTACCAAATAGACGACTGCTTGATTTGACTTTCTACGATAGATAATATGAGACCCTCTATATAAAACTAAATAATTGGAATGACATAAGTGTGCCGCTATCTTTTGAGAGTTTTTTTGTTTTTAAACATGGGTTTAAACAACTGAAGCTTTAGCTAATTAGTAGAGAGATTATTATATCTTGAGGCATTTTTAATCAAGCTGCTTTCTACTGCTTGGTTACGTTTTATCTTATCGTGCTTAAAGTATGACAAGGTTTGGTAGAATTTGGCATTAAATGAAAAAATTGCATGCTATTAAGAAATATTTACTTGTCATGTCAAGTCGGAGAATTGGGAGAAGTTTTTATCTTTGTGCAAAAGCATGTTATTAAGTCTCAAGTAATATAACTTTAATTCTATATTACAAACAGCTTGTTAACAATATAATACAAAATTCCACATGGACCCAGAATTCTTTTATTTTTACAACGTCCCCCAGCAAACAAGCATAAATTTTTTTGATGCCGAACTCTGTTTGCTTAAAAGTTGCGGAATTCCATGGGTTTGCTTCAAAATTCCTCAAAGCCCAAGGGTAGCTACTATTGGGTACCCACTACATAAAATATTTGACAAACAATCACAAATACAACATATACATACATATATTATAACTTTATTTACAATGCTGCAGCACATATGTACCTATGTATAATATAAAGGTCAACAAGTTTTTGGCAATGAATTTCAAGTTTTGAACTCCATGATCGGTTCAAGTAGTTGTTAAAACAAACTACAACATCTTGTAGCGTAAAAAAAAACGCACCTGAAAAAATTATTAATGTTGGAATGTCCAAAAATAAAATAGTAACAATAAAAATAAAATAAAAGCAGATAGCTTTATGGTTGTACCATTAGTGGGCTCGTTTTGTAGTTTCCACCAAAAAAGATCTTCGTTTTGTGCATGTTAACTTAGCATAGCAGCCAAGTTCAGGGGCTCTGCACTTTATAACTCATTTTGTAGGTTATAATTATAAAGTCAAAATGTTATTGTGAAATACAAAAGCTGTACATAAACACTGTTATTTTAAAGCGTTACAAAGGCTAACAGCTGTGTATAAAAAAAAGCTCGTAACTATAGGTTTCACGCTACATTAAGTTTAGCTTTTATTAGACTATTTGAGAAACAGTTGTTACCTTGTACTTCAATTGATTGCTACTTACGAAAACTAAAATTAAGTATAAAGTGTTCTATTATTACTTTGCAGTAAGTTTATGGGAATATAAGATTAAATTGAATTATAGACTCATGCAGTTTTCCAAAATGAAGCAGGCGTGGTGGATCGCATGTTTTTTTTTTTTTTAACAATCTTTCTGTGGCATTGTTAACAATCACAGTGTGGCTTAAGAAACATCTAAACTTCAATTTGTGTTTTGTGGTACACTTAATATTGATCCTTCTAGGATATATAAGGTATTGATGGATAGGTGTTGAAGCTCACAAATATCAAACTGTCGATGGAAAGGTATGGAAGCATAGAGCACATAAATTTGTGAACTATTTTAATACAAAAAAGATACAAAGCATATTTAGGGTATTCACGCTTGCTGTTGATAATTTATGTTAATTATGCTTACTTGTCATTATTTGAGCTACTGTTTACTATGGCGGCCATTCGAGGTGCCATCACTTTTCATATTTTAGTCTATTTAAGTGGATATACCAATTTTGGTAGCTTCTTTGCAAAAAATTTTACAAATAGCTTGATTAAGGTGCTTCGGTACACATGCGATCCAGAATGAACGATCCGAGCAACGATTTTTGCAGAAGCTGCAGAGAT
The DNA here is from genome assembly GCA_018150985.1 of Chymomyza costata. Lineage (NCBI taxonomy): Eukaryota > Metazoa > Arthropoda > Insecta > Diptera > Drosophilidae > Chymomyza > Chymomyza costata. The sequence goes on along the minus strand of JAECWU010000781.1, from coordinate 409,015 downwards.
GAGGAAGAAGTTGAGTCAGTAGAACACTTCTTCTGCTCCTGTGAGGCTCTCAGTAGATGCAGGAAAAAGTACTTGGGATACTACTTTCTTCATAACCTAGCGGAGCTAGAGTTAATATGTCCGAGGAGGATCGCAAGTTACATAGTAGCAACAGGATGGGGATCCTTTTAGTTTCCTCAGGAGAAGGGTGAAAAATTGTGATCCATGCGGTTTCACAACGGGCCGGTCAAGGCCTACCTACCTACCTAAAGTGCGGTTTATAGGGTTGAAGTTTGAAAAAATCACAGTTGAATCCAAGGTTACCGAAATTAATGTGCCTGTAAGCCGTAAAATTCTCCTATGGTGAAACGGAGCAAGATACGACCATGACTTGAGAAACTTGATCTGTTTGACGATAATGCACATGTTTTGGCCTCTGAGATCTTTTGCTATATCGACTTGGCTGTTCATACTGATTTAAGATTATAAATATATACTATATTGGCTACGCCACGCCTTCGTCCGCCCGTTACATACATTTTCACGAAGTTATACCCTTGTACCGGTGCAGTGTATACAAATTCGTTGCACTCTATTGGAGAAGTGTTGCATATTTTATAAGTGGAAGCTCAAAATTTGACTTTTTTATATTTTAATATTCGGAACTGCTCTGTTAAACGAATCCAAATATTTTATTGGAATATTTTATTCAGATTCGTTTGGCAGCCACATATTTCGTGCTCCCAATTTCACCAAAATGAATTTTTTATGTGGTTTTAGTCCGACTACTTTGTTGCAAGTGAAATCAAATCGAATTCGCTATATAGGTTCACAAATGCTCGTAATTTAAACGGAAATCATTTTTTAAATATTATTATATTTTTAAATTCTATTTATGCCAATTTCAAGTTCGATATTTATTAATATTTATTATTTTTCTGAATCAACCCAAGAAAAAGAAGAAAATTGACATGATTCATGTCTTGCATAAAAAAATGTTAATGTTTTGCATAAATGGTTCATGTCTTGCATAAAAAAATTCCCCTAGTAATAGCTTAGTCATGTAGAGTTGTGCTAATTAAGAGTAAGGGTTGTATGAGATGATATATATATATATATTTTTTTTTTCCTTGACTGATTATTTTGTCAGTCGCTCCTGGGCGGAGCATGGGGATCTCTATTATTTAATATTAAGAGAACAGGGACCTACAATTTATAGCCGAATTCGAACGGCGGTGATAGAGATTCTATGAGAAGATATAGATAGGAACAAATGTGGAAGCGCGCAAAAACGAAAACGAACAAAATTTATTCGCTTTCGTTTTCCGGCCAATTATCTTTTAAGATGCTTGTTTTATTTACCAAAGAAGTTCCTTATGCTCTATTAAAGAAGCAAAGTTTTAAAAGAAGTGGACAATACTTAGAAGAAAAAATTAACACGTCACTGATAAAGGTATGAAAATGAAAAATCCTAAGAACCAAAGAGATACTTGTATAATCTTACTACTTGTATAATCTTACTAGTCCACAACCAGGGCCGTTAAGAGAAAATCTGGGCCCGGGGGGGTGATGTAACGGCCCCTCTATTACACCTTTAGCTTGAATCACGACAGTACGACAGTAATTTCAACAGGCCCCTGAGAAAACTCCGTGCCCGAGGGGAATCGCCCCTTCTTCACCCCACTCGTCGAGCCTGTCCACAACTTTCTGACTCTCGTATAACATAATGCTAGGAGTCTACTTGACCCATTTAAACACGACAAATTATTTAAATTTTACCTTGCTACAAATCACATTAATTTTTTATGAACTCAAATAATTTAGTTGAAAAATTGATTGCCTCCAGGCAAAGTAGTTGTTTATATATTTCACTTTTAAAAATCGTGTATAACAAGATATTATTGTACATCAATTATTATATAATAGGTAATTATATTTATTCAATAGCAGCTAACCAGTCATGCAGTTAAATGTACTTGATCGACTGCAACGACCTGATAATGGGGGTGGATTACCGGCTACAGTGGTTTTATATTATTGGTATTGCCTTGGGGGTATGTACCTTTCATATGGCATATGGTACTGTACATATAAGTATGTATATGAATGAGTCCAACAACAAATTAGCAAACATTAATCATGTAGCGCGTATTGAAAAGCAAATTAGACTTTCAGCGTATTTGTAGTAGGAAATAAACTTTCAACAACAATTTAGCTATAAATACGCATATAAATGCTTAACCACAGTCAACGCACTCTATATGAGATACTTACATTATATAAATAGTTATATAATAGCATCATTATATTAAATTCAATGCCAGCTAAACATAAAGTGGAGAGACTTATTGGACAATTGAGTCTTTTCTATGGTCCTCCATGGCCCGCATGCGCTCTAAAGTAAATAAAACTCAAACGTCTAAAATTTTAGCTTGTAACTATAATTCAATTTCTATAAAATTTAGTACGCTTTGTCAAAAATTTCAAAAACTTATGTTGCCCATAATATATTGTGTTTCGTCTGCCAATATAATTTACTCCTCCATGCCGCAAGAATCCGTCGTGATTTTGTAGTCGCTAAAGCTTGGCACCGATTCCAAAATATCTCTCGTTTCGCAATGATCAGCTCTACCCAAAATCTGCATATACCAAAAATAACCATATCAAAAAAGAAGCTCAAAGTTTAGCGGCATTATTCTCACCCCGCATTTGCCATAAATGTTGATCTCTTTTTTTTCGCTATCATGCTCCATATTGCCTGCTCCAAAGCACTGTGTGCACAAACCCTTCTCCTTGCAGTCCTTTTGCAACTGGTCATATATTTCAACTAAATCATTCATCTAAGTTTTAAAAATTAAACATGCATTAACTTTTCATACTCACGGTGTATCTTGGATTTTGTGCTGTTACGTACTATTCTTTGAGCATGTAGGGTGTCACCATGATTATACACCATAGCACTTATATATTGTGATTTACCCTCTGGTATTTTATCCACAACTTTTATCGATAATAAGTTTTTCATTTCTTGAGAAATATGTGAAGTGTTGCGCAAAATGGTGCTGGCTAAGATTGCAAATTTTCTTGATAAGATTTTCTTAAAAATATATTATACATAGTACCTACCTCGCAATAAGTTGCGTGGATGTAGCAACAACTTTCCAAAAACTCGTACCATTTTAAAGAAAATTTATTACACAAATTTAGCATAGATGTGTTCAATACGAAAATATTATGGGAACTAAATTTATTCTGTAGCAAAATTTGACAAGTGTGTAACAGAGGCTTACTGAGTTTTATAAAAATTCGATAGCTGGAAACACTCAAGTGAGGTCCTATAACTTTTGGAAAGGTTAAATTGGTAAAAAAGGCAAGTCCATACGTTTTATGGTTGCCTCATATATGTCAAAGTAGAGTAGTTTAAAGAGAAAAACATATGTACCTATTAATTAGAATTCGAGATTTTAGACAAGTTGAAGCTCTCTCCTGCAAGCTATCTAACTTTATGATGGAGAATACATTAAATGGTAAGAATTTTTTATAAAAGTTTTTTTTTTTATGCGGCTGATCTGGACCGCCAATATTAATCGAGACGTTACCAGAGCCTTGGCAGCTATTAAAAGAAAATCTGCAAGGGAGTGGCTTGTTTTCAATAAGAAATATATGCTTTCTTAGGGTAGAGGGAAGCGACGCGACGGTCAGTTGTAAACTTTTGTTGGTTTCATGGATTGCGTCTACCTCGGCACCACAGTTACCACAGAGTAAGATGTGGGCATGGAGATCAAGAGCAGAATTACTCTTGTTAATTGACGCTACTTTGGCATGATCCAACATTTAGAAGGTCACGCAATGCGTAGGTCCCTTATACACGACTCTCTGAAATAGAGAGCAATGGTTCAATGTTGTATGGTAGCTATATGAAATAGTGGACCAATTTTGCTCAAACTTCACACAATTGTGTTTTGTTTTCGTCTAAACATTTCTGTGAAGTTTGATTAAAATTGGTGCATTATTTCATATGGCTGCCACTACAAAAATGAACCAGTTTTCTGCGCCTACCTAAATTCTTTGCATCATAGTACTTTGCTCTTTGTAGGTAATTGAGAAGTACAGAGACGCCTCTCGTCCGAAAAACCTAACACTGTACAAGACGCTCATTTTACACGTTTTACTTTATGGCATGGGTGATAAGACTTTCTGATGCAAATATACTGTGAGTCTTTGAAAGGAAAGTATTCCGTAAGATCTTTGACTCTTTCGTCGTTACCCCCACCGCATTTGATGGAATTAGGAACAGTATGAACTCTACGGAGACATTGGCATAGTCATGCGTATCAACATCCAGCAGCTACGCTGGCCAGGTCATGTCTTTGTTTTTATGAATGAAGAAACACCAGCTAGTAAGGATTTCAATGCGGTTGCTGAGGGACCCGGCATGAGGAAGACTATGCCAACATTAGAAGGTCTAGGTATTTAGCTCTTTAGCTACCTTTGGTAACACAAAGTGGAGCAGGCGTTCGCGAAGCTGAGACGCCTGGAGTGACGTTTAAGGTTAAGAGATATTTAGAACCTTATATAATTTTTGCTTTATTTGGTTAAACCTCCAATAAAAAATTTTAACGTAACGGTTTCATTTTTTTAATTTTGTTTTTTTTAGAAGAGTTTTGGGGTTTTCTTGATTTCTTGCAAAATATATAGTTATGCTTTATTTTGGTTTTTAAACCCACACAGGGCTTAGGTATAGGGTATAAGGTAAAGCGTATATTCAGTTTGTTTATATATGTAAGTCCATCCATCTATATGAACGATTAGATCTTGGAGACTATAATATCTAAGATAACCAAGCTTAAGCTTGAGGCTCCATATATGAGCTGGCAGGTTAGGAGGAATCCTCCCAACACATTCATACTCTCTAAAGTCAAAAGATGGATCTTCTTTTGGTTCAAGACTAGAACCGTTCAGATCGGCATAGTATGTTCAGTGCTGACTTGGGGAAAAATCAAGGAAATTAGAGATGGCCTTCTTTGGACTAGAGTCTTCCCAAGCATCAGAATCGGGCTAATAGGAAGCTCCCCCAACAACATTTTTATGAAAATTGCAAAAAACTCTATACTAGCTAAAATGCTAAATATCTGTTTTTTATTTCAATTGCAGCTGCATCTAATGGTGAAATACATATAAGCTAAAATGGCACGGCTATAATCCAATGGTTATGCCTTATATAATAAACAATACACAAAAGTGTCTACATCGCAGAACGCTTACAATTACACTCTAAAACTTTTGAAATGGTTGAGAACATGAGCAAGTTGCAGACAATTGTGCATCCCGTCAAAAAGGAATTTCGGCGCAAGAGTTGTGGATTCGATCATGATACACCAGATGACTTTGTTAAATCCCAGGTAAGATAGAAAAAAAAACACAAAGTAAAATAAATTTGGTCAAGACATTAGGGCAGTAGCTTAAAGTTACCTCTAATATCCAGCCATGACAAGAAGCCTTTGGCAACATACGCCTCCAGTCGACACGCATTTTGATTCAATATTTGTGCATAATTCGGGTCAATGTACAGGCGCGTTTTAAAGTGGACTCTTCTAACTCATTAAGGTCACTTTATATGAGTCATACTTTAGATGGCAAAAACTAGTACAGTTTAGTTGTGGCCTATGTTATGAAGGCTTTGGTATACTCCAAGTAGCATATTTATTAGAATTTTAGATTTTATTGTCGTGTCAACTTGTGCTTTTCAACGCATCCATTGAACGCTTCGAGCCCAGGTCCAAACTGTCCAATATCTTTCTTTACATAACTAACCAACAATGACAAGTGGGCGTTACCCGGCTTTAGCCACAACAATTGCACGCAGGTCTTTACACAAACAAGCCCATACTGGTTCTACCATTTTGTTGTGTTACCTTGAGCATATTTGATGACTTCTTCATTTATTGTATCAATGTGTCAACAATAAACTAGAACTAGTTGCCTTTAGTTAGTTGTTGTAGTTTCAGGGGTGTGTGATTTCCAATTTTTTTCAGAATGGTACATCAATTTTATGGGAAACCATAATACTGATATCAAAGTCAAAGTGCAATGGGCAGAAACCATCATAAACATGTAATCATCACAAAATAACAATTTCCGAGCGAAAAATGAAGTGTTGAGCGGTGCAGTGGGTATAGGGGGTATAAGAGGGTATAGGGGGTATAGAGGGTACAGGGGGTATAGAGGGTATGGGGTATAGAGGGCATAGAGAGGTATAGAGGGTATAGAGGGTATAGGGGGTATAGAGGGTATAGAGGGTATAGAGGGTATAGAGGGTATAGAGGGTATAGAGGGTATAGAGGGTATAGAGGGTATAGAGGGTATAGGGGGTATAGAGGGTATAGAGGGTATAGAGGGTATAGAGGGTATAGAGGGTATAGAGGGTATAGAGGGTATAGAGGGTATAGAGGGTATAGAGGGTATAGAGGGTATAGAGGGCATAGAGGGTATAGAGAGTATAGAGGGTATTGGGGTATAGAGGGTATAGGGGTATAGAGGGTATAGAGGGTATAGAGAGTATAGAGGGTATAGAGGGTATAGAGGGTATAGAGGGTATAGAGGGTATAGAGGGTATAGAGGGTATAGAGGGTATAGAGGGTATAGAGGGTATAGAGGGTATAAAGGGCATAGAGAGGGTATAGAGGGTATAGAGAGTATAGAGGGTATAGAGGGAATAGAGTGTATGGAGGATATAGTGGTTAAAAAAGCCTACAGAATATAGAGAGTATAGAAGCTTTAGAGCAACTTTCTTTCTTTTTCGGAATGAAGTCTTGATAAAAGTGTATCTACTTGTCGATAGTGCTCTGCTTTCGCAATTTCTACATATTTTAGCTGTTTTGAAATTGAAGCTCCTAAAATATTCATGAAATACAGCCAGTTAGACGTGGACTTTTTCGTATGGGTACTGATATATAGATGCAATAGTAGAAGTGTTGGTAATTACCTATAGTAACCACCTACTATAATTGAGATGTTCTTGATTTTTTTAATAGCCCATACTTATAACGAATTCTAACAATCTAAAATTACAGTGGCAAACCTGCACCAAGAGCATGACCTATTTGTTCTATCGCTGGTTTATGGCAATATTCTTTGTAGCCGTTGTTATTGAGTCCATGTGGCCGGTACCAGATGAAAAGGGCAGTTATTGGCTATACTTCATCTATATGACCAATTGGGGCATTTGGTTGTGCATGTTGACAAATTTATTGGGCGCCATTTTGGTAACTATATGGCACTATCATCCAGAGTATGCGGGTAAGTTGACTCCATAGCCAAATGGCACAATGTATTAAACTTATTTCAAAATCCTTTACAGATAAGCTGCTAAACATGCAAGCTTGGACTAGTCCTTTTCGCATTTATTGGAGCATGCATATTATAGCATTGGTAGTATCCATAGTTATAACTATTATTTATTGGAGCTTGCTGTATGATGGTAAGACGTTCCTTTAAAAATTATGAAATTATTACTCATTAAATTTTTGCTTCTTTATAAATAGCTAATGAAAGTCCTTTGGATGTCACCAATGTGCTGACTCATGCTTTCAACTCCATTTGCATGTTCATTGACTTGTGGATTGTGGCGCATCCTCTGCGTTTGCTGCACATGTTTCTACCAGTATTATTTGGCATTATCTATGCCATATTCTCCTACTTCTATCAGTTATCGGGCGGCATGAATAAGTAAGTTAAAATTAATTTGGCACATAGAAAATTTTGTTAAACCCACTACTTCTTACAGAAAGGGCAAACCTTACATCTACCACGTCATCGATTGGAGTAAGCCGCAGAACTCCATGGTCACAGTTGTTGGCGTTCTACTGCTCTCCTGCTGCGTATACATTTTACTCTTTGGTTTCTTTAAACTACGTGTTTTTCTCTATCGGCGCTGTCAACGTAACTCTTTAGTATTACCCACCAGTGCAAAGCAAAGTGGCTTCACCTTGGACAACAAAGCATCCTCGAATGGCATTCAACACTCTCCTTCACGTATTTCCATGGTTCTGGGCAACTTGACGGGATACGAAAATCAGGCGTATTCCGCAAGCGGCGATAATTTGACAAAGGAACCAAAAAGTTAGATCTAATCAAGTTATTATATGTTTTAGTATTTTAGTTAATTTGTGTAGAAAGAATTTTTCACCAGTGATATTATTTTGTATTATACTTAATCAATAATTGATAAGGACTGCACCAAGGGTTCGATACTTTGTTTGTGTAGTTAGGTGGCATTTTTCTATGTTTTAAGTTTCCTAATAAAAGCCCCTAGTATATTGCTTATGTCTGAATATAAAAGACTTTTCCAAGCTACTTTTCTGTAACATCTTTAATGAAAAAATTCCTAAGAGCACATTTTAGACCGTCTGTCTAGAGCCTGAGTTTCTTTATGTTATGTAAGTATGAGATTTATTCAGATCCAGAGATCTATTTCAACAAGATTTGGTTTATTTCTTATTACATACTTTTTTTATTCCGTACTCGCTAAAACATATGCCAATCAAAACCTTAGCCCGTTTGTGTACCTGGTAACACCATTAGTCATTATAAGTAAAAACATATTGAATTTCAGTCTTTTCCATTTAAAAAAAAAAGGGAGTGTTGTTAAACCACTTTAAAACCACTTTATTACCTTGAAACTGTCCCAACAACCTACACTAAAATCAATATTTATGTTCAAATAAAAAATTCAAAAAATCAACTACATTTAATATGCCGTAAAAAAATAAAAAATTTCAAACGCCAACCAAGTAAAACTCATTCCTGAGAAACGTACAGTTGATAATTAATAATTAATACGTAACCCATTTTGTTGAAAAGGTCAAGTGACAATGAGGGTTTGCATGCACTCAAAATATACAATAACAAGGTTCACAAACTTGGTTAATTAGTAGTAGTTGGAGGCGGTTTGGATCTATTATGCTCTAGCTGAACTTAGTCAAACACAGTGCAACCTAGAGACTTGACAATGGTGTTTAAATATTTTACAAACTTCCATTTAAATGGTAATTGATACATAATAGTAGGTTAATTTTGCTGGAAGGACGTTGCGCTTTCAAACCCTGCTGTTAATAATAATAATAATAAGGTGGGTAACTCTATGGCAAGTCATATTTCCGAAAAAAATCCTTACTATCTGGCATTTCTGTGAGTGTGCTACTCCTAGCTCCGCGACTTTATGCCTGCTAGATCGTCATATCCTCAAGTGCACAAAACCTTTTGTTGTTAAAATCTAAGATGAAAAGACTACCCACATGTCCCTTTAAGCCACAATGCTCAGTTGATAATCCAATCAGTATGCAAAGAGAGTTATTTTCCATTTGTAAGACTTTTTCTGAACTATATAAAGATGAGAAGTCTTTAGTTCATCGGACCTTTCTTGCTTAACAATGAGTTTTCTAAAGTAAAGGTTAGTTAAGCTGCACAGCCGATATCATCTTGATACTGTAAGGTACATTAATGATGGAGAAAGGGAGGCTGGTGTAGTTGGGTGTAATAGCTGATGAGGGCTATTCTATTCGGAATAAGCTATCTGAACTCCTTGCTGAGCCATACGAGGGCTTATAAGTCTGTAAATCGTCGGATCTTTCTTTATTTGCAAAAAGTTAATGGTGGGGGTGATTGTGGTGTAGTTGGGTGGGATACCTACTGGGTGTTATGTTATTCAGGATGGCTTCTTCTAATCTGATCTCTGATAAAAAAAAGCCAGGAAAGAAGAAACTGTTTGCCTTTCTAAAGTCTGGTACACTGATCCACTCTTTAGATCGTGGGATCTACAAGAAGTTGGTAGTGAGAGGGAAGGTGGTGTAGTTGGGTGGAATAGCTGGTGGGGGTCATCTCACTTGAGAATTCGATAAAAAGAGCCAGAAATCGAGAAGTTGCTTCGCCCTTTTGAAGCCTGTCGCACTGATCCAATCTGTAGTTCGTAGAATGTCTTTATTTCCAAGAAGTTGATAGTGAGGGGAAAGGTGGTGTAGTTGGGTGGAATAGCTGGTGGAGGTCATCTTACTCAAGGGTTCGATAAAAAGAGCCAGAAACCGAGAAGTTGCTTCGCCCTTCTGAAGCTTGTGGCACTGATCCAATCTGTAGTCCGTAGAATCTCTTTATTTCCAAGAAGTTGATAGTGAGGGGGAAGGTGGTGTAGTTGGGTGGAATAGCTGGTGGAGGTCATCTCACTCGAGGATTCGATAAAATGAGCCAGAAACCGCCCTTCTAAAAACCTGTCGCACTGATCCAGTCTGCAGTTCGTAGAATCTCTTCATTGCCAGGTAGTTGTGCGGGGATAATTGCTGCGGGTCATCCTATGTAGGGTAAGTTATCTGATTAACTTGCTAAATCATTCGAGGATTCGATAAAAAAATCCAGAACTACGAAGCTTCTTCGCAACACTGAAGCTGTAGTTCATCCGATCGCTGTTTTTCTCCAAGAAGGTTGTGTTAAGGGGAAGTGTTGTATCGTTGGGTGGGATAGCTGGTTGGGGTCATATTATTAAAGGTAACTTATAGTTACCACTTGCTAAATCACTTGTGAATTTGATAATCGGATCCATCTTTTTCTTCTAGAAGTTGCCCAATATACCTGGTGTGCGATTTCTTAATACAGCTATATTTCTTAATCTTCAGAGAAAAGCTTTCCGAAGTGCCTGGTACACTTTCTTTCTGAACCCATTAAGGGACTTGATTAAAAGAGCCAGGTCCGCTAATTTACAGATTTGGCAGACAGCCCAAGTCTTCACAGAAAAGCTTTCCGGGCGCAGAGTGCTTTTTCTTTCTAAAAAATGCTTTGAGCAGAAAGTAATCATGGGAAGAGTTTGTTTAACTGAATTACATGGATAAATTTAATTCGGGTCTTCCGAGTGATTTTAGCAGATTTTAGATGCTACAATCCGCGTCTATTCTCTCTGTTCTCTCCTGTTCTTCTTGATTTCACTATTGGTGAGGTTTTCAACAGGGTTTGTCTGACTCGAGTCAATAGAACAGCTCCAATGACGGAGTTTTCATAACCATAGTAGCTATACATTCGAGTTTAGATGCAGACAACGTTTTCGGCTGGATTTGGTTAAGAAAGAAGCTCTATGCCTCAATCACAGGTAATATTTAATCATTCCTCTACAATGTCACAAAGAACATGTGCAAAATTTCGCTGTGGGAACTACAATGTTGGGTGGATTTAAAGATACCCTCTATTAATGTATTCCAGTTGTGATTATTTATGTATTACCTTCTTATGTGTCTTGAGCATAAAGCCAGCTGGTAAACAACTTAACACCTTTAATTTGAAGCACATGTCAAATTGGTCTTTCCCATAAGTTAAGCTCAAGGTGTGGGAATCAATTGAGCTAGCAAGACATTTACCACCAAACCAAACAATGAACTACATTTTGTTGTCCACTTTTTGTACTATTAATTAAGTTTCAAAAAACATTTAATAGCCTACATGGTACAACAACAGAACAAAAAAAAAACAACTCACACAATTTTCCACCCGTTTCTAATAACATACGAAGGACATCGCCTGCTTTGACACCCAAAAGCATTCGGGAGCGAACTTGTTCATTGGACATTGTTCTGTTAGGATTAATACATATTACGCATAGGTTGGAAAGTCGAGCGCCAATACAATGATAGCTGACCCCGGTGACAGCTCGCTTTGATTATGGGTTACTTATTTAAAGGTGTGAGTGTCAATGTCAGTCAGTCACCGGTCTCTCAGGTGGCGTGTCAGAGTCACAAGAACAACAAATTAAGCGTCGCATCTGTGGATCGATATGACTGACCAATTTGATCGATATGGAATTTCCTTGAGCTTTGAATTTCTTTTCTTGTCCTTGCCGCTTTAACCCAAACTTTTTATATTCGTGACTATCTCTCATCAGTACTTTCCATTGTCTTAACAATTTCTTTCAATTATACGAAATCAATTAAATTTTTAATTAAACTTTGGAAATTTAGACACATGTCAATGTGTCCGTCAATAGTATCAAACAATCTTAAATGGCGAATTACAATTATATTTCGTATAATCAACTAATGTTGTGAAATTTTTATGATGAAACAAGGCATGTTCCATGATGTTATACCTACCAAGTAGTTCTATGTAATAAAGAAATTTAGTGGGTGCTACGTGGTATTATTAAAAGGGATATGTGTTTATAAAACCAAGCAATTGCACTTTTGGTACAGTCTGGCATATGTTTGTATGTTCACCCTTGGGCAGTTTTTTGAGCTTCGGTTGCCGAAATTTAATTTCAAGTTTGAATGCGTTTAATTCTGAATAGCAGTTCTAACTAATTTTAGGTTTACTTTCAAAGTTTTCAACAAAGCTTAAAATGAGTATTTTTTAATGAATAAAATTTTCATTATACTTTTTTGTTTTCCGTATTTTTTTTCGATTGGGCTGAAGTACGGTTTTTCAATGGAAAAAGTCTGTACTTAGATATGTTCATCTGTTCGTTCGTACCTTCTAAGCCGCTTTTCATAGTTTGCCAATGAGTTATCGTTGGTAGCGTCTTAATCGTCTAATGGTTATAGGCTATGTTACGTCACTTCAAATTTAATATAACGCCATCTAGTGGACATTCAGTAATGACTAAAAAAAACATTTCTTTTAGTGATGCTGTGTTTGGTGATCCTTTTATAGGTAAACAATGGGGACCAAAATCTCAGCCAATAAGCCATTGGGAGACCTAAACAAGATTCTTCAATATTTTTGGTGTTTATAGATATTTCAGGAACTAAAAAGATTTCCTTATAATTACGCTTAGGTTGACTTGCTAAACTCGGAAAAGCGTTTACTTTGCGACTATATACCAGTCAGGTTGACATCTGACAAAAGTTATACTCCAGTCTTGTGAAGAGCTTCAACTCCATGTATCATAATCATATAAGGCTATGATGGAGCAGTAATTATGGCTAGTCAAATGAGCATAAGAGTAAATTACACTACGATTTTCTAGTTAGTCTTATAAACTTGAGAAACCCTCAGACTTTACTCTTACATTGTCAATTCAATAAAATAACTCGATTTCCATTCTGCTAAAAATTATACTAAAAAAAATATTGGATACTCTACACTAAACAGGAGTATCTCCAGATGAGTTTTTTGCTAATGTTTTTCAATATACATATGAAATTACAGAGCTCTTATAATGCTCGACAAGAGTACCGAACAAATTCCCAAAGATGAAGATCTGCTGAGAAATATTTTATACCCACGATACGTGGTCCTTCTTTATTAAGAAATTTAATAGAGAGATGAAGATCTGGTAAAGAATATTTAAGGGCCATGATACTTTAATAAGAAATTTAATAGAGAGATTCCTTCTTAACGGTTAGGATGTTCTTCCAGAATTTGCTCGAAAAAAATTAAATAGTGCTCTCTAAACAGTTAAGCTAAAGAGCCTGTCCAATACATTGCAGGAGGTTCTTCCAAATTTTCAAGTGCTTGTTCCCGAATTTTGTTGCTAAAAAGCCGAAAAAACAGAAAACTTGGCTTCGATGTTGAGCTATTGACAAAAAACAATTGTAATCTTTATAGAATCTCCTATATAAAAAACTTTTCTTCGGCACTGTACTTAGAAGAAGAAGAAGAATAAGCAGAATTAGTATTTTTTTGAAAAAAAAAAACAACTTTTGTTTTAAAAGATCAACTTTATAATCAAATAGTTTGTAATAGTGCAGGAGAAAACATCGATATTAAATCGATGTATCGAAGTTTAAAATATCTATATATCGCTGTTGGCCAACAGAGATGTTTCTCCAGCACTCTGCACTCATCAAATGGGTGTTTAGTAGTGCTGGAGAAACATCTCTGTATCGATGCATCTTCGATACATCGATGCATCGATATAACATCGATTTTTTCTCCAGCACTAGCTTGCCATAACCTTGTCAATATAAGTTTTTGTCAAAGACTTTTTGTTCTTCAACTGTTTCTATTAAGCTTACCTAAACTGTATTCAGTTGCTAGTAGACTCATTAAAACAATGCAGCCAAAAAAAAAATGCAGAACAGCTGCAAGTCACAGGAGTTCATTATATATTTACCAGAAAATGAGCACAACAATCAACTGAGTTGACAGCTACTATATTACAAAAAAGGGTAGCGATTTTAAAGTATATAGATATATGTATATACTGTATAGTACATGCCACATAGATACTACAAACATGAGAACGCACAATTGTTGGACGAGTAGCCCACCATATGGCCAAGTGTTGTTTTGGGCGTATAAACAAATTGTGGGCAACAACACGTCCTGAACGACACGTGTATGTGTAATATTGGGAAGGGCTCTAGGACTGCCTATGTCCAAGTTTTCCAAGGGCAACAACAATACAAATCCCGGCGCTCTAGTGGAAGTTCGAAAATTTGTAACAAACTGCCGGTCAGAAAAAAAAAAACACCCACAAGAAACCCTAACTCAATAAACTCTCTCACAAATACAAACGTACCAAAAAAAAAAATCACCCACACAAAGAAAACCACTGGAATTCATAAAATATTCATTAATTGGAACCGCGCATTGACCAAGTGCTGAGTAACTGGCAAAAGCTAAAAACCGAACCATTTGTCATTTTTGAAATTCAGTTTCGTTTCGAACGCTCAAGCAGTAAAACGTGTGCAGTGATTATATATAAAAAAAAAATATATAAAAAATAATAGAATAAAGTAAAACATTAGACCTGCGACTATGTAGGACCTCGTTTGTATGTGTGTGTGTGTGTGTACAATGTGCATGTATCGTGGAGCTACAACGAAAGTAAATACTAGATACATAAAAACACATGCATCCATGTGGTTTCCATGCTAGAGCAAACACAATCTGTTTGAGTGAATATATTTTATGTGCTAGAAAATTATAAAATAAAATTTTCTAAAAATTTATATTGTTTTTTGCGTATACTTATTAAATTTTATCAAGTAAGAAAACTTAACTAAAACTTTAACTTCGTGCGTTCGGCATTAAAAAAAAAAAGCAAAACGGCTTAGCAACAGATTCCGCTATACTGGCCACCGAATGGATAATGGGTATTTGTTTAGACACAGGTAAGAAAAACTTGGAAAGCATCACTTGATACAGGTTCTATGCTAAAATTTAGTAAAAAATAAAAGGCTTTGAAGGTAATATCTACATACCAGCACCAAATAAAAAAAATGTCCGCTGCTATAAATGATAAGCAGTCCAAATGTCAAGATTGGTTATCCTAGCTCTTGAAATCCTCAACGGCCTCAGACGGCCGCACTTTACTTTTTGGGGCCAGCGGCATCTCCTTCTTTATTTATTTAAAGTAAAAGGTATAAAAAGATAAAAGTACTTTACGTAGCTTTTGGTCAATGCTGTCAACAGGAAGATTCCGACGGCCCTGGCGATTAAAATATATTTCGTAGCTCAGCCAACATAATATGTGTAGAATACCATAACTTTGACTAGAGCTTTGACAAGAGCTCGTGTCACGACTTTGTTAACAAATTACTTGCGAATCTAACTCAAAAATCGTAATATTTTTTTGGCTTTGAGGTATTTTACGATATAAAGGGTCATCATTCTCGAGGGTTTTTTAAATACAAAAAAACACAAAAATTTCAAATGAATCGGAAAATCTTTATTATCAGTAGAAAGAACCATTCTTTCCATTCAGTTTTTAAAGATAATCCCTTTCAAATGTTGGCCGCAACTGCGCCGTAGCTCGTCCATGCGGAGGCTCCAGTTTTCGATGACGCGTTCGAGCATAAACGGCGGTATCTCGCGAATAAAACGTTTAATGCCTTAATCGAAGCTGGCTTATGTTTAGACTTCACGTAGCCCACGAACACGATCTTGGTGGCCAATTCACCGATCCGGAGCATAAAATTAATTGTTCACCAAATTGGTTCCATAAAATAGCCTAAGCGCGAAAAACATTCTTTACAGATCGCGAATTTGCGTAATATAATTGTACGATTTTTAAACGTTGTTCGGGTGTAAGCCTTTCCATGATGGAATGGCAATGAGAACTGAATAAAAAACACACTTGACAGTACTCATGCGTGATAAATAAAAAAAAACCTTAATGGAAAAAAAATCCACACGATTGATGACCCTTTATATGGAGCTCCTTTTTACCTTTTTTTTAAAGATCAAGTTAATATTTATCAATCTTATTTTAAAAAGATGGCGTACGTTAAAGTCGGGCGCAGACGACTTTGGGATGCTCTGTACCACAACATTGCAGTTAAATCCGACATATTGCTTAAGACCTCCAAAAGATATTTCATTCGGCAAATTTGGCTACGATATTTTCATAGACAAACAGAAACCAGTCGAATTTTGCACCAAAAAATTTTTTTTTACCGATCGGTCCTATGGGTCAACCGATTTTGATCAAATTTGGTACACTGATTGGGAACTATAACAAACTTCTTAGTGCCAAATTTGGTAACAATATCTTCACAAACAAACAAAACACAACCAATTTTGTACAAAAATCGTTTTTTTGACCGATTGGTCCTATGGGAACTATATGATATAGTCAACCGATTTTGATAAAATTTGGTACTTTGCTTCGGTACTCTAAAAAACTTCTTAATGCCAAATTTGTTTGCAATATATTCACAAACAAACGAAACACAACGAATTTTATACAAAAAATGTTTTTTTGACCGAGCGTTCCTATGGGGGCTACATGATTTAGTCAACCGATTTTGATAAAATTTGGTACAGTGCTTGGGGTCTCTAAAAAGCTTCCGATTGCCAAATTTGGTAAGAAAAGCTTTATAAACAAACGAATTTTTCGAGGTCCTCTCAAAAACACCCCTATGAGAGCTATATAATGTAACCCCGATATCAAAAAAATAAAATAAACTTGTCTCCTATGGATTAATAAGGGATCTAATCTGAAAGTTTGGTTGCTCCAGCTCTTACCATCTCTGAGGTCAAGGCGTTCAGACGGACAGACAGACGCACATGGGTATATCGACTTCGCTAGTCACCCTGATCATACTTTAGGTAACTGCGGGGGTCTCCCTCTGTATGTTACATACATTTTCGGCCTACACAAACACAATATACCCTTTGTACCATACGGTACAGGGTATAATTAAGTTGAAATATTTTATTTATTTTTTTTTTTAAATTTTGCTGTAGATTAGCTTCATCTTAAAATTCAATAAAATTTGATTATTTATCAACGAGTATAAAGTAAGTCGTTGCATTTTACATAAAAAAACGGCTAAAAGAAAATCCCGAGCGTTGCAGTGTTGACAACGCAGTAAATAGCGTCTTTTGCAACACTTTCTCAACAACTCAACAGCTAAAAAGTAGAAAATCGTCTGGTTTAGCGATAAGTTGAGTGGAGATTTGAAAGTCAACCCTGCACATTTTGTTCTCAAGTTTTCAGCTCCTCAACTCAACAGCAAGCGTGAATTCCCAAAAAGCTTTCAAGATCATGAGTGGAACATTCTATTTTCCAAAATAAATTATTATGGAACTGCCAAAATTTGTTCCAAAATATGGCAATCTGTACAATTTTAAGTTTCCTCGCCAATTTAAATAAAAATACTATAGTTTTAAATAAATTATTTTCGTACGTAACTTCAAAATTTTAATGCAGTGTTAAACATAAAAAAAAAGAATGACCCACGCAGAGACTGTTCTGGAAAAACAAGAAAAATAGGAAAGTCAACCAAAATCTTATTTACCCTCAGCAAATGTTTAACACTAACTTTTTTGGAACTAGGCACAAAAAAAAACAAATTACTTGGTTAAAATAGACATCAAGAAGATTAATCATCATTTTTATAAAGACAATTATTTGTATAACGAAGTAAGAATGCGTCAAATTGCATTGAAGCACCATCTATCCATCCATTTTGAGCAACGCCATTATTTATTAAATTTTCTAAGTTTTTGTAACGACATATCGCAAATTATTGTGAGTGCAATTATTGTTAATTTACACAACCAATTTAAAAGCAATTCTGAATAATTTTAGCTTTGATTTATATTGACAATAATTGGAACACACTGCAATTTTGATATTTTGCATCGATTTTTAGTTTTAAGACCAACAGATACTTTTAGTAAGTAGCAGCAGCAAATTGAGGCTGGGACGGTGCCAGACACTAGGATGTATACGCTTTACCCTTTTTTCCCGAAAATAAATCTATTCCTGCATACTTTAGCATGGGAACTTTAGTATTTGACACTTGACCCTCTGGGTACAGGCTACACAAATACGTTTTTAGACCCAATACAAAACAAACTGTACTGCAAAACTGTTTGTTAAGAAAACCGGGGCTGTGGACCCATATGAAAATTTTTTTTTATTATAAATTTTATTATTTCTATTTTGGAATAGTCAAAAATTGCGAAAGCCACTTCGGCAGTTGTCGTGCAAAGCTTGCAAGTGGCAGAGCCCCCTAGTTTTATAACCCATCTGTGTATGCAAGTTTTGTTCGAGCCCCCTAGTTTTTTATGAAGTTATAATAATCAAGATTCGGTAGTGCAAACCTTAAAGAGACTGAAGCCCTACAACTTAAGAATGTTTTTAAAATTTATTCTCTTTTTTATTCGTGTATAAAGTTAATTTTGCAAGAAACTTTTGTGACAAGTTTTTAGGTCCTTCACCTTTATCTTGAAAAAAAAAGATTGGGAATCAACATGGAAGATCCACAACATTGCAGGCTGACTTATGGGATGCAAATAAACTTAAAAATATGATTGATTGTCTTCTGCCAAAACAATAAACTCAGCCGGAAAACAAATAAACTATGGGAACTCGATTTGTTTTCACCTGCTTGGTGCTCCCAATTTCACGAAAAAGATTTTTTTTTGTAATAGAAATGAGTTGGCAAAATAGGTTCAAAAGTGTATGTATTGAAACAGTTAAGAAAATATTTGTTGATATTCCAAATTCAACTAAGATAGTTGTTAATAATTGTTGGTAATTTTTTTGATTCAAACCATATTTTTATGAATTTATTTATCATGCATAGCACAAATCGTTTTTTTTGGCATACGTTCACATACGATGAATGATAAATTCCAATAATATTTATACGTTTTCGTACTAACAAACGAGATTTGCAAGCTAATACGATTATTGACAGGGTTATTACATTTTTAAAGAACCCGCACTAGTAGATTTAGTTATAATTTGATATCTTGACACTAATGTCAAACGGATGAAGAACATGATTTGAAGGTATTATTAACTGTTGCAACAACAAAAGAAAATTACGAAATTTGAATTTTCAATACATTGCAATTGCCAACGCCAATTTAATTCAAATTAAAGCGAAGACAAGATAATTTTTTTTAACATAGTTTGATGTGGCCGAATAAAAGCAAATTATAAGAATATTATAAAAAATTCATTTTTAACTTACGTGTACCTGACTATAATTGCAACTAAGGCTTGTTATTAGACGACGAATCGATGTATTATATATAATTTGAAACTAACTTGTTTCATAGTACCTTTGACATTTCCATGAATATAGCTTCTAACAAACTCTTAAGTTTTATTTAGATTAAAGCTTTTTGACATTATGTTACTATAGCCAAGGCCCCGCAGCCAGAGCTATACCCCCTATGTTAGTTTAGATTTGTATGCTTCTCTATCTCTTATAGTATTAATAATATTATTATTATACTGACGGGGCCGTATTAAGGGTTTAGATACACTTGGTTAAAAAAACTAAAAAAAAGTTTTCCTCTTGGGATTATTTGATCGAAATTTCATAAAGATCTGAACAGATCTAGCGACTAACACAAATATCTCAAAATGCATTTTTGTTGTTAGTAGTTATATTAGAACAGAGCAAGGTTTTTTAAGACTTTATTTTTTGTACTTTACAATCTCAGAATTTTGTGTGAACGAAGAAATTTTCATTTAGTACAAAACTAATTTTTTGAAAAAAACGTATTCATAAATTTTTTTTCAAGTCCTCACCTCTTAATAAAAATCAATTTCGTCAAAAACTTAATTCACGAATAGAATCACGATATAAGTGAAATAATAAGTTTTTGCTTGTTAATTTCGTACTACCCCCAGTTTAGGGATTTTATTATTAAAAAATTTAATGAAACATTTTTAAAATTCAATAATTAGATACCCCAAGATCGATTTTTGAAAAACTTGTTTATCCTTGTGAAAAAAAATCTTTTAAATATCAGATAAGCGTCCACATTTCCGAAAGGGATATCTCTGAAACCAGTTGTTACTTTTGACAAATTTAAATTTCATTTTATTCAGTAAGGACTAACAATTCATCATGGTAAGATTTACACCACAACAACGTCTTCAAATCTTCGAGATTTACAATCGAAATCAGTGTTCTGTTGTAAAAACTTATAGAGCTCTTCGTACAATTTATGGACCGAATAATCGTCCATAAGAACGTGCTAATCGTCGTGTTCTTGATCATGTACGAACTCATTTGACATTCCACGATGTCTGACCACCAATTAGAATGAGAACAGCACGGTCCGAAGAATATATAGCTGTAGAGGAAAATCCAAGTTTATTGATTCGCAACGTGTTACCGTCAATAGTGATCGATACAGAGCGATGAGCAATGAATATTTGTTTCCAAATTTACGTGACATCGATGTCGCAGAGTTTTGGTTTCAACAGGAGGGCGCTACGTGCCATACGGCGAACGCAACCATTGATTTACTGAAAACTCAATTCGGAGAGAAAGTTATTTCAAGAAATGCTCTTTGAGGTTACGTCAAGTCGTTGGTTTATGTAGACAAACCAGCAACAATTGACAACTTGGAAACCAACATTAAACGTGGCATTACTGAAATACGGCCCCAAATGCTACATAGTGTGGTCAAAAATTGGACCCACAGGATGCGATTTGTAACTCGTAGTCGTGGTGGTCACATGCCAAAGATCTTTTTCAAATATTAAATAATAAAACCATATTTAGGGTCATTACATTACTTTTTCTATGTATTATTTTAGTTTGAAATCCGGACGCGCTTTGAAAAAACACCCTTTAAATCATTTTTTCTTTTGGCTCCCTTTTCTTTAGTATAACTTTCTTTGAAAACCAAAGGTTCCTGCAAAAGAACCTAACATTTCGACCATTAAATCACAAATCCTATACTCAGTATCTATTCATCGATATATATTAAAATCGGTTCACAATTTGAGACATATTTGTAAATCGGTTAGTTGAAGAATTGCATTCATCAAAATAAAAACTATATAAAAACTCTTCACACAGCTATATGTTGCTACGTTAAGCTTTTATTCTATTTTGAAGAGTATATAAATAAAAAATAATATGATATGAGCTGAAAGTTGCACTCATTAAAATCGATATAAAGATTCAGATGGATTTAAATATTGTAGTATGAAAATTATTTTTATTTTCTTGGAGTCCTATAGCCTCCAAGCCTTACAACAACATTTTACTATTCAACCCAAAGTTAAAACTTGCTGCAAATAATAAAATAATCGTACCAGTAGTGCTGGAGAAACATATGATATCAATGCATCGTTGTATCGAAGTTAAAAATATCTATATATATATGTATGTTGGCCAACATCGTTGTTTCTCCAGCACTACTAAACACGCATTTGATGAGTGCAGCAGTGCTGGAGAAACATCTCTGTTGGCCAACATTAAAGTTTTCGATATTTTCAACTTCAATACATCGATGCATCGATACGTCCAACTAAGGTTTAAATATAAAATCTGTAGCAATTCTGTTGGGTGTAGAGTATATTTTAGTCGATATGTTACAACTGCAACCTATCCGCTTTTTTGACAAAAACTTAATTTAGTTTTACAAAGCATTGTCTGATTGCTCAATTCATGACGTATTAATGGATATGCAGGTATCGCATTAAATTTAATAGTGCACCCTGCCCTTGGGCCCACACCAACAATAATCCGGCACTGGTTAACACTAAAAGACCTTGCACAACGCTAGCATTTTATTTCAACTCTAGCCGCCGCGCCGGTCCTTGGACATGTCCGTTGACCACTAATACCCCTAAAAAGCGTTGCCCAGTCCAGTGGGTGAGTAAAAAAGAGATAGCAACAATAACAAAACAACATGTCAATTAGATAAAAATGCAGGAAAATCAATAAAAATGTCAGAGGCAACCCGTACATACAGGACACCACTGGAAATGCGCAAAAAAAAAAAAAGTCACTCACATGACTAATGTTTTGTGTTTGGGTTGGAAGTCACACCGACCTTAGACAGAGCCGGCTGAGAGTGGCTTTAGTTTGGCGCAGCTGATTTTCCATGTGGCTGGACATGAATGGGATTTGGCTTTTTATATATGTTGATGACGCAATGCCAATGCCGCATGCATTTAAATAATTGTTAAATATGTATATTTTTAATGATATGATTGGCATTTTTATGAGCGCTTTGGCTGTGGTCTTCAAGTGGGCGTGTAATGACCAAGTCAATTGAGTCACGTTGGCCAATTTCCTATGCTGGCTAAATGACTTCCGCTCTGCGCAAGTTTTGCACTAATGTTGTGAAGCACGCCAAGGGGCGGCAGCCATTTTGTAGCGGTATGTACTTGAATGTACAGGTGCTGCTAAGCCGCCATGTTGTGCTAAGTTGCCAACACATCCGGTTTCCGTTTTGCTG
Source organism: Chymomyza costata (assembly GCA_018150985.1). Classification (NCBI taxonomy): domain Eukaryota; kingdom Metazoa; phylum Arthropoda; class Insecta; order Diptera; family Drosophilidae; genus Chymomyza; species Chymomyza costata. Next base: position 386,386 of record JAECWU010000781.1, on the reverse strand, counting down.
CAAAGCTGTAAAAAAAAAACTTTGCTACAAACTGTTGCTTTTGACTTGACGTAGTTCAACAATAACTAGAAACAACTTGTATACACTTTTAGATGCCAGCGCGGCACAAGATACCGGCGAACCAGGCAACGATTGGAACGCCCAAAATGCGCCTGGCAGCGCCATGGCTATCAACGGCAATGGACGCATTGGTTCTGGCAATATCGCCGCTATCGATATGCAAAATGCTGGAAAAATCAAATTCGATCCACCCAAAGTGCCAGTGATATTTGTTTTAGGCGGCCCAGGTAGTGGCAAGGTCACCCATTGCGATACTTTTATGCAGGAGCGACGCGGCATAACGCACATCAATATGATGGATCTGCTGCAGCAATATGCAATGGGCAATGGTAAGTTTGGCAGACAACCCAAAAATATGTTATCTAAAAAATTGAATTTTCTTATAGATATGCAAGACTTTTCACAATTATCATCGAAAACGGTGACCGAGGTGTTAATGTTGGAAATGAAAATGGCTCCAGCTGCCAAAGCATACCTTATATCCGGATATCCACGCTCTATGCGCGACGTTGTGGAATACTCAGAAAAGGTAAAAATATATATTTTATATGCTCATTATATACCAAGTATATAGGTATATACTAAATTTTGCCCTTGAGCGCTCTCGACAGCCAGTTAGCATTTGTTATATGGGTCGAACTATTTATTATGAAATAATTTTTGGCCATTTTTTTGGCTTTTGTTCATGGATGGGGCGCTTATTTTTATTTACTTGGTAAATTGTTGTTCAACTATTTGAACTAATTAACTGTCAAATAGGCCAACGTTTGTTTGTTCAGAAGTAATTCCCAGAATGTACTATGCCATACTGTCTACAACTGTCCATATACTACCATACCATACTAATTGCCAGTAATATTTATTAGTTAAAAACTCTTTAGGGACTTATGTGCTAGGCATATGGAGAGCATTCAGCAGAAAACGCAATTAAAATATTAGGTCATCAAATACAATGACTCGTCAAAAATTGAACAAAGTTAAAATTATTCTAACATAGAAAGCAAAGGCTTAAATGCCAAATTTTTGAAAATAATGAGAGAAATGCTTAAACAGCGCTGAGACTTGGTGAAATTAATAATATAAATAGCAATTTTAGCCTTCATTTTAGCTTAACTTAACTTAACTCATATAACACAACATAGCGTATACGTAATATTTTGTTTAGTCTCACAATCTTGGAAATTTTGAAAATCAAAAGAAAAACTAATATTAAATGTAAACAAATGCTTTTTGCCATTCAAAATGCTACTGACAGCTGATGACAAATGATAGTTCGTAGGGTTGCCACCAATTTATTTATAAGATATTTCAAGCGAAATGTTTCAAAATATGCTATATACAACTAATCATTTAATTAAATAAGTTCCTAAATGTACTAATTTTATTTTTAAAGAGTAGCAACTCTTTGCTGCCATTTTCATAAAAGCGTAAGCATTCGGAAAGAATTATCCGAAAAATAAAATTTTTGAAAGTTCTGTGGCAACTACGGTTTTTACCAGAGATTTGGTTTGAAACCGTCCCCAAAATCTCTAGAGATTTCTGTAGCAACCCTGCATATCTAATAATGACTAAGCTTCTTAATATTTTTGAACCATTTTTTTAAGTCTAAGTTGTCAACAATTGTCCAAAAAATTTTCTTAAAAAATATTAAAAATTTTCTTAAAAAATATTAAAAAATTTTATTTTTTTTTTTTAAACGTTTTTTAAATTTGTCAAACATTATTTTTTTTTAACCAAGTATTACAATTCTTTTAAGTCTAAGTTGTCAACGAGTCCTCTAAAAAAAAGTTTGCTTTTTTTAACAATAAAATTTTCTTAAAAATAATAAAATTTTCAATTTTTTTTTTAAAGTATGTTTCTTAAATTTGTAAAATATTATTTTGTTTTTATATCCACAATTTCCTTAAAAAATAAACATTTCCTTATAAGATTCTTAATATTTTTTAACATTTTTTTTTAATCTAAAAAATTTTGTATTTTTAACCATAAAATGTAAAAAATATATAAAAATTGTATTTCCTTTGTTGCTGTATGTTGCTTTAATTTACCAATCATTATTTTATTTTCCCCCATATTTATATTCCTTCAAAAAACTGATTCTTATACTATCATCTTTTTTCATATTCTCAGATACAAGTCGTCAATGGCGTGATTCTAATATCCTGGCGTCAATCGGTGCTACAAAAACAAATCGACTATGGCGCAAAATTAGGTCATGTTGTACTCTCCCTAGCCAAAATGGAATTGGAAAATTTCTTTAAAAATGTGATGCCAGTTGCTGATTATTTTGACCAAAGCGATATGCTATTGGCCGTAAGTATAAAAACGATTTTCATCGAATTGAGTTCTAGATTTCGTTTTGCGTTCAAAATCGGAAACTTTAAACTTTTAAATTCCCATTATTACAGGTGAATGGTGAACGTGCACCAACTGAGGTGTACAAAGACTTTCGCACGGCTGTGCTTGACATTTTAAGCACTCTCGAGAACCAAGAGGCCATGCTTAATGGAGTTACAGGTATGGGCAGAGGGATACATGATATACCCGGCAGTATAGTTAGCGTAGACACCGCACCTAGTCAACCCCAAGAGCATCATATTGCAGATGCCAACACTGCGAGACCAGCAACAACAATTATACAACAACAGCAACCGCCACAAAGCCAGACTATGCCGGATCGAAATGTCACCAATGCCGTCATCACCCACATAGCCTCCAATGCGGTTACGGCGGGCAGAGCTATTGGCATTGGATCCCCAAGTGCGGCAGCCAGTGCGGATGATGACAGCGGCGTGGTTATAACGCAACAACCAGCACTGAGCCATGCCGCCACGAGCATGGAAGCCGATGTGGTACGCAGCATACCGCCAATTATATGGGTTATTGGAGGACCCGGCAGCAATAAGGCCACTTTGTGCCTCAAGGCAGTAGGCTTGAATCCAGGCTGGGCGCACATAAGGTAAACTTGTAACTATTTGGAATGATAATTGTTATACCAATCAATCTTACAGTCTGGGTCGCCTGCTGCGCAACATAACCGACTCAGCGCCCCGTGCCAATACCGAAAGTTATGCGGTTAAGGAAGCCTTAGCCGCTGGAGATATGGCACCGGAGAAATCGCTTAATCAGCTAATGGATAATAATATACGCCAGCTACGCGATAAGCTGGGCATTATTATCGATGGTTATCCGCGTAATCTGCAGCAGGTGAAATACTTTGAAAATAAGGTAAGTAAACTACGCTCTGGAATCTGCTTTAGATGTTTATGCCAAAACGTCTTTTATATGATTTAGTACAAACAACGTCCGCCCATTATACTATTGGACTGCTCTAAGTTACAATTGGGCCGTGGACGCATTGATGATACGGTTTCATCGTTTCGAAGACGCTTGGAACTGTTTCGGGAACAAACATTACCCATGCTCAAGAGCATGGACAGCCATAATCGCCTACAAATTGTAAGTACACCACGAAAATCCACAATATCATCCAAGATTTAAAACAGGGAACAGTTGGGTTTCTTTTAAATTGAGTCTATGTCTTGATGAGAGCGTGATCAGATTTATTTTTAAGCTTGGTAAGGCATATCGAATACGACATATTTAATTTAAAGAATCTGTAAGAATATCGTAGTTAGCAATCCCGAAAATTTCAGAGTACAGAATAGAATCAAAAAGTGTTTGGGCTGAATTCCTGTAGCACGAACCGGGCATTGTAGAACGGTCGGAGCACCTGGTAATGGAGAGCTTTCCAAAGAGATCGTTATTTACATCAACCACTTTAAAGAAAATGGAAAAAAATCTCGAACGGTGCTATGCCATTAAATTCTGCGTCAAAGGAAGACCCTTGAAATCATTAAGAACACCTACGTGATGCTACCATGAGCCGCTCAACAGATTTTGATTGACATAAGCTGGTTTGGGACAGGTATGAGCTGTTCAGAGAGGGGCACAAGCTCGTCGAAGACGACCAGTGAGCCATCAAGTTAAAGGATTAATGAAAATGTGGACAAAGTGAAGGCGCTCCTAGACTCTGACCTGCGTAGAAACATTCGTCTGATTGGTAAAGAGTCTGGGATTTCGTAAGGTAGCGTCCAAAAAATCGAAAATTTGGCTATGCGAAAAGTTTGTGCGCTGCTGTTGAGGGAGTTTTTGGCCAACAGCAGGGTTGCCACGTTCCCCCAGTCCCCTATTGTCCAGATCAGCTACCGCCGGACTTCTTACATTTTCTATGGACTACGCGAAACCTCAAGAAAAATCGATACAGCTCCGTTGAAGACGTACAAGAGGCCGTGACGGCATCTCCGAAAAATATCACGGAAAGTGAGTTCTAGAAGACATACACGCAAAAGGAATCGCGTTAAACTTTTCAATAAAAATTGTATTTGGTTCAGCCCTAACTCTTTTTGATACTAAGCTGTACCAATTTGCATCACAACAGAACATTTTTTAAAATTCGCTCGGCCATATTCAATCGGCCATTTTGAATTTTAAGGAACTGTTAAAAAATTCTTCATCAGAGACTCAAGAGACTCTGATGACATCAATGCGATGAAAATAAAATAAAATATGTGAAGCCTTAAATTCCGTCCCTTCATTCTAAGATTGAAACCCATTTGAGGAATATCAATTTTATTTTAAGATTTTTCAAAATCAGAAATTAAGGTCACGATATTCGACCTTTTCATTTTCTTACTTGAAGATTTTTTAAATCTTTTGTATCAGAAACTAAAATGTGGGACTCGTAGGTTTTACTCGAACGCATACATTCAAGCAAAAACTTTCTTAGACTCACATGGAGAATCTTATATCTATGAGTTCTAAAACTTTTAACTACATACATATTTAACTCACTCTTATAGGTCGATGGTGATACGGATAGTCCGTCGGTACAGCGAGAGTTCGAGCGACTCATACGCAATCATATACAGCAGATGCTCAAAAAGCCAAACGGCTTGGACGATGCACAGCCTCTAACCAACAATGTGCAACGCAATGAGCAAACCGACGCAATTCTGCATGATCTGGAAACCAATGTACCAGGTTCAGTGCCAACCATTAGCCATCATGTTAGCATGATGAATGGTCATTTAAAGAATCGCAGTGGGCAGGCAACTGCGCCAATGATGAATGGAAATGTACGTCCTGGTACTGGACCAGTGGCGCCTCTGGCACAACCCCTCGATTTTAGGCACATGCTGGAGGAAGCCGAACGCTATCCAGTTGATTCGTACATGTAGCATGTAGTAAAGTTGCACGTTTTTATAGTTTTATAAAAAGAATAGATTAGATTAAGTCTTACATAGTATAGTCATGTTTTTGTTATACATAGATTTTGTTAATTAGCAATAACTATGTATTGGTAGCAGAATTGGGTTGACCAAAGAACAAGTATCGTTAAGGATGCAAATTGTTTAAAAGTTTGCTTGGAAAATTGTTTAAATTTTGAAAATCATGTTTGTATTAGCTCAATAGTTATTTTATAGGACACACAAGTAGAAAGTACAAGAAAAACTTAAAATTTCCTTCTTTGAAGGTTTTAAATTTGATTTAATCATGATTGATTGATAAGCAATTTATGTTTAAGATGAAGTATATATTTAAAAATAAATAAGAACGAAATTCAAAAAGTAATGATTTATTTATATAAAGGAACGGCTTTACTAAAAAGTGTTTAATTAAAACTAATTTTTTATTTAGAAGTGATGCCGAGTACGCAAAAATGGCAATCGAATGCAACCCTCAAGGTACTCGTCAACCTGGCCCTTCCCGAACGACATGACTGAGAACCATACCAGCTAAATACATACCATTTGGTTCATGATGCAAAACAGGATAAGAGCGAGAAATGATTTTGATTTTATAAACACTTTTCTACCGTGGTGTGTCAAAAGACTTAACTTAAATTTATCCCTTGTCCAAAAAAAGTGATTTTTACTTTTCGTACAGCTATATATTGCTATAATACCAAAATACAAAAAAAAATTTTTTTGCCATAACATTGCTTTCGAAACAAGGGCTCTATATACATAAAAGATAAGGCACCGCAATATGATATCATAATTTTAGAAAAATACACATTTATTTTTGGAAATGAAACCACATCGTGACTTACCTGATTTGATTTTTTTTTGTAGCTGGAGCCGTATCCTAAAACAAGAGAAATTAAAAAAATTAATATTTCATAAAGTTAATTTGATTTTATAAAGTGTCAAATAACTAAAGCTTAAAAAAAATATGGCGTTCGCTTTGTCGTGCAGAAATGCAGAAGTGCCCGACTTTCGACATAAGTCAACACTAAAAACAATGCAGAAATACCAGGACTACTTTTTTGTTAGCAAAAGTTTTTGTTTCTTTCTTTTTTTAAAGATATTTGTCATAACAATATACATTCCGATGCGAAGAATATCAACTTTAATTATTAAGTAACAAAGCGATTTTACATATTTGTAGATTTTCTTTACAATCAACTGTTCAGTTTTCTAACACACTACAAGTACTAAATCATACCAGTTTAAAAAAAATTATGTAAACACTGGTAGATACTGGCGTAAGTTGCCTTTTTGCATTTCTGCCCCACAAATAAATAACATACTTGAATTAATAAGTAGAATCAAAAGAAAGTTACCTTAAATTTGACCTTGGTTAATAGATGCACTTGTTCAGACCATTTAAGCCGACCCCCGACCACTTTTTTAAAATTCATTAAAAAATTTTGGCCATATAAAATCTGGACTAATTGGAAGCTCTTATTAAAATTTAAATTATTAAAACCCTATGAAACGCTATCTAGAAAACAAAAACCTATTCTTCTCTTCTGCATAGGGCCGAATATGAACAGAAGAAATGCTTCAACAGCCGTATCTTGGCTTAGCGAGCAGGCAGCGCTTTTCGTTGACCTATTTTTCTTAGCTTTAAACTTGCAAGAGGTATACTTTTTTCCAAGGCTGTCGAGAGAAAAGTAATTCCGAATTTAATATTCAATTTTGTTTATGAAGAGTGTTTATTATAAAGAATGAGGCACATAGAATAATAAGAATGCATTTTTTTCAACTTACGGAAAAAAACTTTTTTTCAAACTTACAAACCCCTTAAATAACTAAGTGTTTGGAAAGAATCTTGCGTTACACATCCGTCTGATTGCCTATTCAGTGTCTACCTTGCAGAACGGAATCAATGTTAACCTTGAAGGCATAGGTAACCACTAAGCAGTTTCCTGTTCATGTATCCCGGCAATGATCGACTACTGGACAACTCAAAGGTATTCGAACTTAAAGTTGAAAGCTTCGAAAATTACGTCAAGAATTTTGTAAACAATCTAAGCACTCAATAAAATTACGAACCAGTTTTTAAAAGTAGTTTATTTAATTGTAAAATCATGTCCAAACGACGCCTAGTGCAACTTTTACGCAAATACACTATAATCTTTTTTTTAATCCTTTTGGTTATTATATATTTTAATCACAAATTTTCTCAGCAAGTGGAAGAAACTCCACTTGAGCAATTTTCTAATGCCAACACAGACCAAGATAAACTTGAAACAACTGCGGATGTTCGAATAATTAAAGAACTTATGGAACCCGCATATATTGATCCTTTACAAATTAATGAACGTTTGCTAAAAAGAATATTTGGCGATGATCAGAGCACCACTTCAACCAAACAGGATATAGAGACCACCACCAAGCTTGCAGCCAGACTCGAAAAATACTTTGTGTACAGTGAAAAGTGTAAAATGCCCTATGCGGATCCGTTCTCACCACAGCTGCTCAAGATTTACAAGCCAGCCAAATTTAAAAAATGCGCCAATGATTCGGATCTAATGACGCTCAGATATGATGCACAGCAGCAGGCATACCAGCTGCATGTTAATGAGCAGGTCGTACCAACACTTAAAATGAATGTAAGCGAGTATCGTTGTAATTATCGAGAGGTGACCAGACCCGATAATAGCTCCGCTGAGAAGCACAGTAAGTAAGTAAAGGCACTCAGCAGTAAGCACTAGTTCCAGTTTCATGCCATATTTTTGCAGCATACATCCACGTGTTTATATTACGCAGGATATAAGCTTGCCCCGAAATGCATCGGGAATTATTGTAGAGTGTCATGATGCAAAGAATGCTGCGACAATACTACAGCAAGATGCCTTTCCCTTGGTGCAAGTTGAGCAGCCTAAAGTGCCAAAGCCCGCGGAGTTGCCCAAGCTGCCGGATTTGGAGCGCAAGCCTAGCGTCATAATGCTGGGTCTTGACAGCATGTCGCGCATTAATTTTCGTCGCACCATGCCCAAGACCGTCAAGTTTGTTAGCAAAGAGGGTTGGTTCGAAATGGAGGGTTACAACAAGGTGGCCGACAATACATGGCCCAATTTACTAACCGTGCTTACAGGACACAAGTCGGAACAGGCCGAGAAAATATGTTATACAAGTTTTCGCCATTGTATTGATCGCTTGCCCTGGATATGGCGGGATTACAAGCGTGAAGGTTATATAACCGCATTGGCTGAGGATATATCGATCAAAGGACTTTTTAATCTAGGTCGTCAAGGTTTTGGCAAAGTACCTGTTGATCATTATCTACACACATTGCTGCTGGGCTTGGAAAGCGCCATGAAATCCTACATGCGCTTTGGTTATAAATACTGCAGAGGACGCAGATTGAGCATAGCCTATGTCTATGAGTTTTGCAATCAGTTTGTGGAGCGTTATGTGCTGGAGCAAGATCAGCCGGTGTTTGGTTTTTTTTGGAGCTGCACCTTTACACATGATTTTTACTTTGGCGCAGCCTCGCTGGATGACAAGTATGTGGAGTTTTTGAACAAGCTGGAGCAGCTTAAATTGTTTGAAAATGCCATTGTGGTGCTGTTTAGTGATCATGGTTCACGTTATGGTGAGCTCATGGAAATACCAGACCATTTTCTGGAAGACCGTTTACCTATGCTGCACATATTTCTGCCCGAGTGGTTTCGTCGCACTTATCCCAAACTTGCACATGCCTTGTATCTGAATCGCAATCGCTTGAGCTCCAACTATGATCTCTATAATACTCTTAGGCATATACTGCAACTGAACGAAACAATTCCCACTGAACTGCCCACTTTGACGACTTGCGCCACAAGTCAATCGCTGCTGCATGTCCTGCCACAAGAACGCAGCTGTGAGGATGCCTGCATAGTGGAACATTATTGCACCTGTAATCAATTTGCCAAAGTTACATGCAAGGGTTATATGTATGTCCTGGCCAAACAAGTAATCTATCAAATCAATCGTTACTTGATTGAGAATCAATATAATAAGATTTGTCAACGCTTACATCTAGAAGAACTGGATGAATGCGAGCTGAGTGTTGTGGGTGAGGAAGATGGCAGGCCGAGTGTGTATGGCAGTAAGAAGGCAGTACGCATCAAATTCCACACTCATCCCGAGGTAGGTGTATTTCAGATGACTTCGACCGTTGATAAGGATATGACCAATATGGGAAACTTGCATGACATAAGTCGTTTAAACTCGTATCACAATTATACGAAATGTATCAATGACGCTAAGGCCAAGAAGTTTTGCTTTTGCTTTGAGCCAAGCTCGATCGGAAATGATGAGTACAAACATTGGAGAAGATTACGATTGAAAAACCAAGCTAGTAAACAAGCCAACTGAAAACAAATTATTTGTTATAGAATCAATAATAATAAATATATGTTAAATCCAAATTTATGTAAGAAGGTTTAAAGTTTTCCAAAGCAAACAACTCACACCACGAATATTCTGCATGTCTGCACAACCCAGAGCCTTGATTACGAAGCGTAGGGCACTTTAGCGCAAAACTGTGTACTAAAAAGCGTCAATATGTACCACAAGGGTATTTGAAGTTTGTCCAAAAGTATCAAGTATAGAGACGAAAACATAGGAGACCCTTCAAAGCTATGGTCACGAGAAAATAAATGGATCTAAGCATTGTCCTCTATCCATCTGCCTATCCGTATGTCTGCTGTATGAACCCCTTGATCTTATTAGTATCAAACCCTTCGATGGCATTGTCCGAAACATCACCAAACAACTGCTTAGAGGAGAGATCCAAGCTACAATCAGACTGTTTCTGCACAGCTAAATTTCGGTACTCTTCGCTTTCTATAATGCGAATTAGCTTTAAAAAAAATCTTCCAACTGCGCTAGATTTCCCTTAGGACTTTGGCAGGACTACTTACTTAGGAACACCTGCGCGAAATAGACATTACGGATTCAAATACTTTTAGTTTGTATGGTATTAAGAAGAAATCGTCCCAAAACGAACTTAGCGAGACTCTCTTGCCCTTATTGGCATTTAACCATTTCCGATATACTTTATCATTTTATTCATTTTATGCCCAATACACGGGCAGGGCCATAGAGAGAAAATCCGGGGCCGGAGGTGAAAATATACCGGTCCCTCTATTACACCTTTAGATTGAATCATTGTGTTCTCTAAGTATGACGAACTTTTTCACTCGAAAAAGACAATGATGCATCGGTTCAGAATTTTTTTAGCAGTACAGCAAAATACAGAAAATTTTATTACGACAGAAAATACACCGGGCCCGGGGGAAATATCACCTTTCCCCCCTCTCTTGACGGGCCTATACACGGGATGTGGTCTTGCGGTGAACGAGGACGAAACAATATATCTCTTATCGACATAGAAGCCCTCTCAGCGTCATGGGCAACATGTAACTGTCGTTAACTACACCTTCGAAGTAGAAAAGGATTTCGTATGCGTCGGAACTAAAGATAAAGCATAGATGTCGAGCCGCCTCTCGGTGGACAACTCTTAATAAAACGCTCATTTTACCCGTCCGACGGTACCGATTACGATGGAACAACGATTCTCGCTATGCCGCGATATTGATATTTGCGTTGGCTAGGTCATGTAGCGAGAATGGATGACGATGCTTCAGCCAAGAAAAGGGAGACCCCCTCCGAGATGGAAAGATCGAGTATCGGTGACCTGGCTAGGCTTAATGTTTCCGACTGACGCCAGCGAGCGCAAAGCAGAAACGATTGACGAAGGCTTCTGAATGCGGCCAAGACTAACCCACACTTGTAAAGGCCAATTTATAAATAAAGTAAAAAATAATATAACAAATACGGGGTGTGTGCCAAAAGTCACGAAATATATTCTAAACGAGTCAAGGGAGATCGTAGGATCTTCCGATGACGTTTGAAAACGAACATCGGAGAATTTTTCGATCGCGATGGAGATGGAGATTGGACTACTCCTGCCATACTGAAAGATGCCACCCTGAACCATTGACGAGCGCATAAGGTGCTCAATTGTCTCCCTCGCCGACTTTGAAGCGTTCTAATTTAGAAGCTATATTTCGAAAAATTTTTACATATTCTCTTGGTTTTTAGAACATATTAGTAGTAGGCCTCACAGAATGTTTATGAAAGCCAACTTTCTTCATTCGATCTCTCGTTTCCAAGGCAGAGGTACTTGTAATACATATTCCCTGTAGTTGCAACGCAATGCAGATCCAAAGGAATTTTGCTCCCTAAGGACCTGTTTATAAGAACGAATGGTCATGACTTAATCGAAAACGGTGTCAATGCAGCATTAGTTTGATATAAATTACTCTGTATAGTATACGATAAATTTATTTTACTAAACGGATGCTTTATTCATAATCCTGATATTCGATATCAATATCCAATGTTTGACTTTTATTCTTGAGCTGTGCTGCATATTCCAATGGGGATTCTGTACATATACAAAACTTTTTGGCCATAACCTCGTGAACGCAATATGCGGAATTTCTGTATAAATTGAGGCGACTAATATAATTCAAATTAACCTGTACAAAATCTTCTGACTTGCCAGCCTCAACTGTTGCACGATACATGCTGTCTTTAGGACTGGTGCTAAACTTCACCCGATAAGTTTCAATGCCTCTGGGTGGTTCCACTTCTCTGCCATCAGCATCGAAATGCAACTTACGCTCAGCCATATAAAGTGTCTTCAGCTTTAAGCGATGACATTTCACATTATATGGCACTTGTTTTAAAAATTTGTTCATGCGATATACTAGAGATTGGGCCAGTTCGGTAGCAAAGCCCTCTAAGGGCATAGCAGTATACGGCTCGCAGGAACACCAATGATCGGGTATGCAGGCATCTTGACAACCACGTACACGCGGTAGCGGCTTCAGCAGTGAACGTGAAGCACATGCACCAACTGGCAGATCTAGGCCCACACGCACACGCTTTAACACGTGTTTGAAGGTCTCATGCAGATCAAAGGTGGAGCTCAAGCGGCGTCGATTACGCACTAAGGCCTTGACCATTTTGGGATTTTGAGCGCGATACCAGTCCGGCAAATAGATATGCAGCATGGGTAAACGTTCCTCCAGAAAACCTTCGCTCAGCTCCATAAGCGGTCCAAAACGCGCACCATGATCACTTAGCAATATGACAATGGAGCGCTCGAATAGTTTGTGCTGCTCGAAACGCTGTAGATAGCTTAAAAACAGCTTGTCCAGCGTAGCCGCACCATCGTAACGATTGTGGGTAAAGCTGTTTGTCCAGAAGGTGCCAAACACTGGACGCTGTGCTTCCTCCAAAAAACGTTGAATAATTTGTTCGCAAAAATCATAGACATACTGAAAACTGAGACGACGACCGACGCAGTAGTCCATGCCAAAATGCTGTGTAGTGGACATTGCTTGTTCGATGGTCATAAGAAACGGACGCAAATAGTAATCCACGGGCTGTTTGCGAAAGCCATGTTTGAGATAATTAAATGTGTCCACGCTGCTCACATCCTCACCAAAGGCAGTAAGATAGCCCGCATTTTTAAAGTGTCGCCAAACAAAGGGTAATCTATCAAAGCAGCCCGGAGTTTGCACATTGCATAAACGTTTGGCAAAACGTGGTGTAACGCCGCTAAGCAATGTCAGCAGATTGGGCAGCGAATTATCACCCACCTTATTGTAGCCCTCCAACTCGTACCAGCCCTGCTGGCTTACATACTTAGCCGTCTTCGGCATGGTGCGCTTGAAGTTCCAGCGCGACATGCTGTCAATGCCCAGCATTATAATGCTCGGATATTTTTGTAGCTGTCGGGCAAAATCCTCTGGTAGTCTGTGTGCCGACACTTGTACAAAGGAAAAGGCATCGCGTTGCAATATTCTGGTTATATTTTGTATTTCATGGCATACCACAAGTGCTCCACGCACATAACGCGGCACGACATGCCCACTTTCGAATTTCACGGGCTTCATTATGCTAGCAAAAAAATGTTATCGTGTTTTTTTTAAGTATTATTATCTTGGAATTAGTACAAACCCGCTGATTGAATCATTAGCTCCACGTACTATTTCATAATACAGACAGACATAACCGCTTGCATCCGTAAGCAACTTGGCTGCCACTTGCTCATCTATTTGTAATATATACTGCGTTAGGTTACGGTCATAGCTAATGCTAACCAGATCGGGCTCATCTGTGCAGGCCTTGAACTTGGGCGGCATATAGATGGACATGAACTCTTCCGAATAGGTATTCACATACGGCATTTTGCATTTGCGATTAAACACAAAAAACTCGCGTTCCACATCAACTGGCTTAGTCGTTGGCTTAGCTATGACCTCATCATGATCATCTTCATAGGGATTAACAGTGCTTATATGGTGATACTTCTGTTGTTGCTGAACTTTTGTAAATTCCTTAGGTTTTTTTACCCATATTAATATTAACAAAAACAGCACCAGGATCAAGATAAGCTTGCGTTTGCTAAAGATCAGTCTTGGCAACATAGTTCTAACAAAATTTTACACAATTGAAGTATTGAAACGTAATTTCTGTATGAAGTACACTAGCAGCCTACTACTCCTGGTCGGCGAAGGTACTGCATTCATTTGATCTACGTACTGATTAGTGATAAAATTCAAAATTGTCAAATACCAGTTAGGTTAGCTTGGGTTAGATAAGCAATTCGGTTGCAGTTGAGTTTACCCAGAGATCATGTTTTCATTATTATGCCTACTCGAAGAGAAAGAGACAGAAGCAGATTTGCCAGACAGCCTAGCTTCTTGAAGAAAGGCTTTCCCAAATATTGGATGCGTTTTCTCAGCAGTGCAGTGCAGTCACATAGCTGGATGCTCTTAATCTCATACAGTTGTCGGAATGGGGATCTTGCATTAATGTTACAAATCTGGTACTGCTTTCGTGAAACCGCTGGATTCTCGAAGACCAAAAGAGCTCAGGGGGAAGTTTCTATCACGAGTCTATTATGTTTCTCTCACGTACTTGTCGCGTGCCTATTGCATGTCTCTTATGACTCTTTCACGTGTCTATCACGAGTCTACTAGGTTTCTCTCACGTACTTGTCGCGTGACTATTGCATGTCTCTATCACGAGTCTATCACGCGTCTCTCACGAGTCGTTCCATGCACTTGATAGACACGTAATAGAGTCATAGAGACATGCAATAGATAGACACGCGGTTGTCCCAAAAAAAAAAAGAAATGTCTTAATACGCGATAGACACGAGTACCACAGGCACGTGAGAGACTCGTGACACAGTCACGACCCAGAGGGAGGATAAGCACATTTTAAAAGAAATTCTTCCTGTATAACGACTCTCTAGTCACCCTTTAGGTAACTTTGGGGGTCTCCTGCGTCTCCTTCTGTATGTTACATAAATTTTCGGCTTGCAAAAACTTAAAATCCCTTTGTACCAGCACGTACAGAGCATAATGGCAAAAATCGAACAACGAATTTTTAAGCCAGCTTATTATACGATTAATAATCACATAGAGGATTTCTAAAGCAGAGCTTCATTTATTACATAAAATAATAACGTTTTATATTTTTAAGACTTGCTTTCAGCTTTCTTTGAGCCTTACTCTTACAAGTACAATATTTTATGGATTGACTATACCACATACACCAGGAATCCATTTTATATTTAGTTAAGCGACTAATTTGCTCTACATCCATTTGTATAGCTCTAGTGGCATTATTGTAGATGATGCTTGTCTCATACTGAACTGAACTGGGATTAACTATAAAATTAACCAAAAAGGCGCTTTCATTTCTATGCTGGAGCATATAATTGGGTGAAAGATACTTTTTACGATTTACTTTGATCAAGTGCTTCAGCGTGAAATTCATGCAAATTTGGTTTAAGTTCTTGGTCACTAAATATTCATTCATATGCTGCAACACCGCTGCAGCTATATCCTTGGCATAGGCTTCATGGGTAATAGTTACTGTAGGAGTACAGGTGCACCAATGATCTGCAATACCTGCTGCAGCACAGCTGCGTTCTGGGGGCAGCTCAAAAAAAAGCGATTGACAGCTGGCACATTGAGGCGACTGCGGTTGCACATCCGTGGGCAACTCAGCCTCCAGCTGCAGCAAGTGCTGCAACGTCATATGCAGATCGTAAGGCGACGACAGCCGATTGCGATTCTTGCGCAGATTTTTTACCAAATGTTTGTGTCTGACGCGAAACCAGTGCGGTAAATGTATAAATAACATGGGTAAACGCTCCTCGTAGAAACCATTTGGAGCACGTCGCAGCGCATTGAAACGATGTCCATGATCGCTCATAACAATCACTATGGCGCGTTGAAATAAGCCCGCCCGCTTAAACTTCTGTAAATAGCTTCTATAGAGCGCATCCAAAGCGCTGGGCGCATCGTAAAAGTCATGCGTAAAGCTGTTGCTCCAAAAAAAACCAAACATAGGTGATTCATTCAAAAAACGTTGCACAAATTGTAGAGCAAAGTCGTAGACATAGCTGAAACTCAGGTGACGTCCCACGCAGTAATTGTTGCCAAAACGTTTTCGGAGCTTAAACTGGCTTTCCAGCGCCAGCAGAAAGTGACGTATATAGTAGTCTGTAGGTTGCTGCACAAAGCCGGGTTTCAAGTAATTGAACGTATTTACATTGACGCAATCTTCGCCAAAGGCCGTGGCATAGTTAAACTTTTTAAAGGCTTTCCATATAAAGGGATATTTATCCAAACAGCGCACTAATGAAGCATTACATATGTTGGATGCTGCACCAGCTGCGGAGTAGCCCGTAAGCACAGCCATCAGATTCGGAAAAGTATTTTCACCCACTTTGTTGTAACCCTGCATTTCATACCAGCCCGTACGGCGCATATAATTGAAAACCTGCGGCATGGTGCGTCGCAGATTAATGCGCGAAACAGAATCAAGTCCCAAAATAATAACACTCGGATATTTCTGCATATTTTGTGAATATTGATGCAGCTCTTCGCTATCCAGCCTATCCTGCACAAACTGAAAGGCATCACGTTGCAGCATACGTAACTCTTGGTTTTCATTGCGTAGGTAACACTTGGTGGTTAGGAAATCCGTATCTTTGGGCACAAAGTAATTTTCACTCAACAGTTGAGCATGGCTTTGCCTGAAAATTGCTAAAATCTTTTAATTTTGTTGCACTGCTTACAGCACTACTCACTTGTAGCCGTTATCGGGAGTTTTAATTTTAGTAGCCCTTTCAACTTTCTTATAGCTGCACTTCAGTGTCATATGTTCACTCCCATTGAAATGAGTCTCGGCTAGTTGTTTGTTTATATGCAGTCTGTACTGTTTGCGTTCGAAATCGTATACGCTTGTTATCAGATCACTGTCGTTCCGGCAATCTTCAAACTGTTGGCGTTTAAATAATTTCATGACTTCAGGTGTAAATGGATTAATATAGGGCATACGACAAGTGGGCGTTTTGACATAGTACCGCTGACGCTGCTCATTTGCTGGCAGTTGATTGGGTTTTAGTGACTCCAAGCCAATAATATGGCTTATGGAACACAATATCCAGCACAAGTTTAGTAGTTCACGACAATACGACATTTTTAAAAATAAGTAAGAAACAATATCTGAGCGCTTTACACTGGGGGCATGCTTGAATTTCCAAAGCGCAACTAATTTGCAGAAAAAACTAGATAAATCGAAAAAGCGTTGAGCGTTGTGGTCGGGCGCGTCGACTTCCGATATACCCTGTACCAACAAAACATACAAATAATGCCTAGTTACTTCATAAAACTTTCGAACGCCAAATTTGGTTAGGATATTTTCATAAACCTATCGATTTTGATTTTGATCAAATTTTCACAGTGATTGGGTACTCCAAAAATACGATTGCCAAATTTGGTTACGATATCTTAAAAAATTAATGCAAAACAAATGAATTTCGTCTTAATAACTTTTTTTTGACCGATCGATCGTATTAGGGCTATATACGCCGATTTTGATCAACTTTGGTACAGTAATTGGGTACTCCAAAAGTTAGATCGACAAATTTTGTTACAATAACTTAGGTAACAAAGGAGTTATGCTCTTAAAGTTTTTATTTTATTTTTTGAAATTATAAAATAAACTTATTTTCCGCGATATAATAAGGAATTCTGTCATTCATGAGATCTAGGCGTTCATACGGACAGACGGGTATGATAATATTGACTTCTCTAGTCACTCTAGATAACTTTGCAGAGTCTTCGACGTCATTACATAAAGAACATACATTTTCGACTTACAGCTATAGGGTATAAGCCCCTTGCATTCGTAAGAGTTGCATTTGTGGCTGACTACAAAGTGTACTGCAAAAATTCCACATACTTTGTTTGATAAACGGGTATCAAGACGTGATGGATGTAAGTATGTTGTTGCCCTGATTCCGCATTCTTAAAATCGTAAAAAAGATAAAGATATTGGCAATAAAGGCAAGCTTAAAGCAAGGTTGACAATTCTTTACAACTTAGACTTATGGAATTCCAGAACTTGAAAGAAAACCGCAAAACTATTCGTCAAAAAAGATTGATAAGCGGGTGGCGCCCTTGAGGCATAGATGTATTGTATTTCTGCTCACCAAAGCAGCGGTAGGTACTTGGAAGGTACACGTGACAAAGAGCTTTCACAAGTGCAAGTAAAGCTTTCCATCATAAAAGCTCAATGGAACGCCAATCAGAAGCAAATGGTAAAAAATTTGTGAACAATTGTAAATGATCGTTTGAAAAATTTTTTAGTTTTAAGTGCAGTTTGTCAGCTCTTCATACTCAAGTAAAGAAAACATTGTTGAAAATTTGCAGTTTACTAATAAAATTAGTAGAAGATGCTAGCCGAGGAATTTTTTGGAATAATATGAATTCCGATAAATTATGCAAAATTATTTATTATTACAAGCGCTTTGCAATGCTTGGATCCAAAATAAAATGCAATAAATTTTAGCTATGCCAATTAAAACCAAATTGGTCCCAGTGTTCCACGGTCATTGCGCCCACCTGCACAAAAAAATGCATTAGGCAAACTGACCGCATCTCTCTCACTCTATGTATTGATAATAAAGTCAATCTTTTAAAAAGGTGATTCTAACTTAGACTTAAGGAACTCCAAACTTTAAAGACTATAAGAGCTAGAATACGAAACTTTACCAGCTGATGTGCATATTTCCTGAGAAAATGAAATTTGTTGAATCATGTCCATATCTTTCCCCGTTCCACCGCAGTAGTTTTTCTCGGTTTGTAACCATGCCGTTTAATATTTTCTTTGAAATTTAACAGAGCGATGCGTTGTGGATACATGCCTGTGTCAAAAATGAACAAAATCGGAAAAAACAACTAAAGTTATGGCCAAAATTTACAAATTTCACCTCACCTTCCATAAGCTGCGTCAAATTTGACTTTTTTTATTTTTTTTTTTTTTTTTTTTTTTTTTTTTTTTTTTTTTTTTTTTTTTTTTTTTTTTTTTTTTTCTCCCCTTTTTTTTTTTTTTTTTCCCCCCCCCCCCCCCCCCCCCTTTTCTTTTTTTTTTTTTCCCCCCCCCCCCCCTAAAAATTAAAATTTTTCTTTTTTTTTTTTTATTTTTTTTTTTTTTTTTTTTTTTTTTTTTTTTTTAAAATTTTTTTTTTTTTTTTTTTTTTTTTTATTTTTTTTTTTTTTATAGGTGGAATTAATTTTTATTTTTTTAAAAAAAAAAAAGGTGGGGGGTTTTATTTTGGGGCCCCCCCTCCGCTTTTTTTTTTTTTTTTTTTTTTTTTTTCCCCAAAGAAAAAAAAAAAACTTATTTGATCTTTGATGAACTGGTTCACGTCCATAGCGCATTGGGTAAACTTGTCAACGATGTGCTAAAAAAAAAATAAAAATTGTCCATAAACTTAGTGTCTAGCACCAACGATTTTGACATACCCTTCTGTACAGGCTCGGTGCAGGATTTGGCTGCAGGGGGGTTTTTCCCTACATGTATATCAGTAGTCGCAAAAAACTGTCAATCACAATTTTCCAAATTTTGGAACGCGGATCCGAAACCGAAACCTTCCAAAGACTGCTTCGGTGCATTGCTCAGTTACCCCCAAGAAACTTTTGACTGCCTTTATCTTTATTCATTTTATTTTATCCGGCATGGCGTTACTCTAATTTCCACTAAAAATGTGTTTGTTTTTTGTAATTATTCAACTCATAAAAAGTACATTTTGGATCAAAAATAATATAGACAGAAAATTATAAAAACCAATGCGCTTTAAAAATAACAAATCTGATCAAAATA
Source organism: Chymomyza costata (assembly GCA_018150985.1). Classification (NCBI taxonomy): domain Eukaryota; kingdom Metazoa; phylum Arthropoda; class Insecta; order Diptera; family Drosophilidae; genus Chymomyza; species Chymomyza costata. Next base: position 366,782 of record JAECWU010000781.1, on the reverse strand, counting down.
TGAAGTTTTTGCTTTGTAGCTATATTTCTCGCCATCTTACAACCATGAGTTTAAGAAAATCTTCAAACCCTTTAATTTTTGAATATTTTTCTTGAATAATATAGATATATATAAAATAGAAATTTTTTTTTTTTTTTAAACTTTAGTTTTTTAAGTAATGGAAATGCCCATATGCACTTGGAAAATATCTATTGTAATTCAAAATTCACAATTTTTATACAAAAAAATACAAATGAGCCACTGTGCGACGTGTAAAAATTAAAGTAAGCGTGACAAAAATTTAAAGCGCGGATAAGCGGATAAAAAAGGAAAATGTAATTTGATAAGAAACATTCAGTATTGGTGGGTCCAAGGTATATTAAAGTCTACGCGTCCGGATCGTAATCGATTTCCAGAAATATTTTTTAAAAGATCACTTGCCCAGCCATTTTGCTTTAAGAAACACGAAAAAAAAAAAGTCCAAATGTAAAAACCACCGAAAAACGCTCACTTGGCTAAAATCCCCTTCAGAAAGCAGAAACCGAACGAAATAAAAAAAATTATTTTTTTATTTTAAATAAATATGGGATAACCTTTAACATTTCAAACTATTAATTTTCATTTTAACAATATAACAAAAAAATTAGATCTATTTTAAATTAACAATATTTACACTTTATCAAACAACTTAACAATTATAAAATATTTTTATTATAAATGACAAGAAATGTATGTAGACATAAAGTCCGGAACCAGATAGTGTGTATACTTAATATGTTCATGTTTCCAGTTTTCAACTCTTATCAAGACTATCAGCACAAATGCAATACAATTTGGCAATTTTATCATCAATGCACTTGGAATCATTCTCATAGGAATTCGTACGACTGATGGTCTCCACATCAACATCTACAGTTTCGGTAACATTATTAAATACAATAGTTGCCATAAAATCGGCGCTATTTTGCTGCACCTTGAACTTGGTGCGATACACGCCTACATCTATAGTAGGCAGTTCACCATGCCAATCCATATTAGGCTCTATCTTAATCTCAGTTTTGTGTATATAATTCAAACTTAGTTTAACGCAGAGTTTTGTGAGATTTTTCGCATCTAAATATTCATTTATGCGATTTATAACCAAGGGCGCAATACGTCTGGACCATTTGGTTTCCAGCCGTTTGAAGGGTACGCAAGTGCACCAATGTTCAGAGATGCCTGCATCTGCACAGCTACGTTGCTCTGGAATGGGATAGAACAAAGATTGACAGTTGGGGCAATCATGTGCCTTGGGCAGCGCTGGACCATCCGGTGTGCCACCCAATTCTATAATGTGTTTTAGTGTATTATGCAAATCATAGTTGGAGGTCAATCGATTGCGATTCAGTTCTAAAGCCTTTGTGTACTCTGGATATTTGGTACGAAACCAGAGCGGCAAATAAATAAACACCATAGGCAAACGCTCCTCCAGAAAGCCACTGCTTAAGCTCATTATGCTGCCATAGCGTGAGCCATGATCAGAAAAGAAGATGAATATGCTCTCTTTTAAGACACCATCCGACTCAAAGTCCAATAAATACTGCAATATATTGCCCTCCAGTTTCGATGGCATAGCGTAATCATCATGGCTAAAACTACTCGACCAGAATAGACCCCAAATGGGTCGTTCAAAAACATAACGCCCCGCAAATTCCTTGCCAAAGTCATAGGCATAGCTGCTGGCTATACGTCGTCCAATGCAATATTTTGTGGAGCAGCCGGCACATTCAAAGCTAGGCATTTTATTTTCGATGGCTTTTTGAAAGGGTCGCATGTAGTAGTCCATAGGCTGCTTTTGAAAGCCGGGTTTTAAGTAGTTGAATGTGTTAATGTCACTCCAATCCTCGGAGTATGCCGTCATATAGCTGGCGTTCTTAAAGTACTTCCAAATAAAAGGCATGCTATCGAAACAACCTTTTAAATTTGTGTCACAAAGTTTCGCCTCGGCAGTTTCCGGCGTATAGCCGCTTAATACAGCCATCAGGTTGGGAAAAGTATTATCCCCCACCTACGAAGCAGACACAATAGTCATTAGCAGAGAGTCAAAGATTTTAATTTTTATTTGATTGTGACAAACCTTATTGTAGCCCTGCAACTCGTACCAACCACTGCCCTTGAGAAATTTATACACTCTGGGCATAGTGCGTCTTAGATTTATCCGTGAGATGGAGTCTATGCCGAACATAATGACGCTTGGTTTGCGTGGTGGCTTAATTTTACTTGGTGGCATTTTTGGTTCTGTTCGTGGCTTATACTGTATCAGAGAAAAGGCATCTTTTTGCACTAAATGCTTTTCATCCTCTAAAGTATGGCAGGTGATCATTAAAAATTGTACATGCAGAGGTACAATGTAACCGTCAGTAAAATATTTTCGGTGCATTACACTGTAGAAATTGGATTATTAGTATGAGAATTCTTGGTATAAAAGAGATGTGTTGGTGGTGCACTAAGATCTTGTATTAAGTTTTTAATAGCTGCATTATTCAGAATACCTTTGAACTACGTATTCTTTCTAAAATCATCTATTTTATGAAAATAGCTGCTCGTAGAAGAGGTTAGGTTCACCGAAAATAGTTCGTTCGTGTAGCGTTTCACTTATTACATCGATCTCTTCAATTTTATTGATTTCTACACTTAGCTACTTGCCCATACTCACAATGTTATTCATACCTAATGCCCAAAGGATGCGTTACCTCATTCTATCCGTCCGTATGAACACCTAGATTTCGCAGACCACATGAGCTAGAGACATAAGGCTTCAATCTTTAAATACAAGTTTGTTGAATTATCTCAATATCTTTCACCGTTTTCCCGTAGAAACTTTTTAAATCTGATCTGAAATTGAATAGCGCTATGCAGCTTGCTTATATGCCTCTGTGAGTCAAAAGAGTCCCCACATTTTTCAAATAGCCTTATGTCGCCCTAATAAACAAAACCACATTGACTTTTTTTTCGTTGCGATTTTTCTACCACCCCTCTCAACATATGCGCTTGAAACATTCTACAGCTACTTGAAAATCCTTTCAATTGAAATTTGCAGAACTTATACGTATGCTGCCCAAAAAACCAAATCTGCTTGGAAACTGCTTGAATACTGCTTAGAAGCAGTTTGGACTTAATCCACCGTACTGCGGCAAACGAATCCGAACATTTTATGTCTTCATGTCTTGCATAAAAAAAATTTCCCTTGCAATAGTCCAGGATAATTTCCCTCGATTTGGGAAAACTCAAAAACGAATCCTAATATAATTTTAATATGATAAAATATGCAGGAACGTATTTTTTTTTTCGCGAATAAGCGTACAGCGTAACCATCAAATTTCGAGTCATCGAAAGCTTAATTTTTAGGTAGACTTTTTTTGACAAAATTAATTTTATTTTAAGTTTCAAATGAATACCCTCGGTCCAAAAGACCCCAGCAGCTTATGAGATAAGCTACCCTAATACCTTATTCTTTTCAATTTATGGTTTTCAACAATTTTTTTTTTTGTGTGTTTGGTCGAAAACTCGCTTACTTCTAAAATGCCTCGATTAATGGTGTAGACATGGTCTGATCTCCTCCCAGCACCCCGGGCATCTGAGCTATCATCAAAACGCCCCATGACGTTTTTATTCGAGTCAGTATTTTCGACAATGTTTTTGTTTTGTTTTACGGAATCGGAATCGAAGGTTCAGGCATGTCAAGGTTTTGAGATAACCTCCAAAGCATCTATCAATGAGGACTTTTGAGGTTTGAGAGAAACCTAGTATGCTGAGTTTTTTGAACTCGTATTCGGCTTAAACAAAATGTTTTATGAATTTTTGATGACACATAACAGGAAAATAAGGCATTGTTTCAAAACTATGAAAGAACTTTCAGAAAAAACGTTTTTTCAATTCTGCAGGTCTCTAACAAAACTTCGCGCTTGATTATTACTTTGAAAAAAAGAACATATCTTTGGTTATGTTGATTAGTTCAAATTGGATTTCTCAAACTTTTCAACAAAACTGAAACTGGAGCAACTTGATCTCAGTGCACATATTTGTTGTGATTCTAAAATATCTTGACAGTTCTTTTACATGTGTCGATACGTGGTCCTTTTAAAAATGGAATTTCATTTTGCCCTAAAAAAAGAACGGCTCGGTATATTTCAATGCTTGAACATTTATTTGAAAGGTTGGCTTATGACATTTATATATAAAAAATTACTGACTTGGCGGTAGCCCATTCAATCCAACCACAAATATTCCAGTTTCAATATTCCAGTTTGAGCTGAAGAACTAAATTTTCCCAACTTTGTTCAAGCAAATTTTTCGAAAACCTATTTTTACTAGATGGATCCGTTACTGAATACATTAACGTTTTTAAAGTCAAACAATCGGTACTTCGAATTCAAAACTAGATGGACCCTGTATAAGTACTAGATAACGCAAACAAAATTCTTAAGTACAATATCTACTTCAGCTAAATTTCATCCCAAAGGCATTCCGGCTGTTTATCAAAAGTATTTCTTTTGAAACTAGTCACTAAAGTTTTTTTAAGCGATTTAAAATTGAATACATAACTACGAGTTCTATAAAAATATCAATTCTACTTCATTTCTCAGAATTTTGTAAAAGCAACACAATTTTTAAACCGAAGCGAAAAAGAATAAAGAATTTTTGTTTTTAAATCAGCCACCTTGAACTAGACAAGAACTGTCATCTAAATGCACCGAATTTATTTGTTTCTGATAGTTCTGTATTATCTTGAACTTCTCCACTTAGGAACATTCATTACTCATAGCTGTCATGTTTTTCATCACGCGTTACTTCCTCATAGTAGCAATTGTATTCGGTATCACTGGATTTCAGTATCTCCGCTGCCACCTTCTCATCAATTTGCAAGACATAACGCCGACGGTTCATATCGTATATGGGTCTTACAAGATCTGATTCATTGGTACAGCTCTCAAATATCTTCGGCTTGTATATTTCCATTGCTTCAGCTGCAAACGGATCCACATATGGCATTTTGCACTTTGAACTATAAACAAAATATAAAGACTTTGTATCCCTTTTTGTAGAGTTTGATGATGGGTCTGCCGTATAACTTTCATTATTTTTATTTAAATTTCGTTGATATTCGTTTAAGATTTCAACTTTACGAGCTTCCACTCCATCATCTAAAGTATTTTGAACATCAACATTTCTATATGGCACATAAAACACTATATACAAAAGTACTAGAACACAGAACCAGAACCACTTCGGCAGCGGATACACGACTGGTGCACGGAGATTCATTTTGTGCTTTAACAACGCCCGAAAGCAGCCAACTAAGAAGTTACCACCCAAACATCAATTATAAGTAGCTACAAAAAACACTGGAAGACATTATCTTTGCTCCCTTACCATGACACTATCAAAAAAATGATTGCCTTTTATATTCAGAGCTGATTTTTTCAACGGTTGGAAGTAAATTTTGATATATTATTACCTTTTGTAGCATTTGCTTTGCTTTAATCAAAAAACGTGCCCAAATCTCAAATTTTTGAAGCACGTTTTTTATTACAACTAATGAGTAATTGAAAAATACTGTAACATGTGCGGGTGATCGGTTATACAAGAATACTATTTTGTTAACTACTCAAAATACATTAAATAGTTAAAGTTAAAGATAACAAATTTTTTTTGCAGTAAACAGTAAAAGTATAGTTATTTATATTATAAGAGTACTTTGTTAATTAAAATAATGTCATTGGTCGTTCTTGACAATTGCTCACAATTTTCGAGATTTTGAAATTCGAATTAAAAAAAGCAAACTTTATTCTGAGCTATCAAAATAATAAATTTATTAATTTATTTATATAAAGCTATTTTATACTTTAAAGATATAAACTTACAGTTACAAATAGAAAGCCAGGGCCTTTAGATAATTTATTTAAAATTAAAAAAAAAATTTTGGTATTGAAATTTCATTCATGCTCCAAATATATAGATAGATAACACTAGTTTACACGAAAAATGAACCTTCGTAAAAGGGTGTTTTTTAGGGTAATTCGGGGTCGAGAAACACGAAAATGGCAACCCTTTTTTTTCTTAAGCACCGTATTCGAGATATTTTCGAAAAACATGCTTTTGGGCACTTATTTCAGTTATTCGTCAATATCTCGTGAACAAAATATTTTATCGACATGAAAGATGATTAGATCGAAAGGTGTTGATGTGCTCTTTACAGTGATATATAATGTGCAGGTTAAATACAAAATATAGAAGTTACAAGCAACCAAAGTCGAAAAAAGTCGAATTTTCGAGAATTTTTTTAAATTTCAAAATTTTGATTTGATTTTTACTAACGAAAAAAAATTTTTAAAAATTATGTTAAGCTTTAAACTGAAAGATAACTCTTTTACGAACATTTCGAGTCCAAGATCTTTGTTATAGAACCATGAACGGCAGTTCCAATCTTCACTCAATCACATTTTTGTATGAAAAAAATAATTGTTCCCTCAAAGTTTTTCATTTGCGTTGAGTTACGTCTTCACGAATTTGTATGCAGCTGTAGTCGTGATTTTTCGTTCATGGTTCCATAACATCTACATTTCCTGTCCGATTTCGAAGATCTTGAACTCGAAATGTTCGCAAAAGAATTCTCTTTCAGTTTAAATCTTAACATAATTTTTAAAAATTTTTTTCTTTAGTAAAAATCAAATCAAAAATTTGAAATTTAAAAAAATGGTCAATAATTACTTTTTTTTTTTTTTTTTTTTTTTTTTTTTTTTTTTTATAAAAATTATTTTTTATTAAAAAAAAAAAAATATATTTTTTTTTTTATATTCTTTTTTTTTAATAAAATAATTTTTTTTTTTATATTTTTAATTAATAAAAAAGTGCCCAAAAGCTTGTTTTTCGAAAATATCTCGAAAACGGTGCTTAAGGAAAAAAAAAGGTTGCCATTTTCGTGTTTCTCGACCCCGAATTACCCTAAAAAACACTTTTTTACGATGGTTCACTCGATGACCCAAAAATTTGTAAACTAGTGTAATTCAAAACTTGTTTAATAACCAGCTTAAAAATATATGCATTTTCTTGGAAAAAATATCAATTTAAAATCCGAAAAAGAAATGTTTGTATAATGACATACGGTCGTGCTCTGGAAAACGAATCCGAACATTTTATTCGGATTCGTTTTAAAACCGAATGTTGTGCTCCCAATTTCACTAAAACGAATTTTTTATGTTTTTTGCACGAAAAAAAATTTATGTATAATGACATACGGCCGTGCTCTGGAAAACGAATGCGAACATTTTATTCGCATTCATTTTAAAACCGAATGTTTGGTTCTCCCAATTTCAACAAAACGAATTTTTTATGTTTTTTGCACGATTGTCCCAAATTCAACAAAATCAGTCAATATAAAAACCCTATTACATCTGTTACATCAAAATCTGCCGAGTAGGTCTAAAACATGATGTCGCTTAAGGCGTCTAGTTACATAGGTATTTCCTAAAAGACCTAATGCTAAATGGTTATTATGCCTATGAAGTCTTTCATTGTACGTTTTTGTGTGTCTTAGTATCTCATCTCTGACAAAAGGCACATTTTAGTCTTGCTGCAACTCAAAATTGCTAATATACCATGGAGCGTTGGCTTAAACTTCTTAGAGTCTTCGACTGAAACCTTTGTAATATAGTGTTTTCCAACACGAGGTGTTATTTTGAATCACCCGGTATTTCGGTAGCTGTCACTTTTGAAGCTTTTATTCTTTGACATTTGACAAGTAGAAACTACGCCATTACTTAAAAATGGAACGATACACGCTTCAACAACGCATTGAAATTATTAAAATTCACTACAAAAATGGTGAAAATCTTGCAGTCACAGTTCGCAAAACTAAACCATTTTTGATGAGGCCCATTTTCACCTCGGTGGCTACGTCAACAAGCAAAATTGTCGCATCTAGGGCTCGGAAAAACCAAGAGTTATTGTTGAAAAGCCTCTCCATCCTCAACGTGTGACTGTTTGGTGCGGTTTATGGTCCAGCGGGGTCATTGGACCTTACTTTTTCGAAAATGAGGTTGGATCAACAATTACGGTGAATGGATTGCGCTATCGAGAGATGATTAATGATTGTTATGGTCGGAGTTGGATGGTATTGATCTGGACAACGTTTACTTTCAACAAGAAGGCGCTACGTGCCACACAAGCAACAAAACCATTGCTCTTTTACGGGAAAAGTTTCCGGAATGTGTTATCTCTCGAAGAGGTGGTCACAATTGGCCCCCGAGATCTTGTGATTTAACACCTTGCGACTTCTTCCTTTGGGGCCACGTGATAGATAAGGTCTACGCCAACAGCCCAGCGTCGATTCAAGACTCCAAAGAAAGAATTTGCGATTTGGTTATGGAAAATTTCATGAAAAGGATATGGTCCTGTAAGCGTGGTCGTGGTGGCCATTTGGCTGATGTTGTTTTTTATTATTAACGGCATACCTTCTTCTTTATTATGAAATAAACATCCGATCATTTATCTCAAAAAATGGCATTTTTCTTTGAATACCAAAATAACACCTCTTATTGGAGAACCCTTTATTTCAATGTTGGATATACTCGCTGTTCCCCAAAGCTGCATTGCATAAGTCCATACAGATGTAAGTACGGCTTTGTATAGCCGAACCTTGTTTTCCAAGCTAAGCTGAGACCTTGGTCCCAAGAGCCAATACATTTTTCGATATTTTGCCTTTAGCTGCATGTGTTTCCCAAGTTAGCCTTCGATCCAAGTGAACACCAACGTTGTTTACAGTATGACTTTCTGGTATTGTCAAACCACTTAGGGAAACGGCGGGACAATTTCCTCTCCTCAGTGCGAACGTTGCTTTGACAGATTTTTTTTTTGTCTACCATCAAAGTTGTTTTTGCAAATGTCGAGATGCCTCTACAGGATTCTCACTTGATGCAACGACTGCCGTGTCATCAGCATACGTTGCTACCTCAGTTTTGTTTAAAACTGGAAGATCAGCAGTAAAAACAGTGAAACAAGGTCCCAGTGCCCGAGGCACTATTTATCTTATATACTAGCTTCGAGTGTGCACCAGATTGTTGGACAAAGAAATAACGATTGGACAGGTATGACTTTAAAAGGAGGTAGTATGGTGCCGGAAGCCATTTCTTAATTTTAAAAAGCACACCACGATGCCACACCCTGTCAAAAGCTTGTTTGACATCAAGAAAGACCGCTGCACAATATTGCTTTTGCTCAAACGCCCGTGACCTCTTCTGAATCCGAATTGATGTTTATGTTTATTGAGAGTTATGTTTATTTTTTTTTTCTGACTCAACTCAAAAGCTAGCATGCACAAGCCAAAACGATTTTTTTGCATACGTGCACATGCACGAGCACATAGCTTTATCTATGACTGATAGGTGCGACAGGGTTTCCGCGTTACAAAAAGAAAATTTCCCTTTTAACAAAAATAGCTAAGACGTTCTTAATTTCAATAAACATTGTTGCTAAAATAATATTTTTGTGTAATTTATCGGGAAAAATAAGGGAAGTATACGAATTTACCGAAAATAAAAAGGGAAATTCGCAGTTTTCGAAAAAAAAAAAATCGTTTTCGAATTCGAATAAAATTGTTCAGTTTGGATTTTTCGTTTTCCGGAGCGCGACTAATAATCACAGAAATTATAAATACCGCAATAATAGCTGGTCACTCTTATAATTTAGAACGTTTTAAAATTTATGTGGTGCTTATCATAGCCTCAAGTAGCGATGGAGCCATGTACGTCTAAATGCACACCTAGATCTCGTAGGACACTAGATCTAGAGAGCCAAAATTTTACCAGCAGTTATGCATAATCCTGCTTCAACGTTTAAGTCTATACCTTTTCCCCCAACATGGTTATAGTCTTAAGCGTACTATTTAATCCCTTTGCCTTTAAATTTATTCATTCGTATTTTTAAACGCAACCAAGAGTCCCTAAATTTGGTATCTTGCATCATGAGGGCCTAAGAAAACAAAGTATACCATATAGCAGTGACAATATCTCTTCTATCAGTTTTTATATTAAAAAATTTTGATTATAATTTATTTGTTAATTTTTATTTTATAAACAAAAAATTAAATCGGTTTCTCAATTTTTATTTTAAAACCTTATTTTTAATCTTTTGAACCAAAGTGCGTATTACCATGATTCATATGATCAACACTTCAATACCATTTCATCGATATTACAATACAATATTATATTAAGATATGTTAAGAATTCTGAATAAATGGAATTAAATATTTTTGAACCAAGGACCATCCAGATTCGTATTAACTTAAAAAAAATTGAATACGAAATTCAAGTCCAGTACACTTTGTCATTTTTCTGTATGCAAAGTTCGTCAGTGTTACTAGGTTTTTATACCCTGTACCGTATGGTACAAAGGGTATATTGTGTTTGTGCAAGCCGAAAATGTATGTAATATACAAAGGAGACGTTGCGACGCGTCGGAGACCCCACAAAGTTACCTAAAGTCTGATCAGGGTGACAAGAGAAGTCCATATACCCATGTCCGTCTGTCTGTCTGTCCGTCTGTCTGTATGAGCGCCTAGATCTCAGAGATGGTAAGAGCTAGAGTGACAAAGTTTTTAGATTAGATGCGTAATTATGTTAGGGGAGACAAGTTTATTTTATTTTTTCGATATCGGGGTTATATTATAAAGCTACCATAGGGGTGTTTTAGAGGACCTCGAAAAAAAAACAAAAGTTTTAGATGGATAATTCGTTTGTTTATGAAGATATCGTAACCAAATTACGAAAAAAAAGTTTCACAAATTTTAAAATTTTCATATTTGTTATTTTAAATTTATATTTGTTATTTTATAATTATTTTTTTATTAATTAATTTTTTAATAATAACTAATTTTTTTTGCACAATATTTTTTTTCCATTTTTGAAAATTTTTGTATTTATTGTTTATTTTTTTTAATTTAATTTTTTAGTTATGTTAACTACTTTAAAGAGTAAAATACTTTGTTTTACTTTATAAAAAAAATTTTGTTATTATATAAAATTTATAATTTTTATTTTATATTTATTTTTTTTATTAATTAATTTTTTAATAGCGTTAACTAATTTTTTAAGCACAAAATATTTTAATTTTCTAATGATATACTGATTGCAAGCGCCCCAGAATTGCTTTGCCCAGGGGCCCAAATATATATGGCTTACTCCGGCTCTGTTTTTATTGATACCTTATACGTAAGTACATAGAGTATTCCACTGTCTTGCAGCGATATGTTTATATAATATATTTTTATTTTTCAGATATCTTATTTCCGTTATGATGCGTGACACAATAATGTTAAAACACCAATCAATTCATTGCCACACTTCAGTAGCTTTCCGATATAACCAATTCCTAAGAAACTTGCCGAAATACACTTGTCAACCATATAATGGGTAGGTACATACAGTCACACGCCAACTTGCAATTTGGTTTTATCAAAAGTTTAAGTTGTCACCCTCTCTTGACAAGACAATCTGATTAGTGCTCAATGTACAAAATGATATCTTTAGAAAAAAAAATAATCAAGGTAAATTGTACAAAAAAATATAATTTTTACTAAGCTAAAGCTAAATTCGTTAGGGTTTTAGATCGCTAAAGCAAATACAATATAGTTTGGCTATTTTATCATCAATACAAGTGGAATCCTCTTTGTAGGAATTGGTACGACTTATAGTCTCAACATCCACCTCCACAGTTTCGGTAATATTATTAAAAACCACTGTAGCCTGGAAATCAGCACTGTTTTGTTTAACCTTAAACTTTGTACGATAGGTGGCAATATCCTGCTGTTTTACGGCATTCCAAGAATCGAAATCGGTTTTTATCTCAGTTTTGTGTATATAATTTAAGCTAAGATTACTGCACAAATTACTTAGATTCTTGTGCACGAAATACTCATTCATGCGCTCTATGACTAGAGGTGCTATGCGATCTGACCATTCCAGTTGGTTAATGGTCTTGTAGGGTTGACAGGTGCACCAATGTTCCGCAATGCCCGCATCCGCACAGGTGCGATTTTCCGGCAAAGTTTGAAATAGACTTTGACATTTGGGGCAATCAAAAGATTTGGGTAAACCAGGTGCTATAGGGTTGCCACCCAGCTCTACAATATGTTTTAATGTATTATGCAAATCAAAGTTGGAACATAAACGTTGTTGATTTAGCGCTAAGGCTTGGCTCATCTCCGGATATTGTTTGCGAAACCAAGGTGGCAGGTATATAAACATCATGGGTAGCCGTTCCTCTAAAAAGCCCTCAGTTAAGCTAAGTAATGAACCATAACGCACGCCGTGATCAGCAAAAAATATCATGATGGTTTGTTCAAACGCACCATCGGACTCAAAGTCTAAAAGATCTGTTAAAATTGTATGCTCCATGGCCGAGGGCATAAAGTAATCATCATGACTGAAATGATTTGTCCAGAACATGCCCCATATAGGACGCTCATCCAAAAAGCGCTGCATTAGCTGGCGGCAATATCCATAGATGTAACTGTTGACCACGCGACGTCCAAAGCAGTAACTCATGCGACAACCAGGACAATTATAATTTTTTATCTTTGTTTCTAGTGCACGTAGAAATGGACGAAAGTAATAGTCAGTGGGTTTTTTTGTGAAACCCGGTTTTAGATAGCTAAACGTATTTGAACCACTTTCATCTTCCGCATAGGCAGTCAGGTAGCCGGCATCCTTGAAATACTTCCATATAAAGGGTATCTCATCCAGACAGCCCTTTTTGTCCGTATCACACACTTGCTGCTTAGCTGTCTCAGGTGAATAACCACTCAGTATGGCAAATATATTAGGAAACGAATTGTCGCCCACCTGCAAGTGCAATTCCTTAAAATAAACTCAAAGCTTAGTGCATTTTTTGGCATACCTTGTTGTAACCCTGCATCTCAAACCAGCCAGGACCTTTGAGATATTCATAGACAGACGGCATGGTACGACGCAAATTGATGCGAGATAGTGTATCAATGCCAAACATAATAACACTGGGCTTACGTGTTTGGAATCTTTGGGATTTCACTAAATTCGGTCGATACTGTACGAATATAAAGGCATCCTGTTGCAGCACATGTGACGTATTTTCTGTACTTTGGCACTCGACTATTATGCCCTCCACATTTAGAGGTACAACATAGTCCTGCCAGAAATATTTGCGTGGACGTAATCTGCATGCGGAAGAATCACTTAGTAATCTGGGTCATACTTAAAGCTGTTGATGGAATATTTTTTAACTGTCTTCAAGTGTTGCTTGAGAGTCTATCTAAATATTCAGTTATCGATAACTCTATAAGTAGTCGAATTTTAGCAAGCAACTCTCAAACATTTCTATTAATCACTTATTTTCAACTAATGTTTATAATAGCAATATCGAAATTTTTTACTAGGCTAGTTATTTTTTAATATTTAAACCGAAAATATAATGGAAACGTTATTTATGCTGAATTCTTAATTATCTAGAGTTCATTAATTGGAATATCATCAAAACAACATTTTCTTATTGTTACACGCTTCGGAGAATAAGACATATGTGTTAAATGATAAAAGATTTTCTTGTCGAACACGATAGATGTTGATAGAACAAGCTTGATATGGATGCACCTGCTGTACTTGGGAGCACATGTAAGTCTTTTTAAGCAATTTAAAATAATTATTATTCTCAGAACCAGATCACTACATCTTGCCTTTTTATGGATATATATACCTACAACCTCTTGAAGAGTTTAACTACTTTAAGTTGTATACATAAAAGAGAGTTAAGAGTTATGTTGGTTACACCACTTATAACTCAAGAGCGGTTGGGCCGACTTTGATGATCAATGGTTTGTTGGATTTGTCTCCGCACTGGCTTACAGAGTAACGCATTAAATATCGGAAAAAAAATCATATATAAAGAAGTAAACCGCGAAATTCTCTTATGGAGGCTGGGGCGTCAGATATCGGCATAAATCGAAAATCTTCATCTGCGTCACTATTATGCGCATCTTTTGGTAAAATTTCAGCTCCATTTCTCTTATAGTCCCTGAGATTCTTTTACTCATACTGACAGACGGACAGACAGAGCAAGTTTTCAACTCTATACTTAGAACGCAGCACAGGGTAGACATAGAGTCTACGATTGTAGAGAAGAAACACTATTCTTAGAAGACAGCTCAGAGAAAAGTTGGAGTTAGGAACTGCAAAGCAGGAGCGTAATATATTGCGTAGATCACAGACCAATTAGGTTGAAGATGTTAGGCGAGACGGGCAAGTAAGGAATACTATGTAAAGAAGACAGCTCAGAGAATATTTAGATTTCACCATTACAGAGCAAGATAGTGAAACATTGCGTAGATAGCAAAACGGACAAGTAGGAAAATGGTAAGAAATGTGTAACACAGCACAATACCAATTCGCTTTTGAGAACGATAACGAAATAATTAAACGGCGACCCGATAATGTTAACTTTTGCTGCAAAGACTTGATGTTCCCTCATCAATTAGAAATAATTTGTAGGGATTATATAGAAACTTATGTATTTAGTCCAGATATGCTTCATCTGGCACATCTGTTTCCTTTTATTAATGACATATTAACAATATGTAAAACTTCAGCCGTACAATTAAGGCCCAAAAATTCCATTTTAAATGGCTCAGATTTAACAGATTTACCAGAATGGTTAAAAAGCTTAACATCATTAGAGAAAAGATTAATGTCCCCTCAGCTACCGTTTATGATAATTAAGTCATGGGAATATAAAGCAGGACAATATCAAAGGAGCCATTGTAAACATTTTTATTCCAATTGTGAATCCGAGCAGCGAACTGTATTGTTTCAGGGTATTTTAAAGACGGGCTGATGGACATTATAGAAATAGAGACTATAGGTATATAATAGTCTGGATAATCTGATTTGAATAAAGCAGATCGTACGGGGGTTGGCGTGCGACACATGCAGGGGGCAGAGCCCCCTAGAAAAGAGAGTTAAGATTTATGTTACTTCAACCACTTACAACTCAAGAACGGCTGGGCCGATTTTGATGATCTATGGTTTGTTGGATTCGTGTCCGCACTAGTTAACAGAGTAACTCATAAGGAAAAACTAACTCATATTGGAAAAAATCACATAATAAGAAGTAAGCCGCGAAATTCTCTTACGGAGGCATGGGGC
Source organism: Chymomyza costata (assembly GCA_018150985.1). Taxonomy (NCBI): domain Eukaryota; kingdom Metazoa; phylum Arthropoda; class Insecta; order Diptera; family Drosophilidae; genus Chymomyza; species Chymomyza costata. The sequence continues at coordinate 351,591 of JAECWU010000781.1, read as the reverse complement.
CAGATATCGACATAAATCAATAAATTTAAATTTCAGCTCCATAGCTCTTATAGTCTCTGAGGTCCTTTTACTCATACGGAAAGACGGACAGACAGACATGGCTATATCGACTCGGCTGTTGATAGTGATCAAGAATATGTATATCTGCCACGCCAAAAATTTTTAAAACAAACTTAAAAGTTCGCAAACGATTTAAGAAATTGAGATTTTAAGCATTCTTTAATTTTATACTTTTAAAGCAGGGATCGCAGGATCGCAACAAGATAAATAATCTTGCATGAAAAATAAAAAAATTTATAACTTTGAATTTTCAATTTAATTTAAAAACCTTGCATAAAAAATAAACAAACAAAAATTTAAATTTTCAGCATAACAAAATTTTAAAAATAAAACTAGTCAAAAAAAATTATTTAAATAATAATAAAAATCTGTGGGCTTAACAGAAGATGGTGAAAAATTTATTTAAAGACTTTTAAACCATTTTACAAGACTGTTAAAAATCCTAAAAACAAACAAAAGGATTATGGTTTCCATTTTAGAAATTTTTTAATTATGTAGTCTTACAAGAAGGACTGACCTAAAATACGCAAAAAATATTAACATTATCATATTTTGCTAAAAATTCGTTATTCCCATTTTCAAGATATTAATATCTGATTTAAAGATTGTTGAAATTGCAAAAATATATTTTTTTTCTAGGATTTTCCAAATTTCTCAGTATTATTTTATTATTGAACATTCCAATCAGAAAGATTTCGTGGTTCCAAAAAAGTGTCATTCTAGAAATTGAAGATTGTTGAAAATCCAAAAATATTGCAATTCCTTTTTCCAAGTTTTTCTATAATTTTCAGTATAATTTTAGTCTTGAACATAACAATCTTTTAGAATTTGTGGCCTTCAGAAAACATTTTTTGCTCAAAATAAAACACCAAATCCCTTATTCCAATATTGTTCGAAATTTGAAATTAAGGACTTTTTCTCGATTTTTGATTTATTTTTTTCCACATATTTAAAGCTGGCAGGTTCTTATTTAACTTTATTTTTTTATTTTAAATTAAATTTTAAATCAAGATATTTCATTTATTTTTTATAATTCTTTATTCAAGAACAAGATTTTTAAACTGATAACAAACAAATTTCGTTATTGTTTGAATATTTTTTTTTTTTCTGTTTATGGACACCTTCATCCCTAGATAATTAGAGCAATGCACTGAAAATTTTACAAAAAAAATTCGTCAAATCCAAATGCAGCTCAACATAGTCAACTCAGATTTAAAACTGAACCCGTAAGCGTATTAAAAATTTAACATCCTCACTTTAAGAAGTTAAAGAAGTTACTAAATTATTAAAATTTTCAAAATACTTGGCCAATTATATATCCACTTCTTCAGCTAAATTAAACAAATATCGCTATATTAAACATGTAAGCCTAATAAACAAAAGAATGTTGACCTTTTTCTTGTAAAAAAAAAATGTACGCAAAAATTACTTTTTAAATAAAACATTTTCAAATGTCCTTTAACCAATATAAACTAGTTTATAAAAGCAGAATATATTACGCATCAAAGGTTTCCGTCTGCGAGCCATAACTGATTTCTTGGTAAAAACAATTAAAATCTTTGTTAACTGAGTTATTTAACATTTCATTAGCCAATTCCTCATTTATATGCAACACATAACGCTTTTGGTTGATATCATAAGACACGGATATTAAGTCACTTTCATTTGAACAGGGTATAAAAGGACGCGGTGAATATATCTTCATTACCTCAGCATTGAAAGGATCAATGTAAGGTATAAAACACTTTGAGGTTTTCACAAAAAACTTTGGTATATTATCAACAACGGTTGCATTGATATCAAACACAGCATTTTCCGATAAATTTTCTTTCAAAGTTGTAAATTGTAAGTTTTGCCTATAATTCGAATACAGGTTAGTAGCATTTTTCATGGAACTTATCCAAGTGAATGCAAATACTGATACGATGAGTGTATAAATAATACACTTCTTATATTGATAGAGATTCATACTGTCTTCCTCGGTGGTAGTATCTAAACTAACTTCAAGATCTTATGTTTTTTTTTTTTGTGGTACAGCATATTTCCCTTCCGCTTTGTTCTTATCTGCAGTAGTTGAGTAGTTACTCAACTGTCACGACTTTACGAATTGTATTTTACTTTTAAGTCAATTGTTAATATCAAATTAATTAATAATTTCATCTTATTGATAAATCTCGCATTTCCATAGAATGTATTTTTAAAATTTATAGCATAATACAGTAGAAATTCACTATAGTGAATTCGTACGCTCGCCACGATATATCGAATCGTTGGGTTCACGTAAAAGTATTGTTATGTATACACCCTGCGGTACGGCTGTAGCAATTGCCAATTTTATACTAGTTCAGCACTATACACTTGGTATACTGCAAAGTTTATAGTGTAAACGAAATAGCCGAAAAATTGTATGCGCACGATATACTTGGTATACGAGCGAAAGACAAGTCTAATCAAATTGTTAATCACTTCATTACTTTAACGATGCATGACAACACATAGTTTTCATAAACTTTTGCTTATTCTTTCTTTTGAAACAGCTTATTTTAGTTGTTTGAAATATTTTTTAAGTTGTTATAATAAAAATTGAAAATCTTCGCAGAACTCAATGACTCTCCATCTCTACAACATGTAAGTAACAATAAATAATTTTGAAATACAATATATGTACATCTTAGTTTTTATTAAATAATTTAAATAGTGCTGAAAATATATCTTTGGATGAAAAAGTAACAATTTTGATAAAGGAAATGGCAACCGTGCATACCAGGATGGATGCATTACAAGGTATGAAAAATCGAAGAATATAAATACAAATCGAAGAATATAAATACAAATCGAAGAATATAAATACATATATATAATGTAAATTCGTACTCGTATATGCTTTCAGAACAAAATAATATTTTGAAACCACACTTGACGACAATTGTGTATGCTATGGCAGACTTTAAAAGCCAGCGGTAATTCTTTCGTGCGGGAAACGACTTATGATACTGCAGCTCTAAACTCCCCATAAAATCGCCGAGGAAATATATCAAATTGAGTCAGCAATTACGAATAGAAATAATGAAATTTATATAAGTCATATCATATAAGTCACGACTGCACATTTAATTAATTCATATGGGCATTTCCCAGGTTGCGTACGTTACATTCGTACGCATATTTTTTAATACCATCGGCGCTGTGAATGAGATATGTCCATTCAACTTTCCGCAAAAAAAGGTCTTTGAGAGTTCTTTCAAATGACGTTTAAACCTTTTCTTTACTATTTTTAGAAAAGGAGTTATTGGTGTCTATTGTGCCGTTGCGTACGTTACAAAAAACGGAAGTAGTTTTGGAGGTTAACGTGCATTTGTGCCATTTTCAGCGAACTTTGCGAAGTAACCAAAAAAATCAAATTACGAAAAAGAACGAAGAATAATTGAGAATTTCAAATTGGGTCAGTTGAAGACTATATGTGTTCAGGTTCATCCAAAATTGCAAAATTCATCGTTGCGCACGTTACGTTGCGTACGTTACATTTTTTTCCTGCTATCAAACAAAGATGGAGTACGTTTTAGTCAGGCAGAGACGACTTTAAGATAGCGTGTTCAATTACATTGCAATCAAATCCGGTTCATCGCTTAGTTACTCAAAAAAAATTTTGATTGCCAACTTGATTACGATATCTTTATAAGCAAAATCAAAAAAAAAAATTTTGCACCAAAAACGTTTTTTTTTTTCTTATCATTCCTATTGCGACTATATGATATAGTCTAGCGACTTTTGTAAAATTTGGTACGGTGCTTATGCACTGTAAAAAACTACCAAACGCCAAATTTGGTAACGATAACTTCATAAACAATTGAAATACATTGAATTTTGCAGTAAAAATATTTTTTTACCGATCGTTACTATGCACTACGGGTTTATTGGCCACTTTTTAGGCATAAACCTTAAAATATTGAGATAATTGCACCAAATTTGGTACATATGCATATTTTGAGCCCTCAAGACGATCTACCAAGTTTCCCCCGGTTCGGCCCAATATTTCTTATAAGTGCCATATAGTCGATCTGTCCGATTTGGACCAACTTTGTTGTTTTTTAAGCTATTGAGTTGAAAATCGATTTGTACACAGATTTTGAGCTCTTTAGAAGACTTGCGAAATTTGCTTTTGCTTGGATCACTCTATTGTAAAGGTGTTATAAAATCGATCTAGCTGCCTTGGACCTACTAATTTTTTTTCTGCTTTGGTATGGTGGTAAAACTAAAAAGTTTTTACGGATTTTTCGTTTGTTTATTAAGATATCGTATCCAAATTTGGCATTCGCAAGTTGTTTTTAGTTCCCAAGCACTGTACCAAATTTGATCAAAATCGGTTGACTATATCATATAGCTTCCATAGGACTGATCGGTCAAAAAAACGTGTTTAGTGCAAAATTCGTCTTTTTTTTTGTTTGTTTATGAAGATACCGCAACCAAATTTGGCAATCAAACATTTTTTTTAAAGTATTTAAGCAATAATCCGAATTTGATTGCAATATGAATGGTACATGTTATCTCAAATTCTTCCGTACCCAAATTTAACGTAGGCCTTTTTTTTGAGAAATTTCATGCCGTTGCGTACGTTACATACTTTATGACACAAATTTTTTTTAAACTGCTGTACAAACATATACTTTTTTTTTTATTTTCTTAAAGTGCACAACAAACTTGCTTTATGAAGCTAGTTCGATCAAAAAAAAATAAAAATCCAAACAGCTAAATTAAAAAAACCTTGTTTTCCGTTGCGTACGTTACATGACGTATGCCTAACTTTACTTAACAATATTTATTTTTTTTTAATATTCATTTAAAGCTTTTTTTTTATTTATTAACAAATAATTAGATTGATTTTATGTTCCAATCAAAATTGATCACATATTTTGATTTTTTTGTCGTTTTATGATTATCTAAAAAATGTCTTTTTTTTTAACAAAAAAAAATTTGGAGGTTATTGTAGGTGATTACCTACTATTCAGAAATACATCACCGAAAGTCTTAACTCTTTATATATTTTCAAGGTTGAATATATAGCCGATTATTCCATTAACAAATATATACAGTTTTTACAACTTTAAAGTTGTGCCCCTTGGTAACGATTTTCTGGGAAATGCCCATATATAAAATGTTATGTTATAGATGACTACCATTTGAAATCTTATAACACCAGATGGCATATCAGAACAATGAATGAATGAACAATGAACTCCGATGAAGTTGTCATAGCCCATGGCAAGACATCATTATAAAGTTTTAAAAACTTCTACGGCACTCTGTTGGGTATTAAATATAAAAACAAAATTACATTTCTACACAATATTTTGATAAATAATAGTATTTCAGATGCCGTAACAGCAAGTTGAGATGAAAGGCCGAGGATCGGCTACGTAGATCAATTCAACTTTAGTAAAAATTGGGTTTTTAAAAGTAATCACAACGCAAAGAAAAACATAAACAATAATCTTAAATGAACTTAGTTCAATACTTTTGAAAACCTGTTAAATAAATTTACGAAAAGAAAATATGTACAAACAAATTATTATATAATAAATAAATACAAAATAATATATACATTGCAGAACTGGTTTCTTTGTACTGTATACCGAACTGTATACAACTCATGCGATGTAGTATACAGTATACATTAACGAACTGGTTTCTTTGTACTGTATACCGAACTGTATACCACTCATAGGATGCGGTATACAGTATGCCAAACTGGTCCTTTCGAACTATATACCGAACTGTATACCGCTCATGGGAAGGCGTATTCAGTGTACTGAATTGTATACTGTTCATGCGAAGGGGGGGACATTTGTATACGCTCTAGGACATGCCCATGTTAAAATATACAGTAAAAAGCATTGCTGGTGGATTGGCGGCGGACCAGTCGTATATACCAACTGACTAGTCATTGCCCCAGTTCCGTACTAGTACGCCGTACTGCAGGGTATATATTTAAATATAAATAAAGGGTGTTTTTTTAAGCGCGTTCGGATTTAAAACTTAAATAAAACATAGAAAAATTAATGTAATGACCCCAAATATGGCTTTATTAGATAAATAATTTCGTATCAGTAAATATTTGGAAAAAGATTTCTGGCATGTGAGCACCACGACTACCTGTTACAAAGCGCATCCTGTGGATGCAAATTTTGACCACACTATCGAGCATTTGGGCTAGTATTTCAGTAATGGCACGCTTAATGTTGGTTTCCAAGTCGTCAATTGTTGCTGGCTTGTCTACATAAACCAACGACTTGACGTGTCCCCAAAGAAAATAATCTAAAGGGGTCAAATCAGACGGCCGCGGCGGCCAGTTGGCGGGCGCATTTCTTGAAATAACTTTATCACCGAATAATGGCACGTAGCGCCATCCTGTTGAAAACAGAACTCTTCGACATCGATGTCACGTAAATTTGGAAACAAATATTCATTGATCATCGCTCTACACCGATCACCATTGACGGTAACGCGTGGCGAATCGATAAATTTGGATTTTCCTCTATACTGGCCTCTACAACAGCGATATTTTCTTCCGACCGTGCTGTTCTCATTCTGATTGGTGGTCAGACTTCGTGGAATGTCAAATGAGTTCGGACATGATCAAGAACACGACGAATAGCACGTTCATATGGCGATATCGGTCCATAAAAGAAGACTAAAATATTTTACAACACAACACTGATTTTGATTGTAAATATCGAAGATTTGAAGACGTTGTTGTGGTGTAAATCTTACCCTGATGAATTGTTAGTCTTTATTGAATAAAATGAAATTTAAATTTGTCAAAAGTAACAACTTGTTTTAGAGATATCCCTTTCGGATATCCGGACTCTGTTAAAAACACCCTTTATAATTTGGTGTTATCAGTTTATCGATTTATTGGATTATTTAGTGATAGCCTATGTTTTACTTAGAATTGCCGTTGGGCCAGCTCTGTTGGAGTTATACGCTGCAAGCGTCGACGTCGCTGCGTCTCTTCTACTGGGAGTTGGCGCATTTTTAGGTTTTGATGGGCTGCCAGGCGGTTTGTGTGTCTTGCGCTTGATTTTTTAACTGTTTGAAAAACTGTGTCAATGCCAAGGCTTTTATGAATGTCGTTGTTTGTTACGTACCAACCTGCATTTGCAATTGCTCTTAATATTTTTGGTTGTGAGCGTTGAATAATTTATAAATTAGTTTTACCGAGTGTTCCCCATATTTCTATTATATGTAACAATCTTGTTATTTAGTGTTAGTTTTAATTCTTTGCCTGTTAACCAGTCAATTTGTTTGTTTTGAATTTCGTTTCGTTATGCCATGAAGGCATTCACACAGACGGATATGGGTATATTGACTTCTCTAGTCACCCACATCCCCTACTTTGGGGGTCTCCGACGTCTTCGTCAGTATGTTACACAGATATTCAGCTTAATATAGCCTTTGTGCCATAAACTATTGGGCATAAAAATCAATTATAAGAAAATCAAAATACTCCAAATCTTAGGAATAGGAATTAGGATAAAACATTATCCTCGAATAAATCATTGGTCGCAAAAACTGTCTATCCATTTTTCCAACTTTTTTGCTCAGGTACCAACAAGAAACTTTTGACTGTCTTTAATTTTATTCATTTTATTTTATCTGGCGTGACGTTACTCTAACTTCTATTCAAAATTCGTTTGTTTTTTTAATTATTCAACTTAAAAAAAATACATTTTGCATCAAAAATAATAGAGACAGAAAATTATAAAATAAATGCACTTTAATAATAGCTAATCTAATAATTTTTACACAAAAAAAATGTAATACAGTTGAAGCGGTGCCCGATGGTTTTATTCCTGCATATTCCTTCTAAGAACTTTCCAATTGGAACATTTGTATTTTTTTTGGCGCTAAACCATATTTATACCTATAAGTTCTGAAAATTTGTACCGATTTTGTTGAGAATCGAAAGTTGCATCAAAGAAGTTATTTGAAGGTTATGGAGTATGTTGAGCGGTGTGGGAGCAAACATGGTAAATCGATTCGGTAAAATTTGGATGTTGGTTTAGTCATTGGAGCCACATAAATAAGCTTACCAAAATTGGTGATACTAGGTCACGTATTACCATAATTACGTAGAGTCAAATATTAACGCAGTTTATTGGCAAGTGGAGATAAAATTTATACATTTTTGACTATAACTATTGTTGTATTTGTCCGATTTTGGTCATTTTTTACACAGATGCATGTTACCACGACGCATTGCTCTATTTAGTTTGAGATGAAAATATTAAACGGTGTGCCTAAAAACCGCGAAAATCTTCTTCGGGGGAACGGGGCGAGATATTGACATGATTCAACAAACTTGATCTTCTAGGAAATATGCGCTGGTAAAGTTTCGTATCTCTAGCTCTCATAGTCTCCGAAATGTAGGTGTTCATACAGACGGACATGGCTTAATCGCTACTCAAAGTTATGATAAGCATTTTGGTATAAAGGACTTGATGTCTGCCACGACTCCTTCTGTCCGTTGAACAAATCTAGTATACCCATTGTAACTACAGGTACAGTGTATAAACAGTCAAGGTAAGTTGTAAAAAACATATGCTTTTTACTAAGCTAAATTCGTCTGGGTTTTAGATCGCTAAAGCAAATACAATATTTTTTGGCTATTTTATCATCAATACAAGTGGAATCCTCTTTGTAGGAATTGGTACGACTAATAGTCTCCACTTCTACCTCGACAGTTTTGGTAATATTATTAAAAACCACAGTAGCCTCAAAATCAGCACTGTTTTGATTAACCTTAAACTTTGTACGATAGGTGGCAATATCCTGTCGTTTTACGGTATCCCAAGAATCGGGATCGGTTCTTATCCGAGTTCTGTGTATATATCTTAAGGTAAGATTACTGCACAAATTACTTAGATTCTTATGCACGAAATACTCATTCATGCGCTGTACAACTCGAGGTGCTATGCGTCTTGCCCATTTCAGATGGTTAATTGTCTTAAAGGGTTGACAGGTGCACCAATGTTCCGCAATGCCCGCATCCGCACAGGTGCGATTTTCCGGCAAAGTTCGAAATAGACTTTGACATTTGGGGCAATCAAAAGATTTGGGTAAAACTGGTGCTATAGGGTTGCCACCCAGCTCTACAATATGTTTTAATGTATTATGCAAGTCAAAGTTGGAACATAAACGTTGTTGATTTAGCGCTAAGGCTTGGCTCATCTCCGGATATTGTTTGCGAAACCAAGGTGGCAGGTATATAAACATCATGGGTAACCGTTCCTCTAAAAAGCCCTCAGTTAAGCTAAGTAATGAACCAAAACGCACGCCGTGATCAGCAAAAAATATCATGATGGTTTGTTCAAACGCACCATCGGACTCAAAGTCCAAAAGATCTGTTAAAATTGTATGCTCCATGGCCGAGGGCATAAAGTAATCATCATGACTGAAATGATTTGTCCAGAACATGCCCCATATAGGACGCTCATCCAAAAAGCGCTGCATTAGCTGGCGGCAATATCCATAGATGTAACTGTTGACCACGCGACGTCCAAGGCAGTATCTCATGCGACAACCAGGACAATAATAATTTTTCATCTTTGTTTCTAGTGCACGTAAAAATGGACGAAAGTAGTAGTCAGTGGGTTTTTTTGTGAAACCCGGTTTTAGGTAGCTAAACGTATTTGAACCACTTTCATCTTCCGCATAGGCAGTCAGGTAGCCGGCATCCTTGAAATACTTCCATATAAAGGGTATCTCATCCAGACAGCCCTTTTTGTCCGTATCACACACTTGCTGCTTAGCTGTCTCAGGTGAATAACCACTCAGTATGGCAAATAGGTTAGGAAACGAATTGTCGCCCACCTGCAAGTGCAATGGCTTAAAATAAACTCAAAGCTTAGTGCATTTTTTGGCATACCTTGTTGTAACCCTGCATCTCAAACCAGCCAGGACCTTTGAGATATTCATAGACAGACGGCATGCTGCGACGCAAATTGATGCGAGATAATGTATCAATGCCAAACATAATGACACTGGGCTTACGTGTTTGGAATCTTTGGGATTTCACTAAATTCGGTCGATACTGTACTAATATAAAGGCATCCTGTTGCAGCACATGTGACGTATTTTCTGTACTTTGGCACTCGACTATTATGCCTTCCACATTTAGAGGTACAACATAATCCTGCCAGAAATATTTGCGTGGACGTAATCTGCATACGGAAGAATCACTTAGTAATCTGGGTTATACTTAAAGCTGTTGGTGGAGTATTTTTTAACTGTCTTTAAGTGTTGCTTGAGAGTCTATCTAATTATTGAGTTATCGATAACATGATAAGTTATTGAATTTTTGCAGGCAACTCTCGAACATTTGTATTATTCATCAATATCGCATATTTCGATTTTAAAAGTGGTCACTTATTTTTAACAAATTATTTTAATAGCAATATCGAAATTTTTTTACGAGATTAACAAAATCGGTTTAAAATAATATTCGGTATCTGCCTATAAGTTGAATATTCTTAAGTACAGTACCCAAAAATGGTATATGATTTTGATTCTATTTTAATCGAATGGTTTAAATCACAATTGTTGCAAAACTTGATTAAAAATGATCAAAAAATAATTAAATCTTAAATTTAAGTTTTAAAAATGCATAAAACAAGACCATAATTATTTTAATTAGTTGAAAATTGGGTTGGAAGTTGGAAGACTAAAAAAAAATCGAACAATGTTTTAAACAAACTTAAAAGTGCTTAATTAAGATAAAACAAATTCTTAAATTGAGAATTTCAGCATTCTTAAATTTTACACTTTTAAACCAGGGATCGTAACTCTTATAATTTTCAGAATAAAAATCATCAAATTTTGTTCATCAAAATTGCATAATAACTCACATTTTTTTTAACTTAAAAATAATAATTAAAAAATAAAATATTTAAACGCCAATTTTTATTTAAAAATTGCAAAATAACTATCATTTTATAAATAACTATAATTTTTCAATTTTTATAATAATAATTGACATTTAAATATTGTTTCACAAATTTTATTTATAAAGTTACAGAATAAGAGTTACGCTTGATCAAAATTAAAAACAAAAGTTAATCCTTAATCCGGATAGTCCTTTCAAAAATATGATACGCTGTGACTTGCACTTTTATCCAAAGCACTTTTTTCGCTTTGATTTTTTTCAACACCACTTATTTGTGATTCCTGTTTTAAGCACTTGCAAAATTTTTACTATAACGTTAAAAGTCTTGCATAAAAAATAAAAAAGTCTTATAAAAAAAAAACTTTACATTTGAAGCATAACAAGATTTTAAAAATAAAACTAGTCCAAAACAGATTACAATTAAGTGGGTAATAAGTATCTGTAGACTTAAAAGAATATGAGGATAAACTTATTTGAAGACTTTTCTATTATTTGAAAAGACTGTTAAAAAAATTTTAAAAAAGTTTGTGGTTACGATTTTAGAAATTTTTTAATTATGTGGCTTTATAAGAAGGACTGTCTTTCTTGAAATTAACCGTAGTTTGCTCTTAAAATACGCCAAAAAATTTAATATTTTTCATATCTTGCTAAAAATTCAATATAAACGCAAAAATAATTTGAAAGTCCCATTTTAAAGATTTTAATAATCTAATTTGAAGATTTTTGAAATTGCAAAAATAAATTATTTTTTTATGATTTTCTAAGTATCTCAGTATTATTTTATTGTTGCAAATTCCAATCTTTAAGATTTTGTAGCCTCGAAAAATATTTCATTTTAGAAATTGAAGATTGTTGAAAGTGCAAAAATATTGTGATTCGTTTTTGCAAGTTTTTCTAAAATATTTCCAGTATTATTTTATTCTTGAACAAAACAATCTTTTAGAAAAAACGTTTTTTGCTCAAAATAAAACACAAAATATATAAGTATTCCAATATTGTTCGAAATTTAAAATTAAGAATTTTTCTCGATTTTTAATATTTTTTTTCGACATATTTTAAGTTGGCAGATTAATATTTTAGGTAATTTTTGGCTTTGAATTGAACTCTGAAATTAGGATATTTCAGGTTGTCCTTTTTACAATTTTTTGTTCAAGAACAAGATTTTCAAACTGAAAACAAATAAATTTCGTTACTGTTTCAATAATTTTAGTCGATTCAGATTTAAAACTGAACCCGTTTCCTAGTAAGCGTATTACAAATTTTACATCCTCACTTTAACAGCTTTCTATTACTAAGAAGTTACTAAATTATTTATATTAAGATAATTATATACCCATTTCTTCTATATTAACTTCTTCCCAATTTTCACTTTTGAGCTAAAGTTAATAAACATCGCTATATTGCTCATGTATGCCTAACAAACAAAAGCATGTTTACTTTGTCTTGAAAAAAAAAAAAAAAAATGACTTAAAAATTAATTTTTTAAATAAAATATTTTCTAAATAGTCTTGAGCCACTTTTTATATAAACAAGTTTATAAAAGCAGAATATATTACGTATCAAAGGTTTCCGTCTGCGAGCCATAACTGATTTCTTGGTAAAAACAATTAAAATCTTTGTTAACTGAGTTATTTAACATTTCATTAGCCACTTCCTCATTTATATGCAACACATAACGCTTTTGGTTGATATCATAAGACACGGATATCAAGTCACTTTCATTCGAACAGGGTATAAAAGGACGCGGTGAATATATCTTCATTACCTCAGCATTGAAAGGATCAATGTAAGGTATAAAACACTTTGAGGTTTTCACAAAAAACTTTGGTGTATTATCAACAACTGTTGCATTGATATCAAACACAGCATTTTCCGATAAATTTTTTTTCAAAGTTGTAAATTGTAAGTTTTGCCTATAATTCGAATACAGGTTAGTAGCATTTTTCATGGAGCTTATCCAAGTGAATGCAAATACTGATACGATGAGTGTATAAATAATACACTTCTTATGTTGATAGAGATTCATACTGTCTTCCTCGGTAGTTATATCTAAACTAAATTCAAATTTTGCTGCTTTTATGTGGTAAAGCTAATTTCCCTTAAACTTTGTTCTTATCTGCAACTACTCAACTGTCACGACTTTTAAAATTGTATTTTGCTTTTATGTGAATTGTTTGGATTTTACTTTCAAGGTAAATATGCGTTAAGTAAATAACAATTTTGTAAAATTAATTAATAAATTCATCTTATTGATAGCGCTCGCATTTTCTCAGAATTATTATATATATTATAATACAGTAGAAATTCACTATAGTGAACTCATACGGGAACAGAGAAAAACTGAAAATAAACGTTTTTAAAATATTTTTTAAAGAAATCAGTTATTTGATTACACTTTTCCTTTTTTATACTTGTCTCTAGAAGCGTTCTAACTTTATTCGTGATAGAGCTACCCTTATGAAATTTTGTGGATTTTTTTTTCGTGGACCAAAAATCGGCAGTACCTCAGCGTTCTGAGATAACCCTTAAAAAAAATCCATACATCGTGCTGAAGATTTTTGTGACCTCGCTTTGGAAGTCAGCGACCTCAATATCATGCCCTAATAACGTTTTTTTTAACCAATCGGCCGTATGGGTGCTATATGATTCAGTCAACCGATGTTACGTTAATTTGCTACAGTGCTTGAGAACTCTAAAAAACTTGTGTTTTTTTTCCGAGTTGCTCTGAAACATGTCTTCGGGAGCTATATAATATTAATTAGATATCAAAAAAATAAAATAAACTTGTCTCCTGTAACATAATAAGGCATAGAATCTGAAAGTTTGGTTGCTCTAGCTTATACCATTTTTGAGATGAAGGCGTTCATACAGACGGGTATGGGTATATAGACTTCTCTAGTCACCCACATCTCCTACTATTTGGGGGTCTCCGATGTTCTTCGTCAGTATGCTAAACCGATTTTCGGCTTAATATGGCCTTTGTACATAAGGTATTGGGCATAAAAATCTATTATAAGAAGATCAAAATACACTTAATCTTAAGAATAGGAATTAGAATAAAACATTATACTAGAATAAAACTCGTTTAAGGGAAAAATACTTTAAAGAGAAGCTTAGTGTTCAAAAGACAATAAGTTGGTTCAAAAAAAACTTGGTCTTTGTCTTTTTGGATGACCTTTACGCCAAAAAGGGGTCGGAAAAGCCATTCATAGGCCCTACTCCCTTTTTCGGCTTCAACAAGAAAAACATGAAACATGAGGCCAAGAAATGGACTCAACAAAAAATCACGGAACACTGGAATGGCATTGACGACCTTAATCATTCCGAAAAATTCCTAAATTTCGTCGCCAAAAAAGCGAACCCTACCCTCACTCTAAATAGCAAAGATCTGAAGACACTCTCTGGAGCACTAACAGGCCACTTCGCCTGCAAAAAACACCTACACAGAATAGATCTATCAGATTGAAATGCATGCAGATTCTGCTGTGATGAGGAAGAGTCCATGGAACACCTGATCACAAATTGTGAAGCACTAGGCCACAGGAGATTCAAAATTCTAGGTGCACACCTACTAGAAGATGTAAACCTACAAAAGCTCCCTGTGAAGGAGCTGGTCAATTTCCTCGACATACTAAATGTGTTAATATAAAGGGGTGCACAATAGATCTTATTGGTCATAGTGCGTATAGGGCTATGCCTAACCCACAAACAATTACATTACATTAGATGGCCTTTTGGCTAAAATATTTAAAACGATTTATTTTGTATTTTTGGCCTATAGCTACCAAATTTTTCACTAATAGATAAAGAATACAAAATTAAAGGTCTGTTTTATGACTTTATATTTAGAGTGTGTACTTTGTTGGCGTAAAGGCAGAAGTGCCTGACTAACAACATGAGCAACAGCAATCAGCTGTTCTAAACATTTCGAGTCTAGTGGAGCCGTCACTGCATGATCTAATACAAATACAAGAAAAATCAGCTTCAAGTATGTAAAAAAACTGTTTTTAGCAGTTTTAAGGCGTTGTGGGGCACTTCTGCATTTTTGCCCAACGCAGTGAAAATCCTAATAGTAGCTTGAAAACACTTCAAATCAATAAAAGCTCAATACATTTATTTTATTCATAATCACTATCATAGAGAGTTGTACTAAAATTTTTATCTTGATATTCCACTTGCAATGTCGTTGTCTCGGCTTTAAGATCTTTAAAGCATATACAATACAATTTTACAATTTTCTCATCAACACAAGTTGCATCTTTTTCGTACTCATTTGTGCGACTTATTAACTCTACATTGACATCAATGGCTTCGGTGATATTATTAAAAACAAGCGTGGCCTCGAATTCGGCACGATTCTGATGTACCACAAACTTTGTACGATATGTGGCAATATCCATTTGAGGCAGCTGCATCCAATAATTGAAATCCACTTTAATTTCAGTGCGAATTATATCAAGTATGGTTAAGTTACTACACAATCGCTTTAAGCCCTTGCTCCAAAGATACTCATTTATGCGCTCGGCAACTCTGGGTGCTATGCGCTTGGACCAAGCATAATGATTAAGACGTCTGTAGGGTTGACAGGCGCAATAATGTTCGGCAATGCCAGCTTCTGAACAAGTGCGATTTTCGGGTATGGGCTGCAGCAGTGACTGACAGCTGGGACAGTCAAATGATTTTGGTAGCACTTCGCTATAGGGTACATTGCCCAGCTCTATAAGATGTTTAAGCGTGTTGTGCAAATCAAAGTTGGAACTTAAACGCTGCTGATTCTGCTCGAGAGCGTGCACATGTTTGGGATACTTTTCACGAAACCAAGGTGGTAGATAAATAAACAGCATAGGTGAACGCTCCTCCAGAAAACTTTCTTCCAAATTTTGCAGCACACCAAAACGTGCACCGTGATCAGCAAAAAATATCATTATGGTGTGCTCAAAAGCTCCATCAGCCTCATAGCTAAGCAAATCAGCTAAAATCTTGTGCTGCATGGCCGAGGGCATAAAGTAATCATCATGGCTAAAATGATTTGACCAGAACATGCCCCAAATAGGTCGCTCGGTTAAATAGCGCTGCATAAACTGGCGGCAATAATCGTAGATGTAACTATTGGCCAAGCGACGTCCCAGGCAGTACTTCATGCGGAACTTGGGCTCAACGGAGGGCACCAACTCCTCTTCGAGTGCACGCAGAAATGGACGAAAGTAGTAGTCTGTGGGTTTTTTGGTAAAACCCGGCTTTAGATAGCTAAACGTATTCGAAGCGCTTTCATCCTCCGCATAGGCAGTTAGATAGCTTTCATCCATGAAATACTTCCAAATAAAGGGTATCTTATCCAGGCAGCCCTCTTTATCGGTATCGCAAATATGCGCCTTGGCCGTCTCGGGAGAGTAGCCAGTGAGTATGCTAAAAATGTTGGGAAATGAATTGTCCGCAACCTTTGTATAGCCCTGCATCTCATACCAGCCAGGTCCTTTCAGGTATTCGTATACCACGGGCATAGTGCGGCGCAGATTGATGCGTGATAAGGTATCTATGCCAAACATTATGACACTGGGCTTACGCGGCGGCGACTCGCTGGGTGCCTTGGCAAAACCATCTTCTATTTGTTTCAGCTCTTGATACTGTATAAATGTATAGGCATCACGCTGCAGCACTTGTGACGTAGCACCACTTTGGCACTCCACTATTAGACCCTCTACATTTAAAGGCACCACATAATTCTGCCAGAAATAAACACGGCGATTAATTCTGTTAAGAAAAATTAAAAAAGTCTCGCTCTTGCAGAAAACAAATTGTACATTACCCGTCATAGGTATCCGCCTGCTGGCCATAAACTATCTTCTGATAGAAACAAATATAGTCCTCTTCCGTAGAGTTAAGCAGCTTGTGTAGCAGTGCTTCATTTATGTATAGCACATAGCTTTTCTCATATTCATCATAAAGCACTGAAACCAGATCGCTTTCATTCGAACAGGAAATAAAGCTGCGTGGCTTGTAAAATTGCATAATTTCCGCATTAAATGGCTCAACATAGGGTATATGGCAGGTTGAGGTATTCACAAAGTACTTATCCGCTACGCCCTTAATTATTTTGCTTCTTAGCGCTACTGTAGGTTGCTCAGCGGTATTCAAAGTTTCGGTGAATTGAGTTCTTCGTAACTTATGAAACTCACGGAACTCAAACATGCTATGTGTGTACAATGTCAGAAACAGCACAAATATGGCTAGGAATGAGAGTATCCATAATTGTGTATGATACGAACGAGAAAAATTTGTGTACCATAACATGGCAAAAATGTGACTAAATCGAGTTCCAAGTTCCAAGATCTTCTAACGTTCCAACTCGATTGCAGAACGAATTGCAAGTTAAAACGCTTATTAAATTTAATTTAAGGAAAAGTTTAAACAAAAACATTCAAAATAGATTGCGTACGTTAAAGTCGGCCGCGAACGACTTTGAGATACCCTATAGCAACACATTGCAGTCAAATCAAGTATATTGCTTCAGTGCTCTAGACGACATTTATTTCGTAAGCAAAAAACAGACGAATATCGCATCAAAAACGATTTTTTTAGCGATCGGTCTTATGGGGTCTATATGATATAGTCAACCGATTTTGATCAATTTAGGCACAGTGCTGGGAAACTCTAAAAAAATAATAAAAAATATCTTTATAAACAAACGAATTATCCATCGGAATCATCCATAAATAACGTGACGCTTTTTTTCGTCAAAATGGATTCAAAATGAGTAAGTGGAGTCGCTATGTACATTCGGTACCAGAATAAATGACAATCGGAAAAGTCTTGTTGTTTCAGTACAAATATATTTAAAAAAAAAAACACATAAAATTCAGAAAAATGTGTGAAATCTTTATTTGAGTCATTAGAACGATTAGATCTATATAATTTAATGTTTAAAAATGATTTCATGTAAATGTTGAGCGCGGGGTCCAATTTTGGCATACTCTCCAACATATCGACTGATATCTCAAGAATAATTTCTTCAATATTGGCTTGGGTTGAGTGCTTCAACCGTTGCGGGCTTGTTGCTATAGACATAAACCTTAACATAGCCCCACAACAAATAGTCTAAAGGCGTTAAATCGCACGATCTAGGCTGCCAATTGACCCGGCCCCAAACGTGAAATAAAGTGTTCTCCGAACTTGCCTCTCAATTGCGCCAATGTTTCGCGTGCTGTGTGGCATGTGGCACCGTCCTGTCGAAACCACATGTCAGGCAAGTCCAGCTCTTCCATTTTGGTTAAACAAAATTTTGTAATCATCGCACGGTAGCTCAAGCCATTCACAGTAATGTTCCTGCCTTCCTCGTCTTTGAAAATGTACGGTCCAATGATGCCACCGGCATCACCGGCAAACAGTAACTTTTTGGGGATGCATTGGGAGTTCTTGCAACTGCTCTTCACACTTAATACGGCTATTTTTCTTGTTCACGTATTCATTCAACCAGAAATGAGCTTCGTCGCTGAACACAATTTTCCGATAAAAAAGTGGATCTTTATTCAACTTTACCAGCACCCATTCACAAAAGTTAGCCGTTGTGTAGGTCGTGCGGCTTCAATTCTTGCACCAGCTGTATTTTAAAAGGTTTTACACCCAAATCCTTCCGCAAAAATTTCCACGTAGTGGCGTAACAGAGGCCCAATTGCTGCGAACGGCGCCGTGTCGATAATTCACGGTCATCAACAACACTGGCTGATACAGCGGCGATATTTTCCTCTGTCCGTGTTTGTGGTTTAATGTCCAATAATGTAAATTTGGTGCGAAATTTAGTCATAACATTCCGAATAGCCGCCTCAGAAGGTCGCCCAAGCTGACCATAAAATTGAAGGAGTGCACGATGCACTTGTTTAACCGAGCATAAATTTTGATAATAAAATTCAATAATCTGCAAGCGTTGTTCGTTTGTAAATCGATTCATGGTTAAATTATAGACCAAACTGAACATGTTTGACAGTTACACAGGACACAAAAACAGCTGAGCTGACAAAAACAGTGTTGCCAAAAAAAAAAGTTGCTAAAAAATCACCCGAATCTAGAAGAGATAGAGCAAAAAAAGTGGGGGCAGATTCACGAGCTTAAAGAAAATAATATTGTACATATAGCGTAGAATTCAATTTAAATGGGTATTAGCATAATTGTATTTGGTTAAAAATATAATGTACAATTTGCAAAATTTTAGTATCAAGTCCAAGCTCTTGATGGAAAATGCAGCAAGCGAAAAAAGTTGCAATCATTTATCTTATACTAGTTTCAAATGTTGAGCCTAAAGAACATCAACGATTTAAGGTCCTCCAGAGACAGGAGAACACACTCTTCTTTGTCAACACATCAACTTGCCAAATACCTTTTGTACAGCCCTTTAATGCACAAGTGCGTTCCTTTTGGAAGCCAACAAAGTTTGAGAAATGCAAATCAGATGAGGATGCTGTAAAAACTAGTTTTGATGAGAAGCATGGGAAATATGTGCTGCACATAAACAAAGCCGTACTAGACGACAAAATCCGCCAACTAGAATGGGAGACACGAGAATACAATTTAAGATACACGTGTAGCTATCAGAAGATCAGCCGTTCCGGTAAAGGTAAAAAAGCGGACAAGTCTTATAGGTAAGCTAGTTTCATACTTGACTTGTTAGACAGCTAAACAAAAACTGCTTACTCCATACTTAGACTCAGCCGTATGGTGCCTTTCGTTGATGGCGCTTATGTGCCACTAGATGTGGAGTTCATAATCACCAAGTGCAGAAGCAATCAGCACCACATGCTGCAAAAAGATGCCTTCAGCTTTGTGCAGCTGCAACAGGCACAGAGCACGCCAACTGCAACAGCTGAGCAAGTGCCCAGACGTGCCAGTGTCATAATGCTGGGCATTGATAGTCTTTCCCGCATAAACTTTCGACGCAATATGCCACGCATGCTTGAGCTATTCCAACAAGAGGGTTGGTTTGAGCTACAGGGTTACAATAAAATAGCCGACAATACCTATCCCAATCTTATGGCAGTGCTTACTGGCTATATACCCAAGACAGTGGACACGACCATATGTAATACCAATAAAGTGGGCTGCATCGAAAGCTTACCTTTTGTCTGGCAGGATTATAAGCGTGCTGGCTATAAGACAGCCTATGCCGAGGATTTGACCAGTTTAAATACGTTTATATATCTAAAAAATGGTTTTGTGCATCAGCCGGTGGATTACTACCTAAGACCCTTTCTGCTGGGCATTGAGGAATGTCTGCCCATACGCAAGCGTTTTGGTCGTGCCTACTGCATTGGAAGACGCTTAAATATAGGTTATATCTACAACTATTGTCAGCAGCTGTTGCAGCGTTACGAAAAGAGTAGCACTCCATTACTAGGACTATTTTGGACCTCCAGCTTTACGCATGATGCCATGGATGGCGCACATGCCATGGATAACCGCATACTACAATATATGCATAATTTTAAAAAACATGCCGCATACAATAAGTCCATTTTGATCTTTTTTAGTGATCATGGCCAGCGCTATGGACGGCTACGCCAATTACCCACGGGCTTGATGGAAGAAAGCTTGCCCACAATGTTTATATGGTTGCCGCACTGGTTTCGCCAGCAATATCCACAAATAGTCGAAGCTTTAAACATAAATAAACATCGTTTAACTACACCTTTTGATTTGCATCTTACGCTGCATCACATACTGCAATTGGGTGAAAAGCAGCCACAGCCACTGACTAAGCTGCCGGACTGTCCCAACTGTCAGACACTCTTTGAGCCCATGCCAGAAAATCGTAATTGCAGTGATGCGGGTATACCAGCGGAGTACTGCAACTGCAAGCCCTATGAAACGCTCAAGCACGAGGTGGCTAAAAAATTACCCATTGGTAAACTGCTGGTGCAGCACATCAATGAGTTTCTCTATAAGCACAATTGGCAGAAGCTCTGTAGCAACTTGACGCTTGATGAGATTCAAAACGTTGACATGCGCAGAACCCTTAAAACGCAGAATGTTAACTACTATCATATTAAATTTACTGTCAAGCCCAGGAATGCCATGTTCATGTCCACGGTGAGCTATAATCATAAGCTAAAGCGTTTGGAAAGCGCAAATATTGAATTGATTAGTCGTTTGGATTCCTATGACGAAGATGCACAATGTATGCATGATAAGATAGGCAAGAAGGTGTGCATATGTCTGGATCTCTTGGAACGTTTGAAAGCGAAGAAAGAAGCACGGAAACAGGCGGAACGCGAAAAAGCAGAACTACGAAAAAAGATAACAATCAGTATAAAATAAATTTTTTATCAATATCAAAATCAATCAAATAACTAAACCACTCAACTATATTGATGGACTATGACAACTTTACATGAAGTAAGTTGATGTAAAGTTTTACAAGAGCGGAATTTGAAATTTTAAAAATGTACATTAAATAAATGATATAAGATAAATTAAATTTTAAAAAAAGTACAAATCATTTATATTGAGAGAAGCTGAGGTAGCTGTTATCAGCAATCTAATTCCTCAATCCCTACTCTCTCCTGCCAGTGGTACACCCTGGTAACCTGAGCAACCGTACTGAAGATGAGGTAAACAACCCGCATGGGAGGTACGGTCAGGGCTAACGAGAGAGGGAGCTTCGGGAGGGGCTTCTTCGTCATATTTGATTAAAGGTCCCCCGAAGTTCTGCGGCGTCTGTCTCGGAGCGAGCGGCTGCAAAAGGCGTCTTTTCCTCAGGTTAGAGGCGGTCTCTTATTATAGATTATCTGTTTATCTATTAGGTGGAGCTTACCAGATCTTCTTTAGGCTTGTAACCTATAGAAGTTCTCCACTTTACTAGAACTATTTGCAAAATGAAATTTTAAACAAGCGTGTAAGCCCGTATGGAAATGAGTCTCCAAGTGGTACCCACATTTATGTGGAAAATCCACCTGCTTCGGCAGCATGCACATCGGATTTGGATTTGGAGGTGCAAAATTCATGTTCAAATGGAAATGGCAATGGTTCCACAATTGAAACCTCTTAAGGCCCTATGTCCCACTGGGGATAACAGAAATTAAGAGAGAGAGAGAGATTGTTATTACGAGGGACATTTTTTTATGCAAGACTTGAACCATATTTTATGCAAGACATGCACTATGTTCGACGACACATATCGACGCCGATACAACGACGAAATTGAAACCATGATGAGAGGCGAAACAATTGAACGTTTTATTCAGTATCAAAGAATGCGATGGCTGGGCCACGTGCTACGCAGGAACGACGCGGCACCGACAAAAAAGCTATTTCTCTACAGAGATCTAGGATGCAGTGCTAGATGCAGACCAAAAAAGCGATGGATCGACTCAGTAGAAGCGGATCTAAATTCAATGAGGGTCCAGAACTACAAGCTAAAGGCTTTGGGCAGGGACGCATGGAGAAAGATTGTGAAGGAAGCTTTGGTCCACACCGGGCCATGATGAAAAAAATATATTGTAATAAAATACTATGCCCAAAAACTTAATACCAGAGCATCTTTGTTAAAAGAGGAGTTAAAAGTAAAAATATATCATTTATGGCCCAATTTGGCATAAACAACTTTTGATCAACAAATTCTCCCGCTGTCTTTACATTCATTGCACAAATTTCTAACAACATTGAACCTCGAGACCCTTAAAATGCATTGCTTAAAAATTCGCAATTTTCATATTTTATCATCATGATTAAATTACTTTACAGCCCAACCTAAGTGTCAAATAAATAAACTATAAAAAAATTAATATACTCTTCGTACCATACGTTACAGGGTATAAACAGCAAAAAAGATAAAGATATTATACGTTTCTCCGTATTAAAGATAAGCTTAAGGAATATAACTATAAATGTCAGATTTATTTCTATACTTACGATATTCCACAAAATGTTTCCAAGCTGATAAGAAGTAATTTCTTTTGCCTAACCCATGTGCTATCAAATTTATATATTTTTAGATAGGTTTATTTACTGTGGATATTATGTACAGTGTGTATATCAGGCAGAGTTTTGTTACCTAGGTTAGGGATTGCGCATTGCCCGTCCGTCCACCCCTATGTTCTTACGAACACCTAGATCTCAGAGACCATAAGAGCGGGAATCACAAAATTTTACCCAAATAGACGTACAAAATTAATTAAATTAATTGATTAGAGAGCTTTTATCTAATGAATGTATAGAATTATTTCAGTGAGTTCGGAAATTTAAGTGGTGGAATCCTATATTTTGAAAAAGTATTTAGCAACATATGAAAACTGTAGTAATATGGAAAAGTACAGAATAATAAAGGGTTGACGTGCCAAGTAAGCAGTGGCAGCGCCCCCTAGTTTAATAAAAGTATAGAAACCAAATTGAGCATTATGTTCAATTAATTTAAAGCGTCTTCAATTAATTTAAAATTGGTCCAAATCCATTTGTTTATTTAGAAAAGTACAGAATAACCAGAAGTTAACGTACCAAGTAAGCAGTGGCGGTGCCCCCTAGTTTTATGAAAATATCCGAACCAAATCTGGTAATCAAAAGATTTTTAGAGTACCTAAGCGCTATATCGAAATAATTTGTATACCTATTGTGGAGTTACAGGGTTGGAGCCTGACACAAAAGTGGTGTAAATGTTGTGGGGTCTTAATCGAAATGTTCTAGTAAAGGGCCATCAATCTTTTTTTTTTTTTTTAAATGCAAAAAAACACAAAAATTTCAAATGAATCGGAAAATCTTTACTATCAATAGAAAGAACCATTCTTTCCATTCACTTTTTAAAGATAATCCCTTTCTAATGTTGGCCGCAACTGCGCCGTAGCTCCACCATGCGGAGGTTCCAATTTTCGATGACGCATTCGAGCATAATCGGCGGTATCTCTATCTAATGCTTCAATCGTAGCTGGCTTATCCACATACACAGACTTAACAAAAGCGGAACCGACGGGCATGTCGAGCGAAATAATTCACAAGTCAAAGCAAAAACATCTTACAGAACACGAATAATAACGATTAAACGTTAGTCTCCATAAAAATGGCAAAAAGAATAACAAAAAACAGCGCTTGACAGTGCTTATGTGTGATTTATAAAAAAAAACCCTATTGAAAAAAAAACCTCAAGATTGATGACCCTTTATAAACAGCAAACATTTTTTTCAACAACTTGAAGTACCACTTACTACTTATTAAAAAAAATATCTTTATCTTTTTGTTGTGGAAGCAGAACAAACTTATTTCAGCACACTTATTATTATTACCTTATTTGCGTGGGTCACAAAAAAAAAAATGTTGTTCTGACTTCAAAAGAAGAAGAAGACTTTGAAGGAATCATTAAGTACCATTGGATAGTTCTTAAATTTTAAGGTTTTGCAAACGATTTGGAATTTGTTGCATTGAAGTTGTATATGTAGGGCTTCATAAGTCTTTATTCCAATATTGATGACTGTCTGAACGTAAGCCGCGTCCATATTTTTAAGAATTTACCATCTTATGTTCCAGTTCCTCAAAAACGCATATACCATTTTTATTCAACCGCTTTTGCAGCACTTAATATGTCTCTGAATCGGAATCCGAGTTAAAACAAATTTAAGCAAGTTGTAATCCTGAGATAACCTGACAATACCCCATTTGGATCCAAAAACATATAGCAAAATGTTCTTATTTCTGAACCCGAAAGTCCATTGATTGGTACGCCAATGATATTGATATCATTGGTCAAACCAGCAATTGAAAAGGAATCGGCGAAAGTAGGTCTCGCGGTAAATATGGGCAAAACAAAGTTTAAGTCGTGCTCCCGCAGGGAATCCCGACGTCTTGATTCTCAGCTGACAGCAGGAAGCTATAGCTTTGAAACGGCCAAGGAGTTTATATACCTTGGCTCTGCACTTGCCAACAACAATAATGTCAGCCTAGAGATTAAGCGATGGATAACTCTTGCTAACAGGTGCTGCTTTGGGCTCAGTAGGCAAATGAATAGCAGAGCTCTCTCTTGACAGACGAAGTTAACACTTTACAAGACGCTCATCCTTCCTGTGCTTCTATATGGTGCTGAAGCCTGGACAACGACTCAATCAGATGCAGCTGCTCTTGGGGCCTGTTTGCGTTGACGGTACCTTCCGCATTCGATGGAATGATGAGCTATAAGACCTGTACGGCGACATTACCGTGATAAGCGAATGAGTGGCATGCGACTTCGCTGGCTGGGTCACGTTGCACGTATGGGGGAGGAAACACCAGCTCGTAAGGTATTCGACGCGGTAGTTGGCGGACAACGAAGGAGAGGACGGCCTCGGACGGCCACTGGAAACCAGCTATTGTGCAATAAGTCATCCGAATTGGTTGAGACTCAACATTTTTTTCACTACTTGGAGCAATTACTCGGAAAACCCTCCAATTTAATCAAACGACCTTGTACTTGACAATTAATTTTTTTAAGTGCTTGTGTGCTTAGGCGTTAAAGGGATTAAAACAATATCAAATTTCCAATCTATACAACAGCGCATTAAAAACTTTCACATAGGCCTAATTTTTATGCATGTAGTACTTTGTATGTATGTATATGCATATTTGTATATATACCTATACCACGATTAAGCTCTTATCAATATAAAGTTATTTGGCTTTGCTTTACTTTGTTTACTAATTTTCCATATTGCCTGTACTCGGCATAACAATAACAACTACTTTATCAGCTGTGAGTGATATACAGACTAGTATATACTACATAGGCAGGGCTTCCATATATAAGGCTCAGCAAACGTCTGACTAGCGCTCATCTGTAAACCGAGCCGAGCCATTGAGACAACAAACCAACAACGTGACATATATTTGTTTGAATTGGACGTCATCATGATTGCCCACAATCATATGGAACGACCAGAGCTAAAACCCAGCTATAGCCATAAAGACTTTATCCGGACCGGGTTAGTTTTCTGCGATAATTCGTAGACTACGGTTGTCATCATTTTATACGAAAGCATCGTAAATGCCTGAAATAATCCTTTTTTGATTTGTGAACTCAATTATAATGGCCAATAAAATGCTTATGAAGCGCAATACGCCGATTAGTGCCGGACAATTGCATTATTATCACACGGATTTTTATTACTCGATGCCAGATGTACACAGTAAGTGTTCATAATAAATAATCATTAATAATTAATGATAAGTAAGTAATTAGGAAAACAGCAAACAGCGTCAAGTGCACCTAGAACGAGGGTACTTCAAAATTTTATGAAATTTTTGTGATAATCGTGAGTGATTTAATGATTTCGATTAAAGATTTTTAATAAATCTTCAAAATGAAAATCCGTGAAATACACGTTCTTGAAGTGTTCAAATTTTTATTGATATTAAGAAATTTCTGTGATTTTTGTGGAAATCGAAAAAAAATTCGCAGCAGACACGTTTTTAAGTAATAAGTATTAAGGTAAGGTTTGGCGGCCCCTTGTTGCGCTATGAAAAAGTGGTACATTTTTCAGAATCAAGATTTTTCATTGTTCATTGTCAGTTAAGAAGCTCTAAAGCTTGTAATATAAAATAATATAATATTTACATTTTTAGAAAAAACAAAAATTTGCGATTTATAGTGTTTTTGAGTGCAAATCGATTTGATTTGAGGAAGGACTTAAAGACGTTTTTTAAAAAGAAATGATGATTTATATAAAAAAGTGTTCTGTCGGCATCACTAAGGCTCGTCACTGGATTATCTGAGATGAAAACCCATAAAGGCATTTTCAGTTTTTTTTTTTTTTACTATAGACCTCTTTTTATTTAGGTTGTAAAGTTCTACAAGCCTCAGGATCAGCTGAGATCAAAAAACCATAAAGAGATCATCAGTGTTTTCTTTTTTGATGATAGGTAAACATCTTTTTATTTAGGTTGTGAGATTCAGGGCCTTTTTATATAAATTTTGTCTTTGTAAAGTATTCGTCAAGGCCAAGTAAATATAGTGTCATCGTTAAAAAAGGGTATTCTTTATAAGGCAGCAATCCTTCATGCATTTCCTTCTGGAAAAAAACGAGTTCTAGTCCTCTACAGTACTCAGATTAAAGTCACAATTATTGGCGTTATGGACAAGGGATTTTGAAAATTTTTCGTTTTTCGAAAAATGGCGGTTGTTGAAATTCAAAGTTGTTCATTCGACAAAAATTCCACTATTATCGGCTATAAATAGATTCCATCATCCACATTGTTGACTGTACAACCAGTGCTGGGTCTTCGCCTGCTTAAGTATTTGCCTCCATTCGTCCTTTCTTTTAGCCAGCGCCCTCCGATTTCTCACGTTTAGCTCATCTGCATCACTATCTACACAATCAATCCAACTAAGCCTAGGCCTTCCTCTTGCGCGGTTTGTTTTGTGGTGGGTAACCGCTGTCCGCTCTTATGATGTGGCCCGCAAGTCTTAATCTTTCCATTTGTATTTTGATTACAATATCTCGTCTTGATACAACACCATAAACTCGTCATTGTACCGATTTCGCCTGGTCCCCCTTTCGTTGACTGCTCCATATATTCTTCGCGTAGCACTTTCCTTTCAAATATTCTCAGTTTTTCCATGTAATTTTTGTTCAAAGCCCAGGTTTTACTGCCATATGTTAACACTGACGCGATTAGGGTTTGGTATATTCTAATTCTTGTCTTTTAAGGTGCCTGAAAAGGCTTTAGTAGCATTTGTTTGCTAGTAGCAATCTATTGTCAACTTCCTTCGATATATAATTCTATCAACCTTTGCGCCCAGATATGTGACTTCTGTAACCACATCAAAATTGTACGGGCCAACTTGAAAAGTTGATCCAAATCGGTCTCCTTCTTTTTGCATTCTTGTGACCATCATCAGCTTTATCTTTGTCTCATTGACTCTCAGGCTGACCTTCTTAGCTGCTCCATCCAATTTCAGAATGCTTTCCTGTAAATCTGGCAATAAGTTCGATGTCATCTGCGTATGCAAGTAATTGAACCGACTTGTTGAGGATGTTACCTCTAGTGTTTATACCAGATTCCCGGACAGCGCTTTCGAGTGCTAAGTTAGATAGGGCGCAAGACAGCCCATCGCCTTGTCGGTGGCCCTTTCGAGCTTCAAAATCGTCGGAGTGAGCACCGCGTATTCGTACTTTATTTCTTATTCGCTTCATACTGCACTTCACAAGATTTAGTAGATTTGTGGGGATATCAAACTTTCGCATAGCTTCGTACAATGCATTCCTATCAATGCTGTCATATGCCGCCTCGAAGTCGATAAATAGATGGAATGTTGTGATGTTATGTTCCCATGATTTCTCTAGTATCTTTTGCACTGCAAAAATTTGGTCAAGTGTTGATTCCATACAGAGGATAAATAATACAAAGAATAGTGAGAAAAATTTCAAAATAATCGGTAAAGCCGTTCTCAAGTTATAGTGGTCACTGACTTTGAAAACATGGCTTCGACAAAAACGAACAAAATTTGAGAACGATTAACAGACTCCATTTAAAGTCATTTATCTCTATAAATAATAGTCAGATTTCTAATCTAATAACTTTTAGAAAATGGAAAAACAAAACTCGACTTCCTTAAGTCTAAGTTTACAACTGAAAATTTCATAAATTGTTTGAACTATAAGTCGTTTTGTATTTTAAGGAGGAATCACGTTTTCAACCTCTTTAACAAATAAATATAAAAAAAAAAAAAGATTTTTAATAAATCCCAATAAGTTAATTTTGGCATAAAGGATAGCTCTAAGAAGCAAGAAAATATTGTTACCTAAGGGCCAGCATTTATTAAAACCCAGAGGCAATTCAGCCTTAGCTTAATGGAAATCCACTAATTCACAATTATTTTAGCATATTTTTGCTTTAGCACCAAGGTATATAAATACTACAGAGTCTGAAAATAAAACTTAGCAAATCTTTTATTGCTGGCTCTTAAACTGATAAGCTGTTTTTTTTTAGAAATTTACCAAGTTAATAGACTTTTGCTGATAAAGTGCCGGGCACGTGCTCATCATTTATACATCGCGTGAGTAACACGATACATTTAAAACAATACACACATTATTCTGATTTAAAAAACATTTCTTTGTTTAATTTTTTAATTAATAAATTTATGTTTGCAATCTGTCAAACAACATTCAACAAATTGATTAAATATAACAAAGGGGCAAATACAATAATAAAATACAATAATACTTTTTGCTGCTATTGTGAAGTTAATTAATTACCAGTAAGTTTTCATTTTTTGACAGCCTTATTTTTTTATTTTTTTTTTTAATGAATAAGATTATGTCGCTGATTTGGAGTCCAGCAAATTAAATTAATTACTTAAGATAATTGAAATATGCCAATAAAAGGTTTGTAAGCTACTTTCGAATAAATATGTATTTTTTTGAACCTAAAATTGAGATATTTGGAATCGTGTAATACCAAATATTTTGAAATCCACCAAGCTAGATTTCGTTTCAGTTCCACTTCTCTTCTACTAAAGAATGCAAAAAAATTTCGCACGGAATGACATAACCATATAAAAAAAAATCCCAAACGGGATATCCCAAATGGGATTTTTTTTACATGCTTTTGTTATTCCGTGCGAAATTTTTTTGCATTCTGCGTATAGGCCTTAAGTGAGAAAAGTCAAAGAATCATTATTATATCACTTTTCCATATAGTATTAACTTATGCAAAGGAAATCACTATACTATTTTTGAAAAAATATGCATGGTTCCTGAACACTTTCTCTTAGGATGCAATAAAATTTTGAAATTATGAATATATTTCCGATTTATTCTTTTGCAATAAAAGTTTATGTTTTCTGATGAGGTTTTCGTAGCAGCATATTTTGAGCAAACTGTAGTTTCTATAGATTTGAAGTTTCAAATTTATTGACAAAAACTATGGGGCTTAGTATGTTTCAAATATAGAAGTAAATAATTTACGAATACATGCAAATAAATGGAAAAATCGTGTAAATGTGAAAGAATATTTTGAAACGATTAATTTATATTTATAACTAAAGTGGATTATTTTAGCTTTCTATTAAACTTACTCGCTTTAAAATATTTTTCTCAGTCCTTTTATTCATAAACTTAAATCCTATAAGCAAATTTCTAAAGCTAATTATTTAAAACGTGTTTTTTTAATATTATAATAAACTTTTTTTTTATAATAATATAATAAATATAATATTATAATAAATTATTATTATTTACAATAGTTAAGAAAACATAAATAAGTATGAGAAAAAATATCAACAACCCAAGAAATGTATGAAACAAAAACCGTAAATACGAGGTTTGTTCAAAAAGTATCGCGATTTTTTAATTTTCGCGGGCTACGGATGTTCGAACAATATAACTTAGTTTCGTAAAGCAAAATATGAAATTCGTTTTCGATTGCGAACAATAAATGCGTCCATTAAAATTATGATTTTTTAATATTATCAATCAAATTCATATGTTTGTAAAATGGTTACGTGGTTGAGTTACGATCCTGTGCCTTGATAGACCATAAATAATTTTTAATTTAATAATAATTAACAAAATAAAAGTAATAGCAAGTTTTCAGTGAAACCTACTTTTGTATTAATTTTAATAATATAATAAATTATTATTATTTACATTAATTAAGAAAACATAAATAAGTATGAGAAAAAATATCAACAACCCAAGAAATGTATGAAACAAAAACCAATACGAGGTTTGTTCAAAAAGTATCGCGATTTTTGAAATTTGTCGAAGCGGGCTATGTACCCACTGGATTTTTCCGAGTTTCGATCTTTTTGTGGCACTTAACCGCTGGCCTGCTCATAACCCTCACTTATGTTGACAATCTCGGCCATTTTGAAAGTTCAGTCAGTTTTTGACAGCTATGTCATGTGCAGTGGATACGTGTTTTAGCTTGTCTTCAATTTTTGTCTTGGTTCACCCATGATTCGTCACCAGTTATGATTCTCTGCAGCAAATTTGGGTCGTCACGGACAGAATCCAACAGCTCCTGAGCAAAGTTAATGAGATGCTGTTTTTGGTCGAAATTGAGTAATTTTGGTACGAATTTTGCGGCGACCCGCCTCATGCCCAAACTTTTGGTGATAATCGATTGACACGAGCCAATCGATATATTTAGGTCCTGAGCAACTTCTCTGACAATTGGCCAATACTAGTTTCTTTACTTCATCAATGTTTTTGTCTGTTGTTGACGTGCTCGGGCGTCCGGAACGCTCTTCGTCGCTCACATCTTCTTGGCCCTCTGAAAACATTTTGTACCACCGATAAACGTTGCTTTTGTCCAAAGTAGCTTCGCCGTATGCAACAGTCAACATTCGGAATACTTCTGCGCACTTTATGTTGTTTCTCACACAAAATTTGATACAAATTCTTTGATCCATTTTTCGGGGTAGACAAAAATCGAAGACAAGCCAAAACACGTCCACGCACAATAGCTGTCAAAAACTGACTGAACATTCAAAATGGCCGAGATTGTCAACATAAGTGCAAGTCATGAGTACCAACATTACGCCACAAAAAGATCGAAAATCGAACATGCGTAGCTCGCGAAAATTCAAAATGCTCGATACTTTTGTGAACAAACCTCGTAAATAACATAAGCAAAGTAAATTAAAAAGAATCTTAAAGTCGATAAAAGCGAAAAAACCGCATAAAATATATCTCGTTTTTAGGCCAATATACTATAAAAAAAATTACCAAAAACTATGTATTATAAAAATGTTGACAACAAATTTTTTGTTTAAATTTTATTTTTTGGTTTTTGTTTCACAGTTCTGTTGAAATATCCACGATTAACATTAAAAAAAAAATTTGATATTATAATTTTTAATGTTTTTTCGTTAAAATTAACAAATAAATAAAATAATTACAATTATTCCAATACCTTCACCAAAACAACGCTGCTGCTTAGTCAAGTTTCAAACCTCTTGGCACAGAGTAGCGCAGCCAACTTCACATCATAACAAATAGTTTTTCTCTCACCAATAAGCAAGCACACACACTCGCATATGCACACATACACGCATGCATGCGAGTTGTTTTGAATTTTCCGAGCACTCGCTCTGTTCATAAATGACGCTCTTGCAGTAAAAGGAGCGAATATGCTCACTGCGTACTCAACTACGCAACAACGTCAGCCGTTGAAAGACAGAGAGCCAAAGTATCTCATAGCTATTGTTTCATTTTAAAATTTCCATTGCAACACAAGACGGCGTCAGGCGCAGTGGCGAAAAAGACTCGGAAATTTTCATTAATTAAAGAAAATTTCTTTAATATATTTTTTGTTACAATTAAATTTAATTATAAATGTGTATAATATAAAGTGCAATAAATAACAAAAAAAAACATGGCAACAACATGTAAAATATAAAAGCATTACGCAAAAAACAATAAAAAAAACTAGCTGTCAGCGACAACAAGAGAGCGCGTACTGATAGATAAGCTGTGTTAACAAAATGTGTGAAAATCAAAAGAGAGATTAAGCTCAAACATAAAACAAATGTTGATAAAAATGTGTGTCAATTAAAAACAAAAAAAAAAGACTTGTTTCTTTTTAATAATACTATTTTGGCATTTAGTTGTGTTTTTTTGGGTGTACTAAAATTCAATTATATTTATATAAGTACATAAACTACAACATTTACATATGTAAAAAAATACACAAAAACTTGTTTTGCGCTTTGTTGTTTTTTTTTTTTTATCTATTTATGCATTGATTAAATTTTGTTGTTGCCACAAAGTAAATGCCTGACACTTGACAATAACGTCACAAAGCCTCTCAACCACACCCCCACCCAACAACAACCAACTTATCAACAAGCCAATGCCAAGAACAAAGCAAAGACGGCTAAATAATAAACCAAAAACAAAAGCAATTTACACTTCCCACAACGCAGACAGCAAAAGCAACAAATACAACAACTGCGTTGACAACGACGTTGACGTTGACGCAGACGCTGACGCTGGCTGCAGCAGCGCGTCTTTAATCTTTATACCACGTGCATATCACAAAAAACAGTACGATCCGAACATGTAAGTCCAGAGCGCAGACAGACGTAAATAAGTTAATACATAAGCATGTACTTGGTAGGTACATAAATAGCAAATAGCTAAGCGTAATCATAGATAAGACACAGTTTATAACTTTGATACAATTTAAAACTTTTAATTAACGCCCACGCAGCACTAATTTGATTTATTCTGATAAATAATTAAATTATTATAATATAAACGCGTCCATGCGTATTGCTAAATAAACTCTTAACTCAATTATTTCCAAATCAAAAATTTGTTTTGTTTATGTTGAGTATACTAAGTAAATAGATACATTTGTATAAATAGGGTGATTTTTTTGCTGTTTGATTTTTCAACATTTACAATAGATATCCCCTTTTAAATCGATCGCTTTTATTTTTACGATTTTTATCTATTTATATTTGATAAAGCAATTTTTTAATTTCCGATTATTTATCCATGTATCGATAACTAATTATTTTGCCAAATTTTTATATGACAAGACATGTCCCAAAAACCAATAAAGATATTTAAATTATTTTTTTCAATGAAATTTTTATTTTTTTTTCATATTTTATTTACAATCTGTCTTTGCTGGACAATAAGTAAATGTACTAAATAATTATTAAAAAAAAAAATAAAAAAATTATAAGTAAAACAGAAAGTTTCCATTAAAACCTACGGTTGTGTTAAGCATATGTTGTGTGTGCCCAAATTATCAATGAAATTTGAATTAAAAAAAAAAAAAAATATTGAATTGGATTTAAAAAAAAAAAAAAAATAAATAAATAAATATTTGACATTTCGTAATCATTTTTCTTTTTTATTTGTAAAGTACTTGGCCGTTTTCTCAAAAATTATCTTTTATCACATTTACAAATTTTTACAAACCATAAAATATAAGTTGGAATTATAATAAATTTTTTTTTAATTTTGGTTTTTATTTTATTATAATAACTACTCACCACGTTTTATGGTGCGTGCACTCACAGCGAAAAAAAAAATGAATTGAAATTAGGATTTTTTTAAACTTCTTAATTATTTTGTAGTTTTAATAGTTTAAAGTAAATAGAATCAATAAAAAGCAAGCGAAAAAAAAATTTTGTTTTGAACTAAAAAAAAGTTTTTTGAAATGTTTTCTTAACACTTTTAAACACTGTTTTTTCATTTCAACATTTCAAAGTGAACTTGCACTTTCTTAAAAAAAAATCTTGTTTTGCATGAGTTTACACTGAAAAAAAATAATTGAACTCCTTTTTTGAGCAAGCTATGGCTATTTTAGGGTTAAACCTACAATTGCCAACAACCTCAAAAAATCACCCTATATGCAGCTGTGTGCCGGGAAATTGCTGCAGCGTTTAATCATTCAAACATTTAGTAAAATTAAAAATTGAACTCCTATTTTGAGCAAGCTATACTTTTTTTAGAGTTAAACCTACAATTGTCAGCAACCTTAAAAAATCACCCTATATGTAGCTGTGTGCCGGGAAATTCATGCAGCGCTAATCATTCAAACATTTAGTAAACATAAATGTATAAAATTAAATAAAATGATTTCTTTTTTTGTAAGTTTTTATTTTTAGGAAATGTGTACATTTGTGAGTGTATGTGTGTAGGCTTGCA
Organism: Chymomyza costata; assembly: GCA_018150985.1. Lineage (NCBI taxonomy): Eukaryota > Metazoa > Arthropoda > Insecta > Diptera > Drosophilidae > Chymomyza > Chymomyza costata. The sequence goes on along the minus strand of JAECWU010000781.1, from coordinate 316,974 downwards.
ACCACAATGGTTCAAATTTTTAGAAATAATTTTTTTATAGAAAATGTTTATTATAAACAATCCCATAGAACTACGGGGCAACAGTCTGTCTGCCAATACGAAGACGCTTTTTGATGTCTAGAGTTTGAAAATGATATTTCGCTTGTTTACTTGAACACTCAAAGATTATCACAATTTAATTTAAAATATTTCGTTTAAATATTTCAAATCTTTACATGTGAAGGGTGTTTTTTTAAGCGCGTCCGGATTTCAAACTTAAATAAAACATAGAAAAATTAGTCTAATGACCCCAAATATAGTTTTGTTAGATAGATAATTTCGTATCATTTAATACATATTTGAAAAAGATCTCTGGCATGTGACGACCACGACTACGAGTTACAAAGCGCATCCTGTGGGTTCAATTTTTGACCACACTATCGAGCATTTGGGCCCGTATTTCAGTAATGATACGTTTAATATTGGTTTCCAAGTCCTCAATTGTTAGACAAGCCAGCGTCTACATAAACCAACGACTTGACGTCTCCCCAAAGAAAATAATCTAAAGGGGTCAAATCACACGACCGCGGCGGCCAGTTGGTGGGCGCATTTCTTGAAATAACTTTCTCACCGAATTGAGTTTTCAGTAAATCATCGGTCGCCGTATGGCACGTAGCGCCATGCTGTTGAAACCATTACTCTTCGACATCGATGTCACGTAAATTTGGAAACAAATATTCATTGATCATCACTCTGTATCGATCACCATTGACGGGTAACACGTTGCGAATCGATAAATTTGGATTTTCCTCTACACTGGCCTCTACAACAGCGATATTTTCTTCGGACCGTGCTTTTCTCATTCTGATTGGTCATCGTGGAATGTCAAATGAGTTCGTACATGATCAAGAACACGACAAATAGCACGTTCATATGGACGATTATTCGGTCCATAAATTGTACGAAGGGCTCTATAAGTTTTTACAACAGAACAATGATTTTGATTGTAAATCTCAAAGACTTGAAGACGTTGTTGTGATGTAAGTCTTACCATTATGAATTTTTAGTCTTTACTGAATAAAGTGAAATTTAAATTTGTCAAAAGTAACTACTGGTTTCAGAGATATCCCTTTCGGAAATCCGGATGCTGTTAAAAAAACACCCTTTATAAGCTCGTTTTTAAAATATCTGTGAACTATTGTACCCTTGATTTTAGTGAGCTTCCGTATACAGTGGGCTCCAGGAGTATAGTGAGTTTTGGTTAAGACTCTGCTTCCTGATATAGTTTGACTTCCAGAGTACCCTAAATAGATAATTGTCTTATCGATCACCTTACGAAGTACGGGTAGTTAAATCTTACATTAATCCTTAATTACCCCAAACAAATTTCATTTTGTTTTAGTTAGTAAAGCATGAAAGCTAACAACATATAAGGGTGTTCTAGTTTTTCGGGCAAAATGGCAGAAAGCCAGAAATGCAGAAGTGACCAACGACAACTTACGCCCAAAAAATTCATGATTTTTGCGCGACCCAGATACTTGGCTGGAAAAAGTATGGCACCTGCGATAAACTGTTTTATAAAAAGCACCATATTTATATGTTTACAAATATTTGTTTATTCTGTTTTTTGGTGTTATTTAGTGCTTGCAATAAAATAAAAAACTAAACCGCTTGAAAGTATTTCATTTTGCATTTCTGTTTCTTTGTTAGGGTTTCTCACGTCGTTAGTCGGGCATTTCTGCCTTTCTGCCCGACAGACTGAGTAGTAGTACAATAAGAACTATACAAAAATCTGTAACTAAAATAAAGTTAACTTTTTTTTGTTAAATTCTAACTTTTTTAGCTACGATGGAAGTCGCTTTAAGTCAGTAAAAACCTAAAATTCTTGTCTAACAACAGAGATGGTTCACAAATATCTGAACACTAGACGAAGATATTTTTTTTAAAACAAATCTGTTTAACAAATTGAGTTTGTTTATTAGATCATAAATAACCACTAAGGACTATTTAGTCTATGTGTGACTCCCCCAGGGGTCAACCGGTACAACCTAAGATCATAAATACAATATTTTTTTATTCTGCTGGCTGCCTTTATCACATTAACCCAATTAAATAAATAAATGCACAAACTATTGATAAAGTCTTTGCTTGTGGTAAAAACTTCAAAAATCTATTGCCAAATGTATTTTGTAAGTTGCCAACGACTAGAATAACTAATTTTTTTATACAAGTAGGTTTGCATGTCTATGCATATAAAAAGATACCAATAAACAAAGTAACTTTTTGTTCTTTCAATGTCAACAAGTTAAATACATAGAAAAAAATGAAATACCAACTGAAAAATCAACTAGTCAACTGCTCAGACATAACCAGTTCTGTTAACCAATCAAAGATAAAAAACAATTTGAAAAAATGCAATATTTTTTTGGTTTTTGATTTAATTATAAGCATATTTTTGTCAGATTAAGATAAAATACTTAATAATACTTAAGGTTCGTTAATATGAAGCTTCACTGTAGCTACTCATTTTCCTCCATTTTATTGCGAAAATTCCTAAACAAATTACTGTTTATGTTGATTAATAATTTTTCTGGGAAAAACGATTTTTGTCAGTCACGCAAATTATCTTACCAAAACAACATAAATCGGATTATACATGTCATAAAGATTTTATTATTCTGATAAAGTTTAGTTTGATGTGATTTTGAATTAATTGTGCCAAAGGGCAAAAACATTAAGAAGAAACCCTGAAGAAGATAAATTTGCCTATAGTTCAGTAGAAATCAGTGTTTTTGGAAAAACTAAAATTTGAGTTTTCTATGGTACAAAAAAATCGTCAGAGATCTAGTAAAATATATTTTTGTGCAAATCTTGGTGTCCCCGAAAATCATCTACCTAAATGTCATCTAAGTAACCGTAAAGTAGTGCTGGAGAAAACATCGATTTTAGTATCGAAGCAAAGAGTTTTGAAGATTAAAGTATTTTGTATATCGATGTTGGAACAGATTTTTCTCAGTACTTCTGCAAAAATCAAAGAACTCTCTAAAAATCGTTGTAAAAATCTAATTTTTTCAACAGATATAAGTATATATATTTTAAACTTCGATAAATCGTAGTGCATCGTATCAAAAATATTTTCTCCAGCTAACTTTCATCTAAAGACGCGATATGCCTATCAGCCCAGAAGAAAAAGAAAAACCAAATTTGAAAATTAAATTTTTGTTAATTTAAATTTGAGTTTTTTATGGTATCTCTAAAAAACGAACTCTCTAGAAATCGTTAGAAATCTAATTTTTTTAAAGAAAATATATTTTTTTGCACAAATCTTAGGGTACCCAAAAATCATCTCACCAAATGTCATCTAAGAAACCGTAAATGCGACCATATAGTATGCTATAGAAATAGAAAAACCAGTTTTGAAAATTAAATTTTTTGAATTTAAGTTTGAGTTTTTTATGGTCACAAATATAATTTTTTGAAAAAAAATCTATTATTGCACAAATCTTGGTGTCACACAAAATCATCTTTCTAAATCTTATCTAAAACTTTTTTCAAAAAATCGAAAAAAATATTTTAAATATACCAAAATCGTTTATGGAAAAGAACAAAATTTTGGTATTTGGTCAACGGCTTGTTAAATATTTTCTAAAAGAATTGCCTTGTCTTATTAAATGACAACTTGAGTAAGAAAGATTTGTCGTTTTGCTTGACGCACAAGTAAGGTGCTACTGTACTACATGTGCACGGTGTATAATTGATCAAAGTAGAAAACTGGCATAAAATAAATACGTGATATTTTTCTAAGCTAACCAATGAATTAATTCTTTTAATCTTGTTTTCTTTAATATACGCATTTAAAAGCAAGATTTTTTACCATACCATTTAGTTCTTAATAAAGAAAAGATTTGGTCCATTACTCGGGGAAATCTACCCAAAGTTCTGATAAGTTAATTTGACGCTAATAGGTTAGGTTAGGTTAGGTTTTAATAAACAGTTTAAAATTTTGTCCAACGCTGCTTTGATTGTAATTTTTTGTCATATTTTTTAAATTATTTTAGTCATCTTTTAAAATCGCGCAAACCACACGTAGCAGTATTTCATTATTTAAGTTCTACTGTACTATATTTATCAAACATTAAGCAGAGTCAGCTTGTAGATCGCTTAAGCTCAGATATGAGTATCTTCAAGTATAAGAAACAAACTTTTGACAATCTTTGGGTTTCAATTGGCCAAACACTAGACAAAAACGTGTTGTTCGGAGTAGGTCACAAATACTTAAATGAATGCTTCTAATATACCAGATAAAGTATGTTTTTATGTATACTTTATTGCTAAACTCTTTTAAAAACTACATAAATACATTTGTGCACATATACTTCATGTTTATAAGTATTGATAATGACTAACAAGCTGATTGATAAGCACTTTTAAAAAATTTAATGAAAACGCTTAGTTATCAAAATTGACATCATTAGGTGTTCAATTAATAAAAATAAATGATAAGCCTTACAATAAAAAACAATAGACGAAATCCAGACATTTAGTAACATAATGCGATTGTAGATTGTGAAAAATGTTTGACTGACATTTTATAAATTGCATGACTTACAAATAGTAGCAGGTTTAAAAATAGAACCATCAACACCGACTTTGATGGATAAATGTGGGATGGTTCAATGGCACGTTTTGAATTATCCTATATATAAAAATAAAACATATTTATTTAAGGAGAAACGAAACTTTTGGCTGTGTACTAACTGCAATACCCTTGCAGAATATTATAATATGTTCGAAATTGTATACATTTTATGGTTCGGACTTAGAACTTCGTACTCCATAATTTCCACATTGTCCATAAGCTTAAGCCGAAAACTAGGCCATTTTTGTTTTTTTGTAGCAATTAGGACTCGCTAAAAAAATTTTAAACTTAATTTAAATTCAATTTTTTACAATCTTTAATAAATCTGTTTATTTTTTTGAGTAAATCATCATTGCTATATTACATTACAGTGCACTCGCGGAAGAGTGAACACTCTACACTATGAACACGCCTTAGTATAAATGCGCTTATCTATTTGGAAAATATTATTAAAATAAAAAAAATTTAAGTTTTAAGCAATCTTTAAATTATGGCAAGAAAAAAGAGACAGTTTTCCTTATTATAATGAAATTCTAAAACGGTAGAAGGCTTCTAGAAGCAGAGATACAAAATTGCCCAACTAACGACGTGAACAACCCTAACACAGTGCAAAAGTGCACAACTAACAGCATGAGCAGCAACATTAAGCAGTCTACAAGTGTGGTGTCCTTTTTTCAGAAAAAGTTTTTGTGAGAGAAATTCCACTAAAAAGCTTAAAAAATAAAGTTTATGACTAAAAAAATGGCAAGTTGTATGATATAAAAAAAAAAAATTTTTACATTCTTTTGACTGTTGTTTACCAACACACTAAAAACATCACACTAAAAACACCAAATATAACCCAATGCAATGTAAAAAATGTGTACACACTGGTAGATATTGATGCTTTACTAGACAGTTTTGGGAAAAAGTGCAAATTTTTTGTTTATGTAACTAGTTGTTGGAACTTCTAAATTTCTGCCCGACAAAGTGAAAATCCTAAATGTAATTTCTTACAGCACTTGCTCAATCCTAACAAAAAGTTTCAATTTTGAAAAGCATAATTAGTTCTGAATGTGTTTTTAAAAATGCACATTTCCCTTGAATTTTTGCATAGTAACACGAAAAAATTGCTATTTTTGGCTTAAATTAATTTGAAACCACAAAAAAGAATACTGCTTATTAGAATTAAGTTCGAGTTAGAAACTTAGAGTAGCTTTAATTCGATATCCAATTGCTCCAAAATTATTCGTGCTTCAAAAGTTGCGTGTCAAACATTTTTTGTTTGAATTGAATTTTGTGTGAATAAATTTATTACTGCTACCAGGTACCATTTCGTGCTAAGATTGAAAATTTTGTTTTCTTATAAAAGGTCAGGACCCTTGACTACTCGCTACTTTCAAATGTTGACACTTACTGCACGAAACTTTGAATAGATAGAAACATAAAACAATAAAGTAGAGCGCTCAGTTAAAACTTTTCACTTACAGGCGAAACCGGAAGATTTTATGTGGGAATAGGGGGCAATAAAAATAAACATAAATAAAATATAGATGCGACATCTGATAATGTTCCTTGCTTTTAGATTGACTTTCGAGAGTCGAACTGACAGAGCGACAGGAGGAGTTGAATAATCTTCAGTGTTGTTTATTTTGGTACATGATTTCTCTTGAAGTTTCAATTGTAAAAGTTAATTTTTGAAGTACTCTAAAAATTTGCAAAGCACCGGAAACGTTTTATTTGCAAAAAACGATTTTTGTAACCTTTAACCTTAAGTTTCCTTAGACACTCATGATAATTATTTTCACAATTAGAATTTGTCATAAAATATCAAATCGTACAGTCATAGTGAAAATTTTAGATTTTCGGAGGATTTGTGCTTTTTTAACATTATTTTAAGAATCTGTGTAATATGGCGACCATTGGAGGCTCCATCACAAAGTCATACAATTATAGGAAATTTTTCGATTTTTTATTTCTTTTTTACAGTGAATTAATTGGCAGCTAAAAATGTAATCTCTCTTATTTTCGTCCAAAGCGTGTATCACAGTTGAATTTTAAATTATAAAAATTTTAAAAAAAAATTTAACAAATAATTTGTTAGTCTAATTTTTTCAAAATAATTTCTTAACTCGAAATTTTATATTTTATTGAAAAACAAAAAATTTTAATTTTAGCTTCCTATAATTTTATTTTAATTTTTAAATTTTATCAAAAATTGCACAAAAATAACATTTTACAGATTTTTTTTTTCGCTTTTTTTGAATCAATTTTGGGTCTAAAAAATAACAAAAAAGTTTTTAAAAAATTAAAATTTTTTTTTAAATGTATAAAAATCCACAATTTTTTTCATAATTTAATCTTTCAGTTAAAGACCCATACGCAGCATGCAAAAATTTCGCACGGAATGACAAAACTTCATATAAAAAAATTGTCGGACTTTATATAAAAAAATCCCACCATTTGGGATTTCCCACTATTTGGTATTTTTTATGAAGTTCAGTGCGAAATTTTTGTATGCTGCGTATTGGCCTTAGTTAGAAAATTTTCCAAATGTCTTTACCCACTTACTAGGCAAAGAAAAGTACATAAATATTCAGCTACCTAGAATTTCCCTTTAATTTTTTTTTTTTTAATTTATGATGGTAATATTGGCCATTACCTCTGTCACATATGCGAAGTCATCAAAATCGAAGAGATTGACTTAGGTAAAGGTGACTTTTCTTTATTTTTTGTAACATTATTCAGCCTTTTTTTTATGATTTTACTTTTTCCATGAATTTAACAAAACGAGGTCATTTTATTTTTGTCCTTAATGGGTGTAATGTATACTACAAAAGAGTTTCACGTGTCTCACTCCTTCAAACATATTTTTTATTAGAAACAGTGTTTCAGTAAATTTTCAATTTACTTAGTATCCTTGCGGCTTGTGCGACAGTTGCAAGCAAAATTGCCTTTAAAATGCTTTGCAATCGATGGCAAAGCCTTACAAGAGCAAGGTCACAAAAGGTTGTGAGCACAGCAAGGAAAAAAAACGCATGGTTGCATTGAGAAATGTCTGAAAAAGAGCTGGCATCTTTTTTTTTATCGTTTCTGCAACACTGGTTTGCAAATGCAGTAGTAAACACAAAGCAACTCAAACTGCTAAAAGTTACTCTTGAATATATTTACATTTTGATTAAAGCTCTAAATAGTGAAAAATGAAAATGAAGAAAAATTGTATTTCCTGAAACTGCCACGGGTGCATAGAAGTTTCTGTAATCGATAAAGATGTAAAGCTATTTAAAAAAATATAAGAAATTTTTGTACTTTAAGAATTTAAAAGCTGATTTGTATGATTAGCTCCACTTTTAGGAGATACAATATACCAACCAAACCCGGAGCTTTCTAGCCAAATTCTGATACCAAACAATTATTTGTTGCACACTTGAAACCGTCACTGGTCTTCATTTAACCAAACACTAAACGATAATCAAATAGGTTCTGTCAATTAACTAAGTGAAACTCAAATGAATCTTGTAAATAGAGTAGAAGTATTTGTGTTTGTATTTAATTTATATTTTTTTTTATATTTGCGATTGTGATTGTAGTAGATTTGCGCGACTGATAAACCCTCGTCGTACATACTACTTAGTCGCAGAGCTAAGCAAGTGCGATAAAAAATATAGTGTGAACAAATCGTCGCAGTATTCAAGAAACTTGTTAAGGAACAACACGCGCTGAAATCTTAGCGCTAAAAAAATAAAAAATTTTAAGCTACTAAAAATCCTAAAGATACACAGCCAAAATGCAACAAATTAAAGAATATCATTTTGAAGGTGGGAAAATAGAGTTGACGTTGAAGAATCTTAAATCGGTAACGATTTTCTTAATGGATTAATGCAAAAAAAAAGTATATTTTAAAAATGTTCAAGAATGTATATGCAAAGATCGTTTGTACTAGTATCGCTTAAAATCGTTTTTGTGCGATTTCGAAAATCTTAACTGATATTGCGTTTCGCAACAGACCCTAATGACTTATGAACAATTTGCATGTCAGTTACTAATCTTTTACTCTCTCCAACTCATTTCAGATACCCACAAGATGCACGGCGTAAAGCGTGTGCTGATCTTTTGCATAATGATAGTCATACTTCCGGCAGCTCTCATTATCATGCCGCTGTATCTACGCAAAGCCATTTTTGCAGATGTCATATATCCCGTGGCCGAGTCTGACATCATCGAAATACGTGACGGCATCTCATCGATTTTCTGCTCCCAGCATACGCTACGCATGAGCAGCAACTTTAATGCATTCCAGCTACGTAATAAGCCGGAGATTAGCACCAACCGTAAGCATATACGACTGAAGAAATCTATGACGCTGCCGGATGATACGCTGGAATACTGGGGTTTTTCTTACTTAAGGGCGCTCGTGTCTCGCTTAAGTTTTGTTCACGCTACGATGGCTCACGCATACTGGTGGTAAAGGGGCATCGGGAACTGAAGCTCTGCGGTCTGACCGATCACAATCAAAACAAATTGGGCGCCAACTATGCGCAAGGGCACGAACAGGTTAAAGTGTTCTTCGAGGATGTCTTAGAAATTACAGAGGATAAGCAACAGGAAGGACTATCCGAACATGAGAATCATGGCGGTGAAGATTTAAGCGATGATGTAGTGGCAGCCAGTAGTCAGCTTATAAGCAGCACGACAACGCCGCCGCCGGTACACTTAAAACGTGCGCGCAAGAAGCTCAAAAAGGGCACTCCGCATCTGCCAAAATCCGCGGAGCAGCGTCATAGCATCGAGAAAGCCATGCCAACCACAGAGATCAATGCTGTGCCATTAAATGAGAGCAGCACGTACAGTGCTCAAACAGCTGACGCGCAAAAGCAACAGCTGTACGAACAGCTGTTTAAGCGACACGAGCGCCAGAAGCGTGAGAATGTCTATGATCGCAAATACAGTCACGGCGGTAATGCAGTCAACTTTACGGAAACAGATGAATCGAATTCCATTTCCAGCTTTGAGACTGGTCTCTTTGAGTGTTTCAATGGTGCCATATTGCTGGCTGAGGGTTTTCCGCCCAGTCAGGCCTGCACGAATGCGCATTTTCTGGAAAACAATGGCTCACATCGCATGATGACCAAACATGAGATAACCGAGAATGGATATTACTATTATATATTCTACAGTGACAACGATTTGGTGCGCAACGATATACATGCCATATTTGATATTTATAAGCCCACGTTTCAGTACTCAAATATCAGTGACTCGCAGGGTTGCCTTAATGCCACACACTGCACCTTTCCCATAGGTTTTCTATCCGATGAGATAGTTGTTGTCGAGGTGCCCACACGTGATGGCATAGAGCACGAAGACGATGATATAACCAATTTAATCTCAACCTGTCATCCGCGTAGTGAGATCTATGCATTGTTTCCCATAACTGTGCTGGTGCTTATACTGTGCTGTTCATTTTTATAGATCTAGTTTAATATGAGATTTTATAGATATGTTTATATAAATGAAACAGTCAGTTGGCGTATAGGCTTGGAATTTGTGATATTTTTTCTTTCAAAGTAACTGAGTGATATATGTGAAAATGGAGGCCGGCCCTATACCAAAATTTGCTAAAAGACACAGTAGTAAGCCCCAAATCGTATATTGCATTACCCTATATACTAGAATATACAGTCTGAACAATGTGCAACTAAACAAATCATTGAATAAATTATTAAAAAGTACTTTGCGCCATGCAATATGCTTTTTATTAAGCTATAAAATTAAAAGAAAATAAAAAACATAGTTTAATTAGTGACATAGTACTATTATTAAATAAGTAAGTATTTACGGCATTTTAAAGTACTAAAGTGCTAGTTGAAATAAACAAATTAAATATAATTGTAAAAAATTGTATAAAAATTTTAAAATTAAGGCTTAACTCATGGAGTATTTTTGTAAAAAGAAAAGAAAATTAAAATTTTAAATAAAATATTTCTGTATTTTAAAATAAAAATCGAACTTGTTTTAAGCTTGCTTAAAGTTTCTGTTTTTAACTTTTTAATAAAAATTTTGTCAAAACAAATTTCCCTCATTTGTCAAAAACTGGGAGATATCAAAATAATTTTCAATTAGTTAGTTAGTTATTTGCTTTATTTGTATAAAATATACATTTTGCTTAAAGCTAGCTAGTATTTAGATTTACAGAGTTAGATATTAATCTTTTCAACTGGAACATTTAATTTTACATAATGAATAAATATTTTAAGGGTATTATCGTTATATAGTCAAGGAAAGTGAAAACAAAACCTTGTTTTCCAGTTTCCAAGTTTTTGAATACTTGTCGTTGGTATTACCATTTATAAACTTCATTCAATTCCCTTTTTTAAATAATTGCTTAAAAATATATTTGAACTTCACACTGCGTTCTTAGAACCTTGACGTGCCTGAGTTTTTTGGAACCCGCATACGGATTAAGCGAATCACGGAAACCGGACTCGCCCAAAAAATTTGAGTTTCGTTACCGGTTGGAATCAAATTTTGATTAAATTTTACCAATAATAAAAAGACAATAAAAGGTCTATTTAAAAATCGTTTATGAAACTAGTGTTATAGAAGGGTTATCCCTGGACTTTTCTTAATTTACGCAGCGTCGCGGAACTGGAAGCAAGGATCCCCAAAAAGTAAAAAGTATTTTCATGCATAAGTCGGCGTATGAAACTTAGTGTTCCTAAGTTGTTTTTTAACAAAGTTTTCTATTGGCGTAAATTATAGAGAAGTAGATCTAAAATTGTTTTATGCCATTGCCAATTCCTTTCAAAGTTTTTACTTGATAGACTTTGATAACCTAACATGTAGATATTAACTGTCAAACTTCTACTGATCTACCTGCAGCTAATGTGCATCTCTAAACTTTATAAAGTCTTCGAGATCCTTTTATATACTTTTCTAGTAAGTCGCTTGAACTTATTATCAAAAATATTTACTCTTATATAGGTTTATAGTCGCCCCCTTCTGACCATTACATACCTCTGCGCTTTTTATACCCCGTACATCAAATAAACAAACATTATTTTTATTAGCAGAATATCAGAAAAATTTCATTTGGTTTTTTTATTTCGTGACAGAGCAAGGTACGCTACAAAATTACGATCCGCAATGTATAATATACATATATATATAATTTTTTTTGTTTAATTTAGTTATTTCGGTTAATTCACACGCAGTCTGTTTATTTGTACGATTTTTAATTTTTCAACTAGCCACGGGTATATTATAAATATTTGCTGACGGCTGCAAGTGTTTGCTTAAAAATTAATTTCAAAACAAACATTCAACTCAAATGAATTAATTTACTTTGTAAATATATAAGATATAAATTATATGCTACATTTAATGAAGCATTACGTAGAAAAGATAAAAATTAAAGCAAATTAAAATTGTGAACAAGTGCCTCATAAGTGTGTAGAAATTAGTTTATCAATGGGTTTTATTAATAAATTATATACAAAAAAATAAATAAAATGAGCAAAAAACGAGTTTAAATATGCCACAAAAATGGTTAGCTTTTTCGCTTGATCACTGAGTACTGTATAAAGCTGTTTGCTACAACACGTCGGTTTGAAACTTGGCTAAAGCAAAACCCACTAGGAAATTTGAGCAGAAACTTAGTGAAGTTCAATGCTAGTTTAAGTTACACCAGGTACACAACTTAGAGGTAGTGCTCTGAGAGGGTTTTAAAACAGTGATGTGCACCCATAGCCCTTGGGGGCTGAATGAAAATGAGTATTCACACAGACACGAGCCGAGCACTTGCCGAAGTAAAAAGCCAAAACGAAAAAATGCTAGCGTGCACTTACATATACCCCATATACCAATACAGGGGGCCGTAGAGAGAAAACTCGGGCCCGGGGGAAAGTGTACCGGTCCCTCTATTGCACCTTTAGCTTGACTAACGACAGTACGACAGTAATTACACTGGGCCCCTGTGAAAACACTGGGCCCGGAGGGGAATCCCCCTTCCACCCACCCTCTCGTTGGGCCGACCAATACATTTACAATTTTGGCCGCTCTCTTCTTGCACATTCCTTTTTTTAAAAGCAAAAGGTGTGACGTCACTGATTTTATTTTTATACAGTTGAGAATTTTAACTTCATTTATAGGGCAGCATTGTGACACTGTCAACTAACATAATTTTGGTATCGATATTTAATAAAAAAATAGTTTGTAGCTGATAGTTGATAACTCGTTTCGTGTAAACCAAAACAAACGTCTCAGAATAAACCAACATTTGACTAAATCCTTTTGAGGACATTTTTTGGCTAAATGTGTTCTAAAAGGGAAGTAATAAGTCGTTTACTCGGTAAACTTGATTTTAAGTAAATTCACACAATTTAAATCAAAAAAAAAGTTTTTAATTTTATTTTACAAGAGTATACAAAAGTTAAAAAAAACATTTGAGGTATTCACGCTTTGTGTTGAGTTGAGCAGTTGAGGAGTTGAGGAAAAACTGAACAGGCTAAAGCGAGAATCCCTCCTGTTGAGTTTTTGTGTTGAGTTGAGCAGTTTTCTTCTTCTTTACAGAGTTTGTTTACTTTTGTAAATTGTTACAAATTACATTAAAATACAAAAATTTGAATTAAAAATGACTAGTCAAAGCATAAAATCTATTTTAACTAAACCTGTAGCTAAAGTAGCTATGTATTATATTGATTTGTATTATTTTATTGCTGCGAAAATGAAATAATTGCATAAAAACTGTATTTGATTTTGTGCTTATTCTTCTTGTTTTTGTTTACAATTGTAAATTGCTGCAAATTATAATCAAAATTTAAAATCTTGCATTAAAAATGACGAGATAGAGCGTAAATTATATATTAATTGAAGCTGTAGCTGAAATGGCTTTGGATGAAATAAATTATATTGCAGACACGTCTGCTAAAACAAATTCATTGCAGAAAAACTAAATTTTGTTTAATACAGAGACAATGGGGTTGCGTGGCGACGCACAAATTGACCAAGTTTTAGATAATTATCATGAGGACATGAATGCAATTATACTCTCGCATCGCGTTGACCACTTCCACATCCCGAAATCAATTGGCTGGCGCCAGAACGTGCCCAGTTCCTTTGACGAAACCCGATTTGTTCAAATGCTAAGTAAGGTAACTCGTTGTTTTTCATATCAAGAAATGAATAAAAAATGACAAATGGTTTCAGTGCTAAAAATGCCGCATTTATCGTATTATGCAACACTTTCTGCTCAACTCAAAAGCAAAAAGTAGACTAGGGCAGCGGTGGGCAAAACTACTAATGCAATTTTTTGTGCCTGTGTGCGTAAACAAAAAGAGATCTTTCGCAAAGACCAAGGTACAATGGGACAAATCTTTTTTTTTGGCATAGTTGTCATTAAATTCGACAATATCATCGACTTTTACTTTATGCGGGACGTATATGTTATATGCACATTGAGCAGAGCGATTTCGCCTTAAAATTCGGATAGGGTCGTGTCGATCAAGGGCTTACCTACAAAAAATATATGACTTGCTCACATCATTACTTATTTCATATGACGCCAGCCAGACTTGCAAAGTTTAATGACCAACAAAATCCAAATATACGCAGAGTCCGTACTCTTTCGTGTTTTGACATGTGACTATGCTTTGCGTTCCATTGTAAAAATAGCTCATACGTATGAGACAAGCTTTTACGTCAAAAAGCTCTTTTCTCGTACGTGTGAAAGCTCTTTGGCACGCGTGCCGTCTAAGTGCCCACCGCTGGACTAGGGTCTGGGTTGAGGAAAAGTTGAGTTGAGAGTTGAAACGCAGGGTTGTATTTCTGCATACATTTTTTTTGTAAAAGTCCTCAACTCCTCAACTGCTCAAATCAACACAAAGCGTGAATACCCTAATTGTTTAACCTTAAAAGAGTATACAGCATGCGGCGTTTAAGTATGTAGCGTTCAGCTACGCCGACAAACTATCATATCTTCTAGCAAAAACTAAGTCTTTAGGTTCCATTTATTTATTTGATAAGAAAAAAGAATACGACAGTATGATAAGAAATCATATTACTTATCTGTCTGCGCACTTTTCTTTTTAGTTGCGAAAACGGACTTGTATTTAAGCAGAAAATGTTTTTCTTATTATTGTATTTAGGAAAGATTAGTTTTTAGTTTTTTTATTGAAATATTTTAATTAAGGAAACCTCATGTTTCCATATGAAAAAAATACAAGTTGCTTGATTATAAAAATTTTTTTTTTTCTGACACCGTAACCCAGTACCACGATTGATTTGCTTGAAGCACTTGAGCAATGAAAGCACAATGAGCTTTGAAAAATTTTTTATTTATTTTTTATTTGCCTTTAGTTTGAAAAAAAACAGCGAAGTAAGTTTTTCTTAACCCTTTCAGGACCGAATTAAAAAATATTTGACATCAGAATTATATTACTATAGCCACAAATAGTCACAGAAAAACAAGTCAAGGTCCTGGGTAACCTAGTTTGGCCCCACCGAAATGTTTCCAATAGAAGAATCCTGACACCATTTTTTAAGCAAATAATTTTTGGGTATTCGATGTATTAACGAAAAAAGCAGTAAAACTAAATATTGTATTATATTCTAATTGGAAATTCATAAAATAAAACCGCCTAATAGACAAAAACAATAATCAATGCAAAGCAATACAAAGTAGCTGAGCCTTTTGCAATTGAATTCAATGTTGCCTATATGCAACAGTGGGCCTTGATGGTTTAAATAATAACAAAAAACACTTTTTCGAGCAAAACAATTTTTTTGAGCTATACTGATTGTAAGCGAAGTATAATATAAATCCAAGTCTAATAATCGCAAAATAATATTTAAAATGCACATATGTATTAAAAAAATATTAAAGTAAGTAATTAACAATTAAAACATATGTATACTTACCTTATATACACAAAAAAGAATTTAATTTTCAGAATTATTTTATCACAACCGATTTTGCTGATTAATCACTCAAAAAAAAAACAGTTTTTATAAAGGGAAACAAAATTTACAAAAAAAAGCACTAAATTTCAATAACAAACAATAAAAAAGAATACAAAAAACCTTTTCTTTTTTCAGGTATACTACATACTCATTAACCACTTGCACTTTTTATAAATTGCACGAAAACAGATTTTATTCACTTAAAAAAAAAAAGAAATAAAACAAGAACACATTTTTTTCACTCTTTCGAAAACTGTCATTTTATGATTAACCACTTTCACTTCTTATATTAAAATAGAAACGACTTAATATGCATAAAAACTTTTTAAGCCACTACAAAAAAAATTAAAAAAATATTATAAACTTTTTTATACTTGTAAAAAAAAATTTAGCACAAAACACTAATCATTTTGTCACCCTTTTTAACGAAAAGCCGAATTTTTTAACTTAAAACACTTTTAGAAATCCGATTAAAAATAAAAGCATTACAAAAGGAAATCACATTCACATAAACTGATTGAATACATTTATTAAATCTGCAAAAAAAAATATAAAAAAAAATATACAAATTTTTCTATACATTTGCAAAAAAAACACTAAAAAAAAAAAAAAATTAAAAAAAAAAACTTAAATTTGTCACTCACGCTAACGAATACTTTATTATTAAAAACTTCCACTTCTTACATTCAAACCGAAAACACAAAACCGAATTTAACTGATTTTTGAAAAACACGCACTTTTATATATTCTGCAATTTTACATATCCGAGCGAAAACAAAATTACAACAAAAATTTAATCACATTCAGTCAGTATTATAACGACAACTTTAGTTTTGACTTTTTATAAACTTTATTCAGGCTTTTAGCCCACTGTGCAACGGGCACGAACACATGCGCAAATATCACGCGCTGCAGCGCAACATAAATTTAGTTCTGCAGGACGTTTTAATACTTTTAACTTTTTACTGCACGTTTTCACTTGTTACTGATGCTAGCAAAAAACGTTTTAAAATATTTAACAAACATTTAAAACACACACAAACACTTTAATTTAATTTAAATAGCAATGCTTAACCGCGCACGTGCATTTCGTTCAATTTCCAGGATCGTCTGCCATCTTTTTTAACCTGCTCTTTAACAGCATTGCCAGCTAGGCCTTTAGCCTATAAGGTCCTTGTTTTAGCAGCCTCAATTACTATGCAATGCACACAACAGGCAATGCTGCGGCGAGCTGAGCAGAGAAAACAAAGCGTTTGCGTAGCGGGCAGCACTTATTTACTCTCACGAAGGCAAGTTAACAAGAGAGCAACATAACGGTAAATGAAAAGCAGCACATAAAACAAAAACGCAATATATATATATGTAAATAAATATGAACAAATGCCTCGACTGCAGCACAGCGTACATAAATAAATTTTTATTTAACATTTGCACTTGTTATTGATGCTAGTGGATAATTTATTCAAATATTTAAAACACTGAAACAGTTTATTATTTTTTTTAAATAGCGATGCATAGCCGCGCACGTGCGTTTCGTTTTATGTGCCGGGTTGTCTGCCATCTTGTTTAACTTGCGCCTTAGCAGCATTGGCAGCTAGGCATTTTATGCAATGTGAGTGCGTAGCGGGCAGCACTAATTTACTCTCACGAAAATCAATGAGCAAGAGAGTAACATAACGGTACAAATACGTATGCGCAAATGAGTTATGCTGTGTTTACACTGCAGACACAGAACCATGGTAAAAATAAGGTAGGATTTTCAGGGGCCATAAATTTGGAGAGATGGAGAGAGGCAACAGACAAGCACCATACATCCAACGAAAAAATATGGCCCCAGCAAAGAGAACGTTACGACAAACTTACTCTACCTTACTTATTATACCATGACACAGAACGGCACGCAGGCCAATGCGAACTATGTATATATATGAGTACCTGGTAAAGTTCTTGACCAAGGTATTGTAACTTCATGGACAGTTGCAACGAAAATGAAAATTATGAGCCCAGCAAGAAAGCGTCGCGGCAGACTTACTCTACCCTTATATTAGTATACCCTTGTTTTTGACAGGAAATATTCGAATTTGCTAATCAAAAGAACAATTTTTGACCAAAGATCAAACAAAATGTATTTGTGCATTTGTTTTCTTAACTTAATGTTGTAAGACAACAGAAGGTTTTAATGGAAACTTTCTGTTTTACTTATAATTTGTGTATTATTATTTAGTACATTTACTTATTGTCTAGCAAAGACTTACAATCTGTCTTTGCTAGACAATAAGTAAATGTACTAAATATGAAGAAAAAAAAAAAAAACTTAATGTATATTTTTATATCTTGTACATTATGTTTAAATGGCTCAAATGTGGGCGGCTGCTCGTCAAATTGCCAAACTCAAAGAGTGAATACATTTTAATTTTTTTGCAGATTTATTTGTTTATATAATTTCATAATTGGGGAAAAAGAATCAACTAGTCAAATGTTTATATAGCTTTTTGTTTACTTTTTAAGAGTCTTATTTCAAAAACGCAGACTACCATAATGTAAAGTAGTGTTTACGTTAAATGTACTTATTTGTTTTCTTGCATCGTTGACAAACAAATCTATTTCATCTAAATAAAGCACCGTCTATTAACCTTATCCTTAATCCTAGTTGTTAGGATATGTTTTTGAGCCAATTTGAACGTTCTTTTCGAATAACTTGAAAAGTTGCACAGCTGGTGGTTGAAATTTGTATGTTGGAAGTTGCCCGCATTGGTAATATTGTATCCAAAAAAACTACAGACCTAACGATTTATTTTTTGTTTTTTCGAAAAATAAAAAGCAGCAATTTTATGTCTTTAAGTTATAATTTTTATTGAACTAACAGCTTAATTAACATTTTAAAATTTTGATCTACAAAACGGCTTTATCGTTGATAGCAACAAAGATATCATTAAAAAGCGCAACTAACATAATTTCCCACATTTCTTTGCATACGAAAATTTGATTCTGACTCAGAACAAACCATTAAAGTTTTAGCCATTTGGTGTTTTTTTAAGGTAAACGTGATTTTTGTTGTTTGATTTTTCATTTACTGCACTACAGGCAGAGTCATTGAGAGTTATACATAGCTATAGGACCGCAACAGTTTTAACAATGTCATATGTCAGAATGCCATTAATATGACTTATTATATATAATATAATATAATATAATATAATATAATATAATATAATATAATATAATATAATATAATATAATATAATATAATATAATATAATATAATATAATATAATATAATATAATATAATATAATATAATATAATATAATATAATATAATATAATATAATATAATATAATATAATATAATATAATATAATATAATATAAATATTTGGGTATACTAGATCTGTGCTATGTGTGTAACAGGCAGAAGGGGGCTTGATAGACTACATGCTCCTTAGACCAAAATGCTTGGGGTAGCAATTGACATGTGCCCTTCTGTCTCCTAGATCTTGGAGACCACAAGAACTGGTGACACAAAACTTAAAACACAGAAGCGAATAATCCCTCTTCAAGTCAAGTTCGATATCTTGCTTGACAATTTTGCGCGTTTTTTTGCTACCTAGGCTGTTTTACAATTTGATCTGGTATGTGTCGGAGCTATGCATCGAATATAAATGGCTATAAAATTTAGAATCATGTTTTTTTAGAAAAATTGGCCGTAATTATCTATCAAATAAAACTTAAGTCAAGGTCTTAGGTCAATTATTTCAAGCATAATGACTGATAGCCAAATGTTCCGCAAACATAGCCAAATACTGTTTTAAAGTATTATCTATAAAATGAGTCTTTTATCACTTTTCTATGATAAAGATAGGATCCCAAAAAATCCCTAAAAGTTTCCTCAATTGATTAAATTTTTTCACTGTACCAACTGTCCCAAAAAAATGGTTTAAATCCCAATTGGAAACTGCTTGTATACTGCATGGTAGTGCTGAAGAAAAAATCGATGATCGAAGTTTAAAATCTCAATATATCGATGTTAGCCAACAGAGATGTTTCTCCAGCACTACTAAACACCCATTTGATGAGTGCAGAAGTGCTGGAGAAACATCTCTGTTGGCCAGCATCGATATATAGAGATTTTAAACTTCGATCATCGATTACACTAGATTACACGAAAAATGAACCTTCGTAAAAAAGAGTTTTTTAGGGTAATTTGGGGTCGAGAAACACGAAAATGGCAAACTTTTTATTTTCTTAAGCACCGTTTTCGAGATATTTTCGAAAAACATGTTTTGGGCACTTCTTTTAGTTATTTTTCGATATCTCGTGAACAAAATTTTGTATCGACATGAAAGACGATTAGATCGAAAGGTATTGATTTGCTCTTTATTGTGATATATAATTATGTACAGATTAAGTCAAATTTATAGAAGTTACAAGCAACCAAAGGCGAAAATTTTTACCATTTTTCAAAATTACAAGCTTTCGGATTGCTTCTTATTAACGAAAAAAATATTTAAAAAAATAAGTTAAGCCTTAATCCGAAACAAATTCCATAACATCTACAATTCTTACCCGATTTTAAAGATCTTAGACTCGAAATGTTTGCAAAAGAATTCTCTTTCGGATTAAGGCTTAACACTATTTTAAAAAATTTTTTTTCGTTAATAACAAGCAAGCCGAAAATTTGTAATTTTGAAAATTGGTCGAAAATTACACTTTTTTTCGACTTTGGTTGCTTGTTACTTCTATAATTTTGACTTAATATGTACATAATTATATATCACTATAAAGAACAAATCAATACCTTTCGATCTAATTGTCTTTCATGTCGATACAAAATTTTGTTCACGAGATATTGAAAAATAACTGAAATAAGTGCCCAAAAACATGTTTTTCGAAAATATCTCGAAAACGGTGCTTAAGAAAAAAAAAGGTTGCCATTTTCGTGTTTCTTGACCCCAAATTACCCTAAAAAACACTTTTTTATGAAGGTTCACTCGATGACCCTTAAATTTGTAAACTAGTGTTATTTCTCCAGCCCTACTGCATGGAAGTAGTTTTTACTTAAGTACTAAAGTTGCATTAATAAAGTATGCAGGAATAAATATTTACATATTTGTAGCACCACATTTTATATTTAATAATTGGCTTTATTATTTAGCTTATAAAATTGAAATAAGAAAGCACTGCCGGCACTGACCTTGACCTGACCTGACTAGATTAGCCAACTCTATATATAGAGTGCATATATGCAAATGCTTGAAGCGTAGTTCTGCTGAACGCACCCATTGTCTTACTACCAATTTAGTGAGCATTTTTAGAAACAGCTGGCCGCAGTGAATTTGCCCTTTGACAGCTGTTAGCCCAAAGAGCATGAGAGCGTAGCATAACTGTCAGTAACACCTGGCTGCCGTTACTTTGGCTCTTGCAAATTCTGTGGGGGTTGCAAACGCCTGCTATCGAAAGGGGGTTGCAGAGAGAGTAAACAAAAATAGAGCAGCTATGTGCATGACTTGGTTTTTTTTTACAACTAAGCTATATTTTTTTGTGCAATAAAATAAAATACTGTATTATTTTTAAAGCACTTGCTTTTTTTATCGCTTTTAATATTAGCCGGCTGATAGCCGGTTGGGTATACGCAGCATGTACTAAAATTGTGCATAGTGCGCATGCTTTATGAGAGAGCGAGTGAGTATTTACAATTATTCTTACGCTCACTCGGCCCATATTGCTCTCTGTGCGCTCATTGTACTCACGAGACTTACCGATTATACAAAATTAATAATATGCTCTTGAGTGGAGAACTTTTATTTTGCAGTTTAGTCAGTTGATGTTTTGTAGTGCGGGTTGGTTCTAGCGGGCGCGGAAAAATAAAATAAAATCAACTTAAATTAAATTAATTGTTGCTATTTTCTCGTCGCAGTCGTTTATTGTTGTTGTTGTCATTGTTGTTGCCTAGTAATGTTAATTATAATAGACACAACAAATCGCACGAATGACAACAATTTAATGTGATTAACTCTCGGGCAGGCCCTGTATTAGTGGTTTAGTCAGAGAGTGCATTTAATACTATATGTTATACGCAATAAAAATAAAACAAAATAAAACAAAATATATATAGTACATACATAAATGATAAACAAAATAAGTTTATAGCTAAACAAAATCTATGTGAATGCTGCAAGATAGTATGTGAGCGAATTTGTGCAAAAAATCAATTGTAAGTATCAGAGTGCAGATAGTGAAAAGACAAAAACAAAAGCAAAGCAGCCTGTAAAACATTTTTGGCATGCAGTATTAAAAATAATATAAGTACATAAATGCATACAGATTTACATATATACATACATACTTATGTATATGCTTATGGTGCTATGTAAATTCTGCTGAGTTTGCAGCTGTTTATTGCTAGTTTAGTGTGTCAAAATATAAAACATTGTATGCATATAAAAAAAAAATTAATACAATTCCATAAATTAAGCACAAACAGCAGCCGCAGCATAAAGAATATATAACTAAAATAAATGTAAATCAAAGCCAAAGAAGATAGTCAAAAAAAAAAAAAAAAATAATAATAATAATATATTAAGCGTAAAAGTAAAACTGGCACGCCTTTAGCTTCAGCTTTAATCCAATTGGAACACAACAAATGGTGGGGGGCGAGACAAACGCAGAGACGGACAGCCGGCCGGCTGCACCCGAGAGACTCTTAGGAGTCGTAATGCTGGGCGGCGCTCTTGTTGTCATACATTTGTCATGCGGCTGCTGTCTGTTGCGACAGTGGCGTAGTTGGCTGTGTGCAAAGAGGGATTTTTGCTTAAGGCCCATACGCAGTTCGAAAATTTTCGCACGGGATGGGATTTTTTTTTATATGAAGTTTTGTCATTGGGATATACCTTTTGGAATATTTTTTTTTTTATGAACTTTTGTCATTACGCGTGAAATTTTTCGAACTGCGTAGACCCCTTTAGAATTAAATTCCATACAATTTTACTTTTCATCAAGGGCATAATCTTTAATGTTGTAAAAACCACGTAGAAAAATTGCTTACATTATTACTAGGGTGGCAAAAGCGGTGAAGCATGCCGTATTTTATAAAGGGATGGTCTTTAGCTTATAACTAAATACATACTCTCGGCGGTTTTGTGTGGCATAGGATTAATGCACCTCCATCAACACCCCTTGGTAAATTTTCAGAAGATAACAGCTTAAAGTCATTGCAGTATAGTCACGAATGCACTCACCGGAATAATTTCTGTGGACTCCTGACCACCCATCTTAGTAAATTTTTCTGACACGCCCAACTTAAAGCCCAAACAGTAAACGGTTTGACAAACCTTTAATGTTTGTCATTTAGACAGTTTTCGTAAATTTTAACCTTATTTAAAAAAATTTTTTTTTTTTTTGTTAATGTCAAGTGGGTCTAACTTGACGAATGCAGAATATTCTTGTAATCAGTAAACACAACATAATTTTAACCGAACTAGAAATATTTACTAGAGCCTACACTAAGAAAAAAATGCCCGTCCAGTGTCGCCAAGTGGAATTTATCCATTATAAAATATAATTAGAAAAACCGACATAAAAACCTACGATCAAATAAGCGGAGGTCTAAAAATATGGTATTTGCTCTAATTATCGAATATTAATCGATCGTGTAAAATATGTATTAATAAAGCCTGAATTAGCACATAAAAGAGAAATGATTTTTTTCCAACTAAATAATTTTTATGAGAATATATAATTTCGCTTTCTATTGCAAGTTTTTTTGTATCTTAAACAAGCGTTTCCGGTGTCAAAAGTATGCCAGGATTTTTCTTTTTTTTGAGAGTAAAATTAGTTTTTTAAGATTTATTTTGTAGACAGAAATTATTTTGAGAATGGTTAGAATGATTTAAAGAACAATTGTAAATAGTTTCAAAGACAAAATTTCTTAATTTGTTTAGAATGATTTTAAAAACAAGTGTTCTCAAAGATTATTTTGTTTTCTTTGCTAAAATGTCTAGTTTAAGATTGAATATTTATGCATAACTTAAAAAAAAGAGCAAAAATTCGAAAAGAAAGCAGACATTTTTTTTTTTAATTTTGTTAACTTGACTGTTTTTATTTATGGACACTGCAATTTAAAAGAGTTTAGAGGCACTTAAAAAACTTTGTAAGGCATAAAAAAAAAATGCATTATTATTGTACACCGTTAAGTATTATGGAAAAAAATAGCTGCGTTTATGTTTACCCACGCGGTTAAAATTGCGAAAAAAATTTTTTTTTATTATTAAGAATTAAATAAGTGAGCAATAGCCGTAGTAAGCCAAACAAGATAACTTTTTGTTTTAACTTGTCCTATGTTTATTGAGTCTTCTTCAAAAATTGAACTCAACAAATAGTTTGCAAATTTTACTCAAAACAAGTTAATTCACAACATTCTTAGATAAATAAATAATTTTTAGCTAATTACCAGAGGTGGGCACGAAAAATAACGGAAAGAGCACTACAACAACATCAAGAAAAAAGGTCGAAAAAAGGATGCTCGAGTAGGGCCATAAAAATCGCACACTGTGTGTATTTTGTTTTTGTAATATTCTGCGAGTCGAGCGAAGGCACACATTGTGTGTATTTTGTTTTTGTAAGTTGCTGCGAGTCGAGCGAAGGCACACATTGTGTGTATTTTGTTTTTGTAAACTCGGCGCGTCGCCGACGATCTGCTTGTGCGTGTACACTGACAAAATTTTGCAACACATTCAAAGAAACAGAAAAGTCATATGAGTTTATATGACAATTTTAATTTACCAAAAAAATTACTGGGTCTTACAGTTGCCAAATTAACTATATTTCTGTGCTCAGTGTACTTGTGCGATTTTTCGTCCGCGAGCACCAATAAAAACTACCGTTACGGTCTAAAAGGGATGCTCGAGTAGGGCCATAAAACTCGCACACTGTGTGTATTTTGTTTTTGTAATATTCTGCGAGTCGAGCGAAGGCACACATTGTGTGTATTTTGTTTTTGTAAGTTGCTGCGAGTCGAGCGAAGGCACACATTGTGTGTATTTTGTTTTTGTAAACTCGGCGCGTCGCCGAATCTGTTCGTGTACACTGACAAAATTTGCAACACATTCAAAGAAACAGAAAAGTCATATGAGTTTATATGACAATTTTAATTTACCAAAAAATTACTGGGTCTTACAGTTGCCAAATTAACTATATTTCTGTGCCAGTGTACTTGTGCGAATTTTTCGTCGCGAGCACCAATAAAAACTACCGTTACGGTCTAAAAAGGTCGAAAAAAGGATGCTCGAGTAGGGCCATAAAAGCGCACACTGTGTGTATTTTGTTTTTGTAACATTCTCGGTTTTTTGCGTGTGCGTCTGGCAGGCGCCACTTACAAGACCTAACGGAAAGAGCACTCGGTGCAAAAATGTCCAAGGCGTTTTTTGTACTGAGTGCTCTTTCCGTTATGTCTTTTCTGTGGCGAAAGATAGGCGCACAAGCAAAAAGTGCTCTTTCCGTTATTTTTCGTGCCCACCTCTGCTAATTACAGCTGATTTATGTTTTTACGCGTTAAATACGTTCCAGAAAAAAGTATAAGAAAAGGCATGAAGTACATTCTTAATTAAGCTGCTAGGAAAATATGGTATTTTAGAAAGTGAAAGTCCCTAACAAAATTTCTATAAGATTAGGTTAATAAAAAATTGTTTTTTTTTTCAAATTTCAATGAAGTAACTTTTTTTAATCGTCCTTATTAGCCAAAGGCCTAAGATGCCAGGGCTTGAACAAAGTTACTTTTAGTTTTTAAGCTAATTTGTAACTATTAAATAATAATTATAATAATCGTCCTTAATCGAATGAAATTGTGTATAACATTTTTTTCTAGACCGTTTTACTATATTTCAAAACTGAAAAAAAAGAACTAAGCTTGAAGGTTGTTAGGTTGAAGACAATTGGTACTTGCTGTATCAATTCAGTTTTGCTGGGTAGGTACTGAAGATCTCGTTGAATATTTTCATTCCAGACGTATAATTTCTTCGCTAGAGCTCGCTGGGTAACTTGAAAAGTCCTGCTGCGTGCTACGATAACTAAAAGCTTAAGGTTATACTATAAATGTTACTGTCTACTTAATGGCTATTAAATTATGTTTAAAAAGTTAACTCAATTAAAAAAGTGTCTAACTTTATACAGAAACAAAAAAATAAATATATTTAAAGTATATGAGCCTAAACGCGCAACTGGGGTTTTTTTTTCAAATTTTATCATAAATTTCGTCGTCTCATGGGAGCTCATAAAATTCCTTAAGTCCCCCTTCATGTCTACGCCACAGTGTTGCGATATTTATAATGTGCCGCATTCCACGCGATCTGCGTCTTCTCATCACAGCTGCGCTGCCCCTCGTTTGTCGCCTCCTGTTCTTGCGCTCTTTCCTTTGCCTTTTCCATTTCCGTTCCCAACTGCATTTGTCGCATACACGCTCTTGCTCTCGTTTACTCGCTCTCTGCTTCATTCTGCAGGCAGGGTTGAAGTTGGCGTAAATTCTGTGCACATGGCCAGCAGCAGCCCTTGTTCTTGCTTCGTAATTGCATTTATTTTAATTTATTTGTCTTTCAATTTGTTTGTATCTTTTAAAATGTTGTTGTTTTTCTTGCTCTCTCTCTCTCTCTCTCTGTAGTTGCATTTTGCGCATTTGTCTGATTAGTTTCCATGAGTTATAGTTGTTGTTGACGCATTATGACACTGCTTTCCACTGCATCCTCTACACTGATAAGGGGCTCTTAATCATTCTGCAGCAGTTTATTCATATTTCCTTATACTATATTCTCTTTTCCTACCCTTTTTTACCACAAGCATATGACACTTTTTGGAAAAAGCATGTGTTATTGCTAATATGTAATAGACTTCGCAGACACTACAACTTGAGTATTCTGTCTAGATTTGAGTTTAAGGCATCTGAAATAGTTTTATGAACCGAAGTTATCATGATTAGGCGGTCTATTTAAATATCTTTGAGATATTTTGCTTATTTCGTCTCTTACATACGGATTACTTAAGTCTTTGTGAAGCCCTTTGTTGTTTACAAACCAAGCGGCGCCTGTAATGTGTCTTAGTGTTAAGCTGGCTTGAGGAGCACCTTAAGTCCTAGACTGAGTTGTGTTGGCGGTACATTTTCTTTGCTTTTGTTTTGCATAAAGTTGGTCTTTCAAGAGAGTCTTCTGTCCCAATGTACCCCAAATTATTTAATCATTTCACTTTCGTGTATAATAGAGCCATTTAAAGCTACGGAATCGCTTTTTTTTTTTTTTTTTTTTTATTTTTTTTTTTTTTTTTTTTTTTTTTTTTTTTTTTTTTTTTTTTTTTTTTTTTTTTTTTTTTTTTTTTTTATTTTTATTCTATTTTTTTTTTTTTTTTTTTTTTTTTTTTTTTTTTTTTTTTTTTTTTTTTTTTTTTTTTTTTTTTTTTTTTTTTTTTTTTTTTTTTTTTTTTTTTTTTTTTTTTTTTTTTTTTTTTTTTTTTTTTTTTTTTTTTTTTTTTTTTTTTTTTTTTTTTTTTTTTATTTTTTTTTTTTTTTTTTTTTTTTTTTTTTTTTTTTTTTTTTTTTTTTTTTTTTTTTTTTTTAATTTAAAAAAAAAAAAATAAAATTTTTTTTTTTTTTCCTTTTTTTTTTTTTTAATTTAATTTTTTTTATTTTTTTTTTTTTTTTTCTCCAAAAACAACTTTTTTTTTTTTTTTTTTTTTTTTTTTTTTAAAAAATTGGGTTTTTTTTAAAATGGGTTTTTTTTTTTAAATTTTTTTTTACACAGAAAAAATATATTTCAGTAAATAAGCTAAGAGCCTCAGCGATTTTCATCTCACCTTTTTTATATAAATAAATTATAAAATAATTTATTATAATAGCACACATTCTACTAAACAAAGTCAAAAAAGACAAAGCTAAAACTTTCCAGAAAATTTCAAAATTAAAAAACAAAACCTACTGATAAAGTCTTATGTGTCACTATGTTACAAATAGACTAATGACTTAATTTAATTTAAACAACCATTAACATTGTAAATAGTTGTCATTGCGTGAAGAAAACCAACTTGTTTAATATTCTAAACATGGCCAAAATTTGTTTAAGTTACACTACACTAAACTAAATAATATGAACAAATTGTAAAAAGACAAAAGTTGAGTGAAATAATAACAAATAATGTCTTAAAATTCAACAATGTAGTAGGTTATGGGATCTACTATTGCCAAAATATCAGCAGTATGTGGAATAGTCAGCTCTTTAAAACTTAGTTGAAATACAATCTTTTTCAGCTCTTCAGCAAATATTTTTATCGCTACTTAATAAGCGTACTATCTTTTGGAAAATTTTTTTTGCGCATAAACTTCATATGTATATGAAGTACCTGTATAAGTACATCAAAATTCTGTCAAGCTTACAAAACGAGTTATACTTAACCTACAGATGATTTTTATCATAATTACTAAAATAGTTTTTACAATTATACTCAATAAGCTCTAATTAGCTTTGCATTACAATTGTAAAACTAACGTCTAATGGACTCTTACTAATATTTCATATATAAAAAGTATTATAGTAATTGACCAATAAAATGACAATTACTCTATTTCCTAAACTAGTAAGTATTATATTTATTTCAATGCCTAGATTAATTTATCGTTTAAAATAAAATAAATTAAAATTCGCAAGTAACTTAATTTAAAGATTAATCGACTTATTATTCAGATAACTAAGAAAACACTATCCAACACTGGTTTGACTCAAAAACGTGAACTAAAATAAAAAACTGTGCCTAACAAAAAACGTAGACTCCAAATATAGAGGCCTATTCCTGAGTTCGATACCTTTTTCAATTGCTTTTAAAAATTAACTGAACTGAATTGTATAACAAACTAGTCCGAATCGACATCGAAATTCAAAACCTTTCCGATTAGTCACACTTTTGTCTTAGATACACAAAATTGTGTACCAAAGACAAAAGATAAGAGCTCAAATGTAGCGTATTCTCAAGTCGAAACTTTTACTTTCTAGCTGTCGCTCTTAATTTGTTTTTATTTTTGAAGTGAGTTGCAAGTACTTGCCTGAATACACAAGGCTGATAAGCATTGGCGTGAACGCTTATTATAATAATACAATGCATTTCAATGAACCTTAACTAAGTTACAAGCAGACATGTTCAAAGCTAACTATTGATCATCAATTAAATGTCATATACTTTGCTTTATATAGTACTATATTGTCTTGGCATTGCCTTTAAGATATAATATCTTCAAGTGTTTTCCACTAACTGTCATGGTACTCATAAATACGCACTATATGTCAACATCGTTTAAAATTATGATAATGGCTTAATTTTTTTGCTAAGCTTTTACGAAGAAAAAATTGTTATCGAAGAAGGTGTGAGATGCTTATCAAAGCATACCAAACAAACCAACTAGAATGGACGTGACTTTCATATGCCTGAACTAGAAACTTATTTATAGGTTTTTTTTTAATTTAAGTAATTAGTTTTTAAACTTAACTTTTATATATTCAAGAAACTTTTAAAATTTTGTGGTATGATAATTAGTTCGGAAAGAAGGTTTGCTTATTAAACTTTATACAATCAGTGTGTTGAAAAGTGTAAAAGTGCACGAGTAACGACGTGAACAACCCTAACAACAAGGCATTGGGGCAAAAGTGTCAGGCAGCAATAAGCTGTATATGTATTGGAAAAGTTTTTGGTTGAAAAATGCCGTCCGAAAGGATTTAAAATAAAGCTTTCGATATTTGTTAGTACTTTGCAGAGTTGAGTTATTAATTTTGTAGCTTATCCTTAAGCGATCATATATATTTTATGGTTGACAGTAAAAAGAAACTCGAACTTATTGAAATTGTTTTAAAACGTATTAATCAGATTGCAGGGGATTTTAAATATGTTGTTGTTGACTGAGGACTAAATCATATAAATTAAAGACAAATTTTACCTTTAGGTCCAAAAAGGGGTTTTGTGATTCCCATATGGTGTCTCCTAAACAATTTAGAATTCAGAATTTTTTAATTTCAAAATTTGAGGTTTTTTATAATAATCTTTAGAATAAATTAATTCAGATCATTTTTTTCATAAGTACAATCTTTCGTGGTGTTCAGACATAAACATGTGACGTCACATCGGGTTCAGGCTTGGGCATGAGACTTTGCTGATTAAGCAATAAGCATGGGTCTTGGCGGCGCGCATCAGATTGTTTATAGTTGTGGTTCATGCGAATAGATTTAAGCACGATGCTGCCTACCACAGCATTTATTATGTAAGTTGAAAGTAAGATCCTTGAGTCGCTAGAAGGACATGAAACAGTTATCAGATTTGTTAAAGCACAGAGAATAAGGTGGCTGGGTCATGTGCTAAGAATGTCTATGGAAATAATGGCTCGAAAGGCCTTTGTATTGCAGCCGATTGGAGGAAGAAGAAGAGGACGTCCAAAGAAACGTTGGCTGGATGACGTAGAAGCCGATCTCTGAAAATTAGGAGTCCGATAGTGGAGAGATGTCGTTGTAGAGAGGGACAAATGGAGAGAGATTGTTGCGGAAGCTATGGTCCACCAAAGACTCTAAAGCTAAGAAGAAGAAGAAGAAGTAAGATCAGAAGAAATTGTGTAAAAGCAGAAATCGCTCTCTTGAGCGATCAGTATCCAGTACGCAGTAAAGTGTGTCAACAGTGGAAAATAAACTGATGTTTTTTTTCTTTTCTTTACAATAAATAAATTCAGATCTTTTTTTTCGTAACTATAATCTTTTGTGGAAAATAAATTAGTTCGGATGATTTTTTTAACATTTTCAAAGAAGAATTCTTAAAATAAGACCGAATTATTTATTAGTATTTTATTAATTTATTTATTTTACGCTGTTTGCTTAAATTTAAAAAACTTAAGCTACAGAGAGAAGGACAGCCATAGCTACTAAGACTTTCGGCGGGATTAGCAAATATTATATTTCCTCTTATCATTGAACCATTATTAAAAAATATAATTAATTCTATATATACATATATAGAATTAAAGTTCATGAAATGTGAAAAAAATATACTTAATCTTTTTTTTGCTTCCCGATGTTTTTGTGCTCTCGCAATAGTTTTCTGCTGCTCATATTTTATTTTTTCAAAAATGCATGGGGTAACACTGTTTACGCTCAGAATTAAGATCAAAATACTCTCAGACAGTCAATCAGTCCTCAAAGCACTAAAGAGCTACACATTTACTTCTAAAGTCCTTACAGAGTGTAACAACGCACTCAACCAAGTTTCCTTGATTTGGGTGCCTGGACACAAAGGACACGAAAGCAATGAAAAGGTGGACCTTTACGCCAAAAAGGGGCGAAAAAGCCATTTATAGGCCCTACTCTCTTTTTCGGCTTCAACAAAAACAGTATAAAAGATGAGACCAAGAAATGGACTCAACAAAAAGTCACGGAATATTGGAATGGCATTGACGACCTCAATCATTCCAAAAAATTCTTGAATTTCGACGCCAAAAGAGCGAACACTACCCTCACTCTAAACAGCAAAAGTCTGAAGACACTCTCTGGAGCACTAACAGGCCACTTCGCCTGCAAAAAACCCCTACACAGAACAAGTATATCCGATTCGAACACATGCAGATTCTGCTGTGATGAGGAACAATCCATGAAACACCTGATCACAAACTGTGAGGCGCTAGGCCACAGGAGACACCAAATTTTAGGTGCATACCAACTAGAAGATGAAGACCTGCAAAGCCTCCCTGTGAAAGAGCTGGTCGGTTTCCTCGACATACCAAAAGTCTAAATATAAAAGGGTGCACAATGGATCAACCTGGTCGCAGTGCATAAAAGGCCTTTGCCTAACCTGCAAACAATTACATTACATACATTACAATATTTAAATTCATGAGTTATTAAATGAATTATTAAATAATTTAGTAGTATTATAGGTAGAAGTTCAAATTTGAAATCAGAACAATTATTGTGGAAGTAAGATCTTAAAGGATGACCAAACATTCTCAAATTTAATTTTAAAGTCTTTAAGAAAAATGTTACAAAATTTTAATAAAAAAAAACTGGTTACCTTTAAAAATTAAACCATTAAATTTTGTACATTCGCTTCAATTAGTTTAAGTTCCACCATCACTTTACAACTAAGAACAACAACAAAAATTCAGATTTTCATGCTTTAAAAGATTATTCAAAAAACAAAATCAAATTCATTTTTCAAATATTAATTGTTAGTTTCCATTTGGACTTGTTACGTATATAATCTTAGCTGAATACCTTGAACTAGGCATTATATACAACTCATTTAAATGACGAAACGTTCTTAACTACATTATTAATGCTTACCTAGAGCTTAATTTTAAGCTGACTTGAGATCTACTGTCACGTTGCAAAATGAAATCTCAACAAAATGTCACTCTATGAAAAAATTCAACTGAAAAGAGTAATAAGCTGCAACCCAAATTTAATAAAGAAACAACATATGTTCTGTACATATTCTTGTTATCAAACACTTTTGGTTCTTGGTTTTTTATCACCGTACTTTTGAATTAGTCATCAGCTTTGGTGGTTCATATGCAGTCAACAAGTGTTGCCGAATGAACTTGTGTACTATGTGTAACTGATACAAGGGTTTGTCAATAATGAGAAACAATCATTTCCAATTAGTGATAAGCGCCAGTAGAAATGTAGCACAAAAATGTCTTTAAAACTACTACAGTAATGTGTTTCATACTCTAAACAAATTGTTTCAAATATGTTTCAGTAAGTGCTAAAAGTTGTGACAACCGGAGCCGAATAAAATAAAAAGAAACCGGAAGTATTCCGATATAAGTTTCTAGAGTTAGTCGCCAGATAAGAAAAATAATGCGAATTAGTTTCATTTTTTAACACTACGCATTAAAATAAAAATTAAATAATTGGATAGCAGAGATTATTAAAGCAACTAATATGCAAAGTAAATAAAATTCTAAGCATTTTAAAATAAAAAATTTAAGTGCGGTCAACGATAAAAGTATACTGGTTATCAGGGCCGTATAGAGAAAATCCGGGTCCAGGGGGGGGGGAAATGTACCGGCCCCTATATTACACCTTTAGCTTGACGCACGACAGTACGACAGTAATTTCATTGGGCCCCTGAGAAAATTCCGGTCCCGGGGGAATCCCCCCCTTCAGATCCCCTTCTTGTTGGGCCTGCTGGTATATATACGTTCCAAAATATTTAATATCACGATACTTTGAGGCGCGTGCAAGTAAAATGTTTTGTAAAGTTGACAATTTGAGTGTTGTTTAGTTTAAAAAGTCAACATTTTTTGTTTAGCAGGCTCACAAACAAAATTTTGATGCTTGCTTATACCTATAAATATATTCCTGTAATAATAATAATAAGTCTCTTCGATTTCGACCACTTTTACCAATACCATTATTAGCCTCTTTATTATGTTGCCAACTGCCGATTACACTAGTCTATAAATTTAAAAAAAATTTTGGTATCCTCAACATGTTTTAGTCATTTCCGTAGTAAAATGGCACGCTAAATCCGAAAATGAAGTCTTAAAATTTTTTCATGGAACGCATTTCGAGATATTTCGAAAAAAACATTTTTTGAAATTAAAAAAATTGTGTCTTTACTTGAAAGAAAATATCTCTGGTTGTACTAAAATGATTTTGATTATTTTTTTTTACCAAAGTGTAGATAATTTAATTACCCATCGATTATACTTGGAACATATTTTTGTCTAATTTACGGTTTGGTCGTTATTAATCCATTCGTATGAAATTTTTCCTCATTTTTAGTAAATTTTTAAAAAAATTCCATTTCGAGCGTAAATTTAAAAATTTAAATAAATTTTTTCATACATTTTTTTTTTATGGCTCGTAAAGTTTGATCAATTAAAAAAAAAATGAGTGGTTTTTTATCAAAATCGGAGAAAAAATGTGGAAATATGAAGTATTTTTGTAAAAAGTGAAAAGTGTAAATTTGTTTGAAAACCCAAAAGTTTTAGATGAATATGTAATTCATTTATTTATAAAGATATCGTTACCAAATTTGACAATTGAAAGTTTTTTAGAGTTCTCACGATCTGAATCAAATTTTATCAAAATCGGTGGACTATATCATATAGCACCCATAGGATCGATCGTTCAAAAAAACGTCTTTGGTGCAATGTCCGGTATATGGCTCAAAAACTTCTAAAGATACATATATATTTGCCAAATTTGGTTACGATATTTTCAGAAACAAACGAATCAAAACGAGTTTGGCACAAAAAAATATATTTTGACCGATCGTTGCCATGGGCGGATATGATATATACAACCGATTTTGATCAAATTTGATACAGTTCTTGGGAGCTATAGAAAACTTCGGAATATTAAATTTTGTCACGATATCTTCAAAAACACGCGAAAACAACGAATCTCGTTGAAAAAGCTTTTTTTTTACCTATCTGTCCTATGGGAGCTATTTGATATAATCAACCGATTTTAATCAAATTCGGTTTAGTGGTGGGAAACTCAAATCCGCCAAACATAAAATTTGGTGACGATATCTCCATAAACAAAGGAAA
The DNA here is from genome assembly GCA_018150985.1 of Chymomyza costata. Classification (NCBI taxonomy): domain Eukaryota; kingdom Metazoa; phylum Arthropoda; class Insecta; order Diptera; family Drosophilidae; genus Chymomyza; species Chymomyza costata. Next base: position 282,859 of record JAECWU010000781.1, on the reverse strand, counting down.
CACAACGAATTTTGCATCAAACGGGTTATTTTGGCCGATCGGTCCTATGGGTGCTATATGAAAAAGTAAACCGATTTTGAACAAATTTGGTACAGAACTTCAGAGCTCTAAAAAACTTTCGAATATCAAATTTGGTTACGATATCTTTATAAACAAACGAATTATCCATCTTAAACTTAAGGTTTCCAGAAAAATTTAGTTTTTGTACTTTTTACAAAAATTCTCGTTAATTCCATAATTTTACTCCGATATTGATAAACAACCACTCATTTTCTTCGTAATCGATCAAACTTCATGAGCCATGAAAAAAGACTGTATGAAATTTTTTTTTAAATTTTTAAATTTTCGTTCGAAATAGATTTTTTTTTTAAAATTTCCTAAAAATGAGGAAAAATTTCATACGAATGGATTAATAACGACCAAACCGTAAATTAGACAAAAATATGTTTCAAGATATACCCATCTATTACGATGGGTAATTCAATTATCTCCACTTTGGTAAAAAAAATAATCAAAATCAGTTTAGTACAACCAGAGATATTTGCTTTTAAGTAGACACACTTTTTTTTTAGTTTCGAAAAGTGGTTTTTTCGAAATATCTCGAAATGCGTTCCATGAAAAAAATTTTGGACTTCACTTTCGGATTTAGCGTGCCATTTTACTACGGAAACGGGTAAAACATGTTGAGGATGCATTTTGCTGTAAACTAGTGTTATTATTATTTTTTGTTCAATGAAAGTTATTATTTAACTTTAAGTTTGAAAGGAACCGAAAATCCGGTTTTAAAATTTTTTAGAGTAATCCAAAAAGTTGTTTGTTTTTTTTACTAAAATGTGGTGTATCTAGTTCTTATAATCTCCTTTATATGGATGTTCATACCAACGCATAGCCGGATAATGGGGCAGTCAGAGAGGAGACAATCGTTAACCGAGTCGATGCTGATTATTTTGGTATCTACAACTTATGGCCAGTGATAGTCTTGAACATATAGTGTACCCACACTTTAAAATATATTGAAAATTTTGGATAAGTTGTGATTCTAAGCATTATGAATTATTTTGAAATTTCGTATAAGCTGCATATCTCCTGTGTATCTGTGTATCTCCTAATCGCTGGCCATCAATCAACATCGTACTCCATGCTTCTTTGTGATTTTTTGTTTATCCCAAAATTTATTTAAAAGTGAACGAAATAATATAAACCACATAACAATTCAATTTAAAACAATTGTTTTGTATCCGAAAAAAATAAGAAAAAAAACGCTATACACTCTGGCAAGCAAAGCGTGGCCGATTTTATTGAGTAACCCGCTCATAGAATAAAAAAGTTTTTTTTTGTATTTTAACAATTGAATTGTTGGATGTGTCCGGTCATATTGCCATGAATGAAATGCCACGGGCTTTTGAACACGGGCGCTTATATATACATATACATACATGTATATGATTTTGAGTGTGAAAGCCACACAATAAAGTTATTTCTTTGGCGAGGCATTCAATTATTGTACATAAAAAATAATGTTTGAATTATTGTTGATTGTTTTTGTATCAAAACCATTTAAATTAATTTTCTATTTACTAAATTAGACATTTAATCCAACTGCATTAAAACGTGTTTGTGATTATAAATAATGATAAGAGGTAGAAACTTTAATTTTTGTACTAAAGAGGACATATATGCTTGTACGTAAACTAAAGCGTTATGTCTTTGGGGAACTTCTCTAAAAAAAGTTTTTTAAGCTATATAGTGTTTCTTAAATCCAGGAATAAATGTCTTCCAAAATTATGGGCTCTTAGATTTTTGGCCAAAAGGAGTTTAAACCAAATGAAATGTGTGGAGGCAGTACCATCCGTAGGGTCCTTTGGTAACTACCCATGGACCCTAAGCTCAAATATTCCCATTTTGCAAGTTAAACGAAAAATATAATAAGTTTTTGGTGAAAAATTAGCTAATTTATAATAAATTGAGTCGTAGGCTAGTACTCTAGTTCTTAAGTAAATATAAAGGGTGATTTTTTTGCTATTTGGTTTTTCAACCTAATTGTTCGGACAGCTCACGCGTGATTCATGACATATGTCAAAGTCAAAAATACTCAGTTAGCATTGCCATTTCACCATGGAAAGACTTACGCCCGAACAACGTTTACAAATTATTGTATTTTATTATCAAAAATCGTGTTTAGAGCAATGCGTTCATTTTGCGGTCGTCATAATCGACCTTCTGAGCAGGCTATTCATGCTCTTGTTACCAAATTTCGCGCCAATTTAACTTTATTGGATCTTTAACCACCAAATCGTCTACGTAGAGTGCATACTAAAGAGAATATTTGCTGCTGTAGCAGCCAGTGCTAATGAAGACCGTGAAATGTCTATTCGGCGTCGTTCGCAGCAGTTGGGTATGTGTTATTCGAACACATGGAACATTTTACGCAAGGATCTTGGCTTAAAACCATACGAAATATAGTTGGTGCAAGTACTGAAGCCGGGCGACCTGCCACAACGTCGCGTGCTCGGTGAATGGGCTTTGGAAATGCTTGATGATAGTCCGCTTTTTTATCGAAAAATTGTCTTCAGCGATGAAGCGCATTTCTGGTTGAATGGCTACGTCAATAAGCAAAATTGCCGTATTTGGAGTGAAGAGCAACCAAAAGCATTGCAAGAGCTGCCAATGCATCCACAAAAATGTACTGTTTGGTGTGGTTTATGGGCCGGTGGCATCATTGGACCAAAAAAAATGCCAAAATTTGACTTTTCGGATGGACCACTTGAAGTAAATGAAGTAATCTTTAAAAAGTAAATGGCAAAAATGGATTTACAACTTCAAATAAAAATTTTATACATTTTGGCACATTTGGGTTTTTTTTTTTTAATTTAATAACCAAACGCTTAAAAAATCACCCTTTATATACATAAAAAATTTGAGAATTGAAAATACATACTGCATTTTTACAAAATTATGCGAGGATTTCCCATTTCTTGCAACTTTCAGTTAGAACTTTAAGTAAAATATTGTTCCCGTTCCCGACACCCTTGTCGATAGGACTAGGTGGACGTGAATTACATTAGTTGAAACGAAAAATGCACCTTCCTAGAAAAGTGTTTTTAAGGGTAATTTGGGGTCGAGAAACACGAAAATGGCAAACTTCTTCCTTTCTTTTTTTAAGCACCTTTTTCGAGATATTTTCGAAAAACATGTTTTTCGGCACTTTTTTTGTTATTCAATATCTCGTGAACGAAATTTTGTATCGACATGAAAGACGATTAAATCGAGAGGTACTTATTGATGAGCTCTTTACAGTGATATATAATTATGTAAAGATTAAATAAAAATTATAGAAGTTTCAAGCAACCAAAGTCGAGTAATTTTTGACAATTTTTCAAAATAACACATTTTCGGTATGCATTTTAATAACAAAAAAAATTTTGGAAAATTATGTTAAGCTTTAAGCTGAAAGAGAACATTTACGAACATTTCGAGTCTAAGGTCTTCGAAATCGGATAGGAACTGTAGATGTTATGGAACCATAATAATTGAGGTATTCTTTCATGTCGATGAATAACAGAAAATAGTGCCCATAATGTATATAATATCAGATTACAAAAAAACTATTCGTATTTGAAGCATCCTAATTTTATTTGTATTATCCTTATCCTTGTCCTTAACATATCTAGATAAAAGTTTTCATGTTACAACAAAGGTGTTTTTTTGTCGACCAGTGTTATCTGAATAAAGGTGCCGTACTTGTAAAAACTCATTAAAACAAACGGAGATTACCTTATCAGCCAGATTTAATTTTTATGTGCTTTTCGTGCCGTGCATCATAAATTTTGTAAAAACTCCTATTCTATGAGGCCACTTTTTTTTTCTTAGTTCCTACAATTTTGTCATACATAGTAACAATGTGCGATTCCGATAGCTCCAAAGCGTTAAAATAAGTTGAAAATATGTTCGACTGTCACGTTAATGTTTTTTATAACCCATAGCTTATCTTTCCTAAAAACCCCGTCAGAGTTATGTTGGTCACACTGCTAATTAAACTCAAAATGAGGCCTTATGACATAATGCTATTTGGAGTACTTAAAAAATTTAAAATATATTTGCAAAAATGTTTGCTTTTTATTAAGTTTGGGAAAGCTCTTTAAACTTTTTTATTGGCTAGTTGTACCCACTGTGCAAAGTTAGTAAAAATCAATATGAGACACTTTTTTCTTAGCTTTCTCTCAAACTAATCATAAAAATAATCGCCAATTAAAACGAAACTATTTTTTACGAATTTTGTATTTTATTTTTTTTATGTCAAGTATTTTTTTAATTGAAATTGTTATCATATTGGTAAATAAACTTGTATTTCGAAACATCGTATACAACATTTGTTTTATAAAAATGCGAACATATCTAATGCTTTTTTCACAGAAATAAGTTTTTGAAGCAAAGCCAACATTATAAACTGAGTTACTATCTAGCTGATAGCAATTCGAGAACAATAAAGATTATTTGGGACCAAAAGTTAATTAAATACACATTCCACAATGGGTTAATAAACCTCGCTTCAATGACAATAGTCATAAAGTATTATTATTGGTTTATGAGCACTTGAAGTAGGCTGAAAAAAATTGAGTGTAGCCATCTAAAAAAAAAAAAGAAGAGTAAGTACCCACAAAACAGCGTACCCATTAAAAATTATCACGACAAGAAATCGTGTCTTTTTTTCTGCAGGGTGCCTATTTCACGAAGATCTTATGAGCTGCAAACCTTTAAATTTTGACAAAAAGTGCTTCCAATGTTTGCGGTCTTATCGATGCTCCTTTTTCTAAAAAATAATTGTATGGCTTACATCCTCTGAGATCTGAATGAATTCTTTCATTGAATAACAAATTGAGTCGTAGGCTAGTACTCTAGTTCTTAAGTAAATATAAAGGGTTGCGCCATTTCTTATGTCGGCATGTAAACATTGAATAGCTTTAAAAAAAAAACCCGATTTATGTATATGAGTTATTTTCATTTAATTTGGTCCTTTGCAATTTATTTGGACCAGCTTTTGAACGCAACATCAATCAAGTGGCCGCCTCTATTGGCCACAGCAAAAAATGCCCTTTTTGCTGCGTTTTCCATTACCTATTCGAGCATCTCGGGTGGTATAGCGATGATTTCGGCAAGAATGTTTTCCTTAAGCTCTTCAATGGTCTGCGGCTTGCTGGCGAACACTTTGCTTTTCAAACAACCCCACAAAAATAAGTCAAGAGGGGTCAAATCTGGGGATCTGGGTGGGCATTCAATTTCGACTCTTTTTGAAATCAGACTTTTAGAAAAATAAGGCCCAATGATAGTTTTGGCGCAAACGCCGGCCCAAATCGTAACTTTTGGATGATGTAATTGCATTTCATGGATCTCGTGTGGATTCTGCGTAACCCAAATGCGGCAATTTTGCTTATAAACGCCACACGAGAGTTGTCAGACGGTGCCTGTTTGCCTTGATATTTTCGACGATATGCACGTTGAGTTAACACAACTGAACGACTGTTTTCAATGTACAAAGTAATTACTTCGGCGCGTTGTTTTGGTATAAATCGATATATGGTTAAAATTCTACTGAATTGACGTTTCCAAAACATGTAAAGTCAAGTCAATTGGTTGTCAAATGTTTAAGTTATTCAATGTTACAATGCCGACATAAGAAATGGCGCACCCTTTACCATTTCTACCCATCTATGGGTAAAATGGCATGAAAACCAGTTTTGAACACTGGGAACAGCCTTAAAAAAATTAGGAATTTGCACGAAACTAGGTAGAATATTGGTGAGCTGTTTGTATAGGTATAGACAATTCTTTACAGAGAAATTTTCTAAGCGGAGATCATAAAAGTAGTGTACATACTTGAAAAAAATCGTACCTTACGAAAATACGATGTTGAGGAGTTTGTTATATATTTGACTGTACATCTAAATCGATTTGTGGAAATAGTTATCCTATTCGGTAAGTAGATAAATTAGGATTTAAAAATTAAAATTCTTTTCACTTCTTTGGTGGGACAACCATTCCAAAATTCAACGCAACAAATTTTCAGTATTTTCATAGGAGATAGGATAGCGATGGCGCCAAGAATGGAATATGACTGGATACTTAGTGTCTGCTTCGAGATTGCTGAGACAGAAACGAATCATAACTCAAATTGTATACAAATATCTTAACGTAAAAAGCTAAAATCTATCTATCCTTTAAGACACAACGAAATCGTTTGAGAACTGTCGGAACAAAAGATTTTGTGGGTTGGCAACGGCGTACAGTGTATTTTAAAGTCGAAATTTCTAGATGGCAAACAAAAATCACTTGTTTTTAGTCGGCCAACGTTATAAAGGCAGGACAAAAAATAAACAAATCTCAGATAAAAAGCAAATAGACTGGTCACACTGATAAGCAATTTAAGTAAATTACGTTTAATTTCAATGCCTTGAAATTGCAATATTGCAACAACAATGCAATAGCACAATAGTTCCAAGGGGTAGGGGGCACAAGGGGTTGCAACAAATTTCATGCTCAATGAAATACTGTTTGCCTTTTGTGCTAAATTTAATTAATTTGCAATTTCAACGGACCGAAGATAGTAGTGTATGCGAGGGCAGTTTGATTTGTTTGTGAGTTTTTCAGGAGGCTCTAAGAATATAAGTAGGAGTGAGTTTTTGAATTTCTCGCATAGTAACTTTGAATTGTCAATAATGGTAAAAAGTGAATTATTGGTGAATGTTTCGTGAAAAAAAATGTAATACAGTCGAGGCGCTGCCCGAATACCCTGTACCTATTTTCTCGAAAAAAAATGTTATTCCTGCATATTCCTTCTAAGAACTTTCCAATTGGAAAATTTTTTTTGTTGGTGCAAAGCGATTTTTATACCTATAAGTTCCGCAAATTTCAACCGATTTTAATGAATCGAAATTAACGTCAGAGAAGTTATTTAAAGTATATGGGGTAAGTTTCAGGGGGATATGTTGAGGGGTTTATTGGCAAGGGGAGGTGAAATTTGTACATTTTAGACTATAACTTTTGTTGTATTTGTCCGATTTTGTTGCATGAATATTAAGCGATGTAGCTAAAAACCGCGAAACTCTGCTACGGGGAAACGGGAAAAAAGATTCAACAAACTTCATCTTTTGAGGAAATATGCGCATCAGCTGGTAAAGTTTCGTATCTCTAGCTATTATAGTCTCCGAGATCTAGGTGTTCATACAGACGGACAGACGGACAAGGTTCAATTGCTACCCGAGGTTATGATAAGCATTTTGGTATAAAGGACTTGGGGTCTGCCACGCCTCCTTCTGTCCGTTATATACATTGCACAAATCTAGTATACACTTTGTAACTATAGATACAGGGTATAAAAATCAGCGTAGTTTAGGAAAGTCTCGTTAAATACTATGGAGACTCTTCAAGATAAATTTGAATGGTTAGAAAGACTTCCACTGTGGTGGTGTCCAAAAATCTTGACGGATATCTTCGATAAAATTTCTTTTTTGAAACTGGAAATTCGGAGAATAAAAATGCATCATGCGTTGCAGATTCTTTACATCTCCACTGAAATTATATGTACCTTATTTGGTTATAAAAAAGTTATCCATGCTGATCATAAGCCCAACCGTAAGCACCATGGCAAAATTTTATTAAGTACTGTCCCGCCCAACACACTCTTCAGATCTGTCCCAATCGATTTTATTTCTGTTTCCAAATATGAAGAATTGGCTGCGTAGTAAGAAATTTGTGTCATCACCTAATGGAGGGTCTTGAGAAAGCTTTTTATTCAAAAGTGGCAACAAAAATGGAAAAACGTTGGACTAAACATATTAAGCTAAGACGAGACCTTAACAAACAAACCAGCAGATGGCCCACCCTTTAATTTTTTTTCAAAAAGTCATGAACTTATCAAACTGCCCTCGTTGTATGTGTATATCAGACTGGAGCACAACTGTATCTGTTGAATGCCCAGTATTCACACACATATACACAAATACACAGATATCAGGTAATTGAACTCATTTGACTTTAGTTCTATTGTGATTGCACTTGGTTTGGTTCTATATTTATCTATTGTGATCTAAATAATAAGTATGTCAAATAGTACTTATCAAAACGGCATATTAATATTTTTTTAACCCAGAAGAGCAAAGCTTTTGAATGCCTGAAGATTTTATTTTTTTGTCAGTCAATTACTATTTGTGCTTTATTTTGCAACTCAGGCACTCTAAAATCTTGGATACACTATGCTAGCTCGCAAGGTCTTTACAGCTTTAATAAAAGCTTTGATATAATATAGTGCTGAGCTTCTCAGATCAACTTGAATCGCATTACTTATAAAGCTCACAACGTGCCGAAATCGTCAATCGGTAAAAAATAATTCTACTAAGCTGCATTTTAAATTTAATTTTTCATCATTCAAGTAGCACTACAATATAAATAATTTTTTTTTATTCATTAAAAAAATAAATGTATATTTTTATTTTCAGTAATAAACTTTAATTTCTCGCAATATAAAAAGATAATTGAGGTATTCACGGTTGATAGTTTAAATTTAGCCCTGTACATTTTGTTGTTGCAAAAGTGCTCAACTTTTCAACTTAACAACTAGCGTGAATACCCTAAATATAGCATAAACCATTGCCATAGAAGGCTAATAATAAGACAAGTGATAAAATTTTTATGTCATTATCATTTCTATAAAAAGCAAAAGCTTTGAAAGCAAAAGCTTAAATGTAGTACACAATTTTGCATTATTGTTTTTTTACTTTGGAATAACCAATGAGGTAATTACTTTATTGTGCACTATCAATCATAAATAAGATATAAAAAAATATTTATAATTTTATTTTGTTTATTATTTGCTACAATAAAAACGGGTATATGCATTTTGTTTAATAAAATTGGGTTATAAAATCGTTTGAAATAGGCTATTTGCAAAAAAAGAGTTTTTGCGCAAAAGGAGCTTTTACGATAAATGAAAAAAGTGAAAATGAGTTCAAAAATCGAATTTTTGCAATAAAACGCTTATTTGCAAAAAAGTCAATTATTTAAATAATAATATTTGGCTATGGTTAAAAATGGTTGGAAATGGTTAAAAAAGGTTTTTGCGAAAAAGAAGCTTTTACGATAAATGAAAAAAGTGAAAATGTTTGTATTCAAAAATCTAATTTTTGCATTAAAACGCTTATTTGCAAAAAAGTCAATTATTAAAATAATAATATTTGGTTATGTGCATGCTTGGTGTAAGGCAGTCTTTTTCTATAATAGCAAGTTATCTAGAAAGGGTCTATAAAAATATCTTTGACTACTCCCTCTTTAATTCAACAAAAGTTCTCAATAAATGCTGCTTAAGCCCTAACAATTGCAAATTGATGAAATAATAATGAATAATTTTGGAGTTAAAAATTGAGAATTTTTTTTTAGCTTCGTTTTAAGGGTATAGTGCTGAGAAATATTTGGGTAAAGTTTCAAGCCTAGTTTGAACCAAGACTAAGATTCTAATAAAAAATTAACTAAAACATAATAAGCGACATCATCATGTTTTTTTTCTTAACAATACCAGGTTTTTTATTAAAAAAAAAATGGCGAACCTTACATTCGGTCTCAGACGACTTTGGGATACCCTGTACCATCATAATTAACAAATAAATAAATAAAATCTCACAACTTTTTGATTGCCGCATTTTCTTACGATATCTTTTAAAAGAAATAAACTTCTCTTGAAATATTTTTACAATTCTTTTCATCATATGGGGGCTAGGATATAGTAAACTGATTTTAACAAATTTTGGTAAACTGATTGGGAACTCTTAAATATAATTTCGGAATAAATAATTGGAAAACTAGAAAACCTTTTTTTAAGGTGGTTTATAATGTTGCTATGAGACCTAAATATCTGTGGACATTTCGCAAAACAACTTAACTCGAGCTAAGGAAAATTTTCCAGGATTTTTGTTATAAATATAACTTTTGAAACCCGATATTTCTGTCTTATCGGGGTCTTTTTAGGCGTTCTGGGTCAAAACTTACGAGTACGTCAAATCAACTTATCTCGTTTTTGTTTCCAATTGCGAATGACAAAACAACTTAACTCAACTAAGTTGGCCTTTTTTCAAAAAATCAATATAACATCCATTTGACAAAAGAACTTATTTCACTTTAAGCTTCTAATTTTTTTCCAAAAACGCTTTTGACAAAACAACTTATTTCGAAAGAAGCTCTTTTGTCGAATGCAAAAGTCTACTTTTTCCTCAAATTTCAGTTTGGCATGCGATATTTACTTTTTTCTTACTTAAGGGGTCTACGCAGTTCGAAAAATTTCGCGCGGAATGACAAAACTTCATATAAAAAAAAATATCCCATTTGGGACATCCCTTTTGGGAGATTTTTTTTACATGAAGTTTTGCCATTCCGCGCGAAATTTTTCGAACTGCGTATAGGCCCTTAAAAAAAATTTGGCAAAAATTTGATTGATTGGTTGATTTTTTAAATTAAAATCCTTTTGACAAAACAACTTGTTGAGCTAACAATAATTTTTATTAGCATTTAAATCGAAAAAAATGTATTATATGCACTGGGAATTGAACAATAAAGATATTGTAGTTTATTTATATATAATAATTCATAAGCGATATATGTAATTAGGTGTAATAAGAAACGATATATGTATGTATGTTAAGGTGTTAGAGGCGAAACGTGCGTAGATGCTTTTAGATTTCTTTAGCGACGAGACAGAACTGATCTGCATTAGCAAACAATTAGACAGATTAGCCGCAGATAAGTAGAGCGACAAATAGAGAGGTCGGCAGCGCAGCAGCCGATGTACAAAATGCGCTTGCGCGAATGTTTACAAGATTAAGAGAGTTCTCTTGCCGCGCAGGGCAAGTTACAAATCAAAGAGAACAAATATTAAATTAAATAGTGGCTGCTGGACCAAACATACTCCCCCCGTTGGAAGCTTTGTTTTCAACAGAATCCTTAAGGGGAAGCAGACATAGTTTGTTAACAGCTCTTCTGGTCAATCCAGCAGTGGTCTTTAGGATAGCCACGCGAGCGACGCCATCTTTGCCAGGAATCAGCTCTACCACTCGTCCAAGCGGCCATTTCATGGGTGGAAGATTTTCATCCTTAATGAGGACAACATCATTGATGACCAAACCTGGTTTCGGAGTACGCCATTTACTGCGTTGCTGCAGGAGCGACAAATACTCCTCCCGCCATCTAGACCAGAATACTTGTTGTATGTAAGTCACGCGCTGCCAGCCATCTAGTCGATTCAGGTTTATGCGAGTCAGATCAGGTTCGGCAAAGGATGCGCTGGGGCCGCCTGTTAGAAAATGCGATGGCGTCAGCACATCTAAATCAGCTGGACTCTCTGAAATGGGAAGTAATGGACGTGAATTAATTATTGCCGCTATGTGGCAGACAAGAGTGCGGAGCTCATCAAAATTGAGGACTGAAGTTCCGACTGATCTGTAAAAGTGGTGCTTGGCGGTTTTTACTGCCGCCTCCCAAAGGCCGCCAAAGTGTGGGGAGCGAGGCGGAATAAATTTCCAATCAATGGCTTCATCCAAACAGAACTTATGAAAGTCGTTAGTGTGCTGGTCGCTTAGGAACAGGCGCCTTAATTCCAGCAGCTCGTTTTTGGCGCCAACAAAGTTTGTAGCATTATCTGACCAAATCTGACTTGGTTTGCCTCGAGTTAGGATGAACCGCTTTAGAGCATTTAAGAATGAGGCAGTTGAAAGATCCTTTACTAGCTCCAGATGAACAGCTTTAACTGCGAAGCAAATGAAAACACTGATGTAGCATTTGATAGGTGCTTTGTTTCGAACATCAGCCTTATAGAAAAATGGTCCACAGTAGTCTACGCCTGTGACTTCAAATGCTCGGGAGCCACTCAAGCGCTCCTTTGGTAGGTCGCCCATAATGTGTTCCATAAGGCGTGGCTTGGCACGATAACAGCGGATGCATCGATTAACAACCTTGGAAACAGTTTTCCTGCCACCAATGGGCCAGTAAGCCTGTCGAATTAAAGCGAGAAGAGCGCGCGGTCCAGCGTGCAGATTGCGATTGTGAAAATTTGCAATTAGAGCAGTTGTAATTGGATGTTTACTTGGCACAATGATTGGATGACGTGCCTGAAAATCCAGCGTTGAGTTCTTTAGACGCCCACCAACTCGGAGCAAACCGACATCATCAAGAAACGGAGAAAGCGATGCTATGGAACTGGAAGGCCTAACAACTCCCTTGGACCGAAGCTCCTTAATGTCCTCGTGAAGATGTGTGTTTTGAACGAGCCGAAGCAAAATGTTGGTCCCGTGGTGTACGTCAGAAACAGTCAAGCCAGGATGCTTAATTCGATTAATAAATTTGTAGACGTAGGAAAATATATGCTGCATTGTGACAAAGGAGTTTACATATTTGGAGTCTGCTACAATGTCCGCATTAACTGAAGTAACAAGAAGTGCAGTTCTGCGCAGCTCGAGACTTGGATTCTGTGGTTCATGATGAGAAGGCCAATCGTCCTTGCTGCCACAAAGAAAAGTGGGGCCATGGAACCAAAGTGTGGATGACATAAGTTCCTTAGGCAGCAAACCTCTTGAGAGGACATCTGCCGGATTTAGTGCTGTAGGCACGTGGCGCCATTTCATTGTTGATGTCATCTCCTGAATGGCAGAGACTCGATTGGACACAAAAAACGTTGAGTTTGGTAGATTCAGCATTAATCCATGACAGGCAAACTGTGGAATCAGACCAGCAAAAGTATGGGCCATTAAAAATCTGCATACCACATATTTCATTCATAAGTGTTGCTAGCAAAACCGCACCACATAGCTCAAGTTTTGGCACAGTTAGTGCTTTCAATGGCGCAACGCGGGATTTCGAGCATAATAGCTGACTGACAGGATGTTTTCCTCTCGAAACAACATATATGCACGCTCCATATGCTTCAATACTGGCATCGCAGAAACCATGTATCTCTACATCCATCTTTGGCGTTAAAACAAGGCGAGGAAATGTAGGCAGAGGTTGTATGCAGAGATTGCTGGAAAGCTCACGCCAAGCAGTATCCAATGATGACGGCAGGCTCTCATCCCAGTCAACCCTTTCTTTCCAGAGAGTCTGCAGAAATATTTTCGCCTTGGAGATGACTGGTCCTATGAGTCCGAGTGGGTCGTAGAAGCGAGCTATTGTGGACAGTACTGACCTTTTGCACGGCTTAGCAGTTTGCTGATTAGAAGAAAATGAAAATAAGAATTTATCAGAAATAGGATCCCAAGCAAGGCCGAGAGTTTTTGTAATTTCGCTGCCGTTATCAAACTTTACGAAAGACTCTCGATCTCCATCCGGTATCCCTTCAAGGACGGCAGAATGACTGGAGCACCATTTCCGCAATTTAAATTGGCCTTTTGCTAGAATGTCCTTTGCTTGATGTAAAATTTCACTAGCCTCCTCTACAGAATTTCCGCCAGAAAGTAGGTCATCAACATAAAAATCCCGCCTTAGGATTTTAGCGCCGATTGGAAAGGAGATTTCTTCATCAGACGCCAACTGATGTATAGCTCGAACTGATAAATACGAAGCTGGTTTTGTGCCATAGGTGACGGTGTCAAGTTTGAATACCTTAAGCTCATCCGAAGGTGCATCGCGCCATAATATGCATTGAAGGTAACTGTCTGGAGATGGGACGCGTATGCAACGATACATCTTACAAATGTCGCCAGTAAGAGCAACGGCAAATGAGCGAAATCGAATAAGTGTTCGGAAAAGCTTAGGTTGTATAACAGGGCCAGCCATCAAAACATCATTTAGAGAGTAGCCTGTTGATGTGGCTGCCGAAGCATCAAAAACAACTCTTAATTTTGTTGTTGTGCTGTCTTCCTTTATAACGCAATGGTGAGGTAGATAGAATTTGCAAAGCTGTATGGATTCACTTTTTACAAGCGACATGTGCGATAAATCAGCATACTCTTTAATAAAGGCGGTATATTGGGATTTTAGCTGCGGCTGACGCTCTAATTTTCTTTCAAGATGCACGAACCGGCGAAATGCTTGTTCGTAAGAGTCTCCAAGGAAGTCTAGGGTTTTTTTGACAGGCAAACGAACTGAGCATTCTCCCGTAGGCAATCTAGAATAATATCGTGCAAAGTGCTCTTCACATTCTAGCTCCTCCTTCGTTTTTGCTGGGATAGCATCACCACAGGACTCCACTTCCCAAAATTGACGCACCAGCTCATCAGCTCGAATATCAGGCTCTACTTTCTGGTCTGATATATTGGTGCCTCCTAGCAAGGAAGACCCGCCAGAACGCGAGCGACCACCTGACACGACCCATCCAAGGCGTGTCTTTTGTAAAAGTGGTAAACCTGTTGCAAGCTTAATTTGACCGACGCATAGCAATTCATAAAACAAACTTGCTCCGACTAATAAGTCGACACGCTGTGGCTTGAAAAATAACGGATCAGCAAGACGAAGGTTGGCTGGAATATTCCAACTCGTAACATTTACAGCGCGCCCTGGTTGGCTGTCTGTAATAGTTGGAGCAACAATGGCAGTTAGGCTGGTAGTGTATTCTGAGACCTGTGAGTGTAACGTTAAGGCTACCGTAGCATTATCAGTGAGACATTGCAAGTCTCCCAAGCCTGAAACTGTGGCGGAAGCTTTCGATTTCTTTAACTGCAACTGCTGAGCGAAACGGGAAGTTATCAGATGAAGCTGTGAGCCGGAATCCAGAAGAGCGCGGCATGGCACTAGGGTGCCTGTGCGGTTTTTAACAAGAACGACTGCAGTAGCCAACAACACGACGCCATTATTAGAATTTTGGGCCACAAGAGAGGTAGAAGCAGACTGAGCAAAATTTTGATCTGAAGCTGACTCTGAAGCAGCTGGTTGCATTGAAGGTGATATGGAGCGTTGATGAATATTGTTGTTACCCAAGTGTAGCAAAGTGTGGTGTTTGGATCCACATTTGCGACAACATCCAGAATTGCAGGCTGGCAGACGATGGCCTTTCCTTAGACAATTAAGGCATAATGACAGCCTTTTCGCCTCCTTGAGCCGTAGTGCAGGTGATAAATTTCCAAAAAGCGGACAATAATTTATTATGTGGTCAGGTTTGTCACAGAATATGCACCCAGAGCCAGCAGAATCGATAACAACGAGTGAAGAATGGGTAGAGTTAGATTTTTTATTCTTTCCCACCTGAGCACTAGACGTATAATTAGTCATAGTGAAGTCCATAGTCTCCAGGGTTCTGCATCGCTGCTCCAAAAAATTTGCAAATTGCTCCCAGGAGGGTATGAGATTTACAAATGTTGGCTCCTCCAGTTTTTCCTCCCACTTCGATTGCGATGCTTGGTCCAACTTCTGCAAAAGCACCTGCGTGATAACGCATCCAGCAATTTGCTCAACGTTGCCGAGACTTTTTAGCGCTCTAATATGCGCATTGAACTTGTCAGATAGTTCCCTCAGTTTAATTGCAGAGCCGTCTGGTACCTTCTCTAGTCCCAAAATTTCTAAGACGTGTGCCTGAAAAACAAGACGGCGGTTATCAAATCGTTTTTGCAAAAGATCTAAAGCGATTTTATAATTAGCCTCTGAAATTTCCAAAGATCGTACTGCGTCCAAAGCAGATCCTTGCAAACAGGAGCGAAGATGCTGCATTTTCTCGATGTTGGACAGCTCCTGGTTGTTTTCTATGATAGTGGTAAACATAGAATAAAAATCGGCCCAGTTGGTGTAGCCGCCACTAAAAGTTGGCAATCTGATGGCTGGTAAAGAGGGCACAGGTCGTATTCTAGCAGAAACGGCGGTCGAATCTTGAAATGTAGAGCACAATGGCATTTGAGAACCGTTTTTCGCGATTTGAACCCGAATTGTTGTTTCGACCGACACGGCTAATTCGTCAAAGTCTTCGCGCAACTGGCTTCCAATTTCATCAAAGTCCATTTCTTCGAGATTATCATATGCTACATCAAAGGTAGAGTGTAACTTTTCAATTTGTTTTAAACGCACTGATAGGGCTTGCATGTCCAGAACACTTATAGCCTCCCTCGATAAGGTCTTGCTCAATATGTGTAAACTATTATAAACTGCATTCACTTTGCGTTTCAAAAAAGTCACCCTGTTTGCAGTTTGATCTGCTGTAGCAATGTCACCTCCACTATACATAGTTAAAAGGGCAAGAAACGATAACTGTTTAATCACAAAAACAAAAACGCCTACGAAAGTATATAAGCGACAGCGTGTTTGTATATACGACTGTGTATACGTATGTAGTTATTGAACTGCTTTGTATGCATATACCATATATTTTTATATATTTAAAGTTTAAATTTTAAACCTTGCACTTTAACACTGTAGCAATTACGAGCTTGTTACAATATAATTTTATATAGTTGAATAATTATTATAATATTATAATCGCGAAGATTTTATGCTTTAATATAGTTAATCACGTCGGGGTCACCAAAATGTTGAGCTAACAATAATTTTTATTAGCATTTAAATCGAAAAAAATGTATTATATGCACTGGGAATTGAACAATAAAGATATTGTAGTTTATTTATATATAATAATTCATAAGCGATATATGTAATTAGGTGTAATAAGAAACGATATATGTATGTATGTTAAGGTGTTAGAGGCGAAACGTGCGTAGATGCTTTTAGATTTCTTTAGCGACGAGACAGAACTGATCTGCATTAGCAAACAATTAGACAGATTAGCCGCAGATAAGTAGAGCGACAAATAGAGAGGTCGGCAGCGCAGCAGCCGATGTACAAAATGCGCTTGCGCGAATGTTTACAAGATTAAGAGAGTTCTCTTGCCGCGCAGGGCAAGTTACAAATCAAAGAGAACAAATATTAAATTAAATAGTGGCTGCTGGACCAAACACAACTTATTTAAGTTTTACTGATTTTTTTTAAAAACGATTATGGCCACAGTAAAAAAATCAGGCGTAAAAAAAGATTTAAATATTACATATATATTTGTACACAAAATGTTTTGGCCAACATTTAAGGTGTTTTTTCGCTCTCCTGCAAAATTGGTATTTTAGAGATAAGTTGTTTTGTCAGATGTCCACAGATATAATAACTCTAATATCGAAAAACATACACTTATATCCCTTGATATCCTAAGGAGTATTTATATATGTATCTTATGTTGTCTTACTTTAGGTCTTATCTTTTTTAAGATCTAGGAGTTCATGCGAATGGACAGACAAACTGACGGGCGTGAATATATCGACGTCTAGATTGGGTCACGGACGTCTTCTTCTATACAGCTTTACATAAGCTTAATAAGCCCTTTGTACCAAAATACAGGGTATTAAAACTTAAATTGGTAAGGTTTGAATAATAAATAGAATGCCTTTTGTTGAGGTGCTGAAAGTATAACTTTAAGTTACTATTGACGTTATAACGTAATGAGTGACTCAAACATTCATAGTATAGACCAGGGTCGTAGAGAGAAAATCCGGGCCCGGGGGTTAAATGTATCGGCCCCTATATTACACCTTTTTTGAATCACGACAGTACGACAGTAATTACACCGGGCCGCTGAAAAAACTACGCGCCCGGGGGGAGTCCCTACCCCACGCCCCTTCCCCACTCCTCTCGGCGGGCCTGGTAAAGACCTTTTTAACTAATGAGTTATTAAAAAATGAGTAAATCCCAAGCTACAAATATCAACATTTCTGTAAGTTTACCAATTAATGACATAAAAATTGGGAGCAGATATACTTGCTAACATAAACCTGTTAAAAGCAAATATTAATAAGCTTACTGTGATGGCATGTTCCAAAATACCTGTAAATAAATAAACTTCACCCACAACTGACTGGACACGGCGTTCTTAATATATTATTGTTATCGATATCTATGACAACACTGTTGTCTATCACAACTCAAATAAATACCATTTGTAATCAACTTCTTAGTGCGCATTATCAGTTAACAGTAAATAGTTATAAATATTTACTATTTTTTTATACACTATGTCTGTGCCCATTGGGTCAAGGTCATACTAGTTATGTGGAATATATGTAACAGGCAGGATAAGGCGTGGCAGATCATTAGTTTCTTATACCAAAATACTATCATAATCGAGGGTAACGATTGAGGGTAGCCGAGTCCATCTGCCTTTATGAACAGCTAGATATTAAGGACTAGAAGTCTAGAGCAGTAGTTAGTGTCCTGTGTGACTCCTATTAGAGCGAGGGCCTAGAACAGTGGTCGGTAAAAAATTCACAGAAATATTGAAATTTTCTCTTCCGCAGCGACGCGTCATAAAGCCGAAACCAAGCATCATCAACTTCGTATCTGTTGCTTAGCAACGACAACATTTAGGAGCGTTGCTTAGCAAAAACGTGGAGATGCGATGCTGCGGCAGAGAAAATTTCAGTACAAAACGCACACACTAATGCATGTGTTTTGTGTAAACATACTGTACGTGTGTTGATGTCACTGCCGCATCTTATCCCTATATACACGAGATAGGGACCACTGGTCTGGAGACATTAAATTTCGCCAAAAAAAAAAAAGAATTTTTTTCTGTATCCAGATTAAGTATATCGCTTCACATCGATATCTTGTTCCATTCCTGCTTAGGAGAATTTTGCGGCTTGCGAGCACACTATAAAATCACTCGGTCAAAATTTGACACAGCTATACGAATTAGTTCTAAAAACAGTATTCTGTTTATTAAGATGGGATGAAACATTAAATAATTTAAAAATGAAGTGCATCATTTGGCAACCGTTTTATAGAAACCACACCTATAGTCAATATATCGACTAATTTCATTAAAACCCAGCGGCAGCCAACAAATTCGGTGTATAGACTTATATGAACCTAATAAACAAGGCAAAGTTAACATTTTCACAAAATATAGCTCAATCTTCTATAACCAAACCCTTGGATGTGCCCACCATCCTTAACGTAATAAAACAACATTTTTCGCAAATAATTATTATAATTTTTTTGGAAAATTGGTTGTAGAACAATGGTGGGCAAAACTCATACAAACAAACATATCTTTGTGTGAGTAAGCAGCGCAGTAAGCAAAAACGCACGAGAGAGCAAGAAACGCAATCAAGCAAAAACGAGAGAGATTATTGTACCGGGCATGAGCCGACAGCGCTGCGGCAGATTTTGGTGCAATAGCCTTGCGAGCTTAATCTTGCAAACCGGTGTTACTTTGGGCTAAGTAAGGAACTCAAGAGTAAAGCCCTCTCTCGGCATACGAAAATAACCCTCTACAAATCCCTAATCATACCCGTGCTTCTCTATGGCGCTGAAGCATGGACATTGTCTTCATCCGATAAGGCGAGTTTAGGGGCTTTCGAGAGAAAAATCCTCCAACGTATCCTTGGACCGATGAATGTGGAAGGAGATTTTCGTATTCAAATGAACCACGAGCTGTATGAGCTATACGGCGACACTAATCTAGTTCGGCGCATACAGCTACAACGTCTGCGCTGGCTAGGTCATGTTGCACGAATGGATGAAAATGCTACAGCCAAGAAGGTATTCGAGCGGAAATCACTGGAAGGTCGACGATGACAGGGACGCCCGCCCCTGCGATGGGAAGATCAGGCAACGGAAGATCTTCGTAGCCTTGGGATTGCCAATTGGCGCCAGCAAGCACAGGACAGAAACCGCTGGCGTAAGATAATTTCTGCGGCCAAGATCGATAACCGGTTGTAATGGCCAAATTATTAGTAGTAGTAGCCTCGCTAGCTATGTAAAATGAGAGACTGCCCACCACTGTTGTAGAGTATACCAGAGCCAGGAGTCATTACGACTCATTCACATTTTTTTTATTTCACTGCCGATAAGTGAAAATGCTTTTTGCCATAGAAAGTAGACGTAAGATCAATGCACATAATGGCCAGCCAAATATTTAAATGGTTTTTGTTCTATGTGCTATACCAAGGGCAAGTTTCTTATCGTCCATTCGTATAGTTATCGAAACATGTGCCTAGTTTTTAATTTATAGTTTCCATTTCGGAGCTACGTAAATGTCAAAGTAAGATGGCCGCAGCTGCATTTGCTGCAAAAAAAAAAAAAATCACTTAAGAATGAATGTTTACAAGTATGGTTTGCTCATTTATCGCTGACAAATAGAACGTGCCAGACGTACAACCATAAAGAGCTCTTATTAAGTAATAAAATTGAAAAAAATAAACAACATCTTAAACAAATTAAAAACAAAGCCAAAAACAGCTTACTGTCTGCATACATCTTTAGCACATCAAAATAAACACGCTGATTAAATACATATTAACTTGTTGAAATGAATCTTCAAAAACAAGTTGAGTTTAAAATGTGCAACGATTTAATTTTATCTACAGCTGTTTTCTTTAAGAAAATGTGCTATATTTCAACAAGTGCGGCCTTCAAAGAAAATAAAACCAGTAAGTTTGACTATAAGATACTCTACATCTACAGCTCGACTTTGACGAGCTTTAAAACATAGTTGGGAAACGATTATATTATTTTTTGAGTCAACTTTGAACTTTTTATGTTTACACTCAAAATTCAAGGTTTGCCAATAATATCTCCACAAAAGTAAAAAAAAACTTTTTAGTTTAAGGGGTCTACGCAGTTCGAAATATTTCGCGCGGAATGATAAAACTTCATATTAAAAAAAAATCCCATTTCGGATATCCCATTTAGGATTTTTTTTTTATATGAAGTTTTGTCACTCCGCGCGAAATATTTCGAACTGTGTATAGGCCCTTAAGCCTTATACGCAGAATGAAAAATTTCGCACGGAATGACAAAACTTCATATAAAAAAAAAATTCCAAATGGGACATCCCAAGCTGTGAATGCATCCCCTTTAAGTGTGAAGGCATCCAAAATTGCAAATAAATCGTTTCAAAATTTTTATTTTTAACAAATTAAATCTAGTATTAAATACTAAACTTAATATTAATTTACCTAGCGCTAGCTACTGGGGCCTTGGACTCGCAATATGGGCTTCTAAGCCGATTATAATATATATTTAATATTGTTGCTCAAATTGTATATTTTTAAGATGTTAGATTCTGAGGGTGTTTCTAGTAATTCAGATGGGGTCTGAGATCCGAAGAAAGTAGCTCTAATGCTCTGAAGATATGGACAAGAAACCAGAAGATGAGCCATTTACAAATTAATAAAAACAAAACTCACGTTCTTTTTTCTTATAATATTATTTTTAAAGACAAGATCCTTCTAAAATCTGATGTCCCAACAATAGCGCCACCCTCAAGTGCTTAAACACAGCAAGTCTTCTCCCAGGTTTCCTGCACCTAAGCACAGACTCTACCCAAGTTAATCTTACTCAAAATTTAGATTATCTATATTATATTTAAATTCTAGATAAATTATATACTAAAGTTGGTATTACCGTATAGCAGCCTATCTTCTAAAATTCTCTACATAGTTAAGGAATTCGTTGCAGTGCACTAGACTATCATTCCAGAGGTTGTGGGTTCGAATTCCATGTAAAGCCATGGTCCTGCACTTTACACTTTTCCTTTTCCCCTAATTTTTCCAGTCTATTCTCTATCCTTATCACTTACTCCCATTATCGGTATCACAATGGGCCTATTCTTGGCCTAAGTGAGTTGGGACGCTAAGTCCAAAACAAAACCAAGGCCCAATGCTTACTAGGTAAAGCCTAATACAAAAGAATATTTAATACACACCCGCGCTCCGGATTCGTTTTGAAACCGAATGTTTGGTGCTCCCAATTCCACCAAACCGAATTTGTAAAGTGGCTTGTAACCGAGTAAGTTCTATACGTGCTTAATCTGTTTCTGTATCCTCTTTAATTAAACCATTTCGAGGATAAAAAGAGCCAGGTCCGCTATGGGCAAGTTTGCCAGGCTGCCCAGGTTTTTAAAGAAGGGTTTGCCCAGGTACTGGGTGCGTTTCCTAAGAAGTGCAGGGCAGTCAAACAGCAGGTGTTGGATGCTTTCTATCTCCTCCTCATCTCCGCAGCTCCGACAGAAGTCGTTGTGGGGGACATGCATTCTCTCAGCCAGAAGGTCTATGGCGCAGTGCCCCGTTACAACTCCTGTCACCATCCTAGTCCTGCTCTTGTGGAATCGCAGGAGTTCGGAAGTTCGCTTTGGTTTTTATCTTGGCCAGAGTGCTCGGGAGATGTGACAGCCGGACACAGTGTCCCATTGTCGTTCCGCCTCGGATCTGACTATCCTTGTGATCTCTAAATAAAAAAGGGAAGTTAGCGACAAAAAAAAAATTCGTTTTCCGGAGCACGTAAAACCGAATCCGAATAAAATTGTTCGGTTTGGATTTGTCGGTTTTTTTGGTAGCACGGCTGATACTAAGTTCTATATTCTTCGCTAATACTCAACTATATACACAAAAGTATGGACTTAGAACTTACATAAGAGTTATATAAACCATTATTCTATCAGTATTTGCATTAACAATTGTTAAAACTAATAGATTATCGCAATAACAAAACTATTAAAACAGCTGGCAGAATGGACAGTATTCTTATAGCTGAACAAACTAAGTCGAGCAGTCGATTGGTATATTGATTGAATTATCCAATATTTTTCAATGCATTCCACTGAGTGCAACAAAGTTGTGCATAAATAAATTCTAAAAAAAATATTATAATTTTTCAAATTTTTTCTTATTTGCAGAAAATGTAAAGCCAAACCAAAGAGCCAAGCAGAGCAATCAAAAACCAAAGAAGCTTTAGACCAAGTCTAGAAGTAAAGCTAAGAAGACGGCACATAAACACCTATATACATATATACACTCACGCACAAGCACACTTACTATAGAAAACTAAAGCCAAATGACTGCCAACAGTTTGCTGGGACGGTCTATACTAAATGAAGGTAAGCTCTCTTTTTTTATAACTAAGCTCTTTTTTCAGAAAATAGTTTGGGGTATCCAAATTCCTGACTCAGTTTGTTTTCTGACTTAACATTTCGAGCATGCCTGAAATTTTGAAGAAACTGATATTTCGTGGGATTCGGACCACCTCTTAACGCTCTTTGGCCTCATTTCGAAAGTGTGTTCATTCTAAATAAATTCCTGTTTTTGGGAATCTTTTCAAGACTTAACATTTAGTGGGTGTTTGCAAAAAATAATCGAGTTTAAGGACTTTTCCGAAATCTGGAAGAAACGAACCAAAACCAAAATCTTCCATTGGAAAATATTTCGAATTTTATCATACCTGGATCCACCACCGCTAGGTTTTTGAGCAATTAAATAATTTACGAATAAATGGTTTCATATCAAAAAAATATTTTTTATATATGGTCTTTAAAGTAACCTTACTTAAACTTATTTTTATATACAACACGAACTTTTCTATGAAGAACTTCTTCATGAATCTTACTTACTCGTATTAAGAACGATAAAAAAAAACTATTCACTTTAGGCAGGTTCGACTGTACTTATATTTCTTATAAATTATTAACATAAGTTTAGTTCTAACTACTCAACAGAGTTCTTTAAAATTCTAATCCCAATTTTCTTGTTTCAACTACAGGACGTTCCAACAAACGATCATTTATCTCACTGATCGTAGGACTTGTTGTGGGTTTTTGCCTAGCCGAGCTATTCGTCTACTCATCCACGCCGGAACGTGGTGAACTTTTGCCCTATGAGGGTCATCGTCATGGCGATGTAAACGATGCCCATCACAGTCACGATTTATTGGAGCTCTCTGGGCCTGAGCAAGATGTTGGTACGCACGAGCATGTGCATGAGAATTCCACATGGGCAGAAAAGTTGTACAACGAGGTGCGCGTTTTGTGCTGGATCATGACAAATCCGGCCAATCATCAGAAGAAGGCACGTCATGTTAAACGCACCTGGGGCAAACGTTGTAATAAATTGATCTTTATGAGTTCGGCTGCAGATCCTGAGCTGGACTCTGTAGCGCTGCCAATTGGCGAGGGACGCAATAATTTGTGGGGCAAGACCAAAGAGGCCTACAAATATATCTATAAACATCATATAAATGATGCGGATTGGTTTCTAAAGGCTGACGATGACACCTATACGGTGTTGGAAAATCTGCGCTATATGCTGTATCCATATCAGCCGGAGACGCCTGTCTACTTTGGTTGCAAGTTCAAGCCATTTGTCAAGCAGGGTTATATGTCGGGTGGAGCGGGCTATGTGCTCAGTCGGGAAGCAGTGCGTCGCTTTGTAGTGGAGGCCATGCCAAATCCCAAATTATGTAAGAAGGATAATACTGGCGCGGAAGATGTAGAGATTGGTAAATGTTTGGAGAATGTCAAAGTGCTGGCAGGTGATTCGCGTGATGCCAATGGACGTGGTCGCTTCTTTCCATTTGTGCCCGAACATCATTTGATACCCGCGCATACGGATAAAAAGTTTTGGTATTGGCAGTACATATTCTACAAAACGGATGAGGTAAGTGTTTAGGGTAATAATTAATCAGTTGGGCATACTTATAAATATCCTGCTTTTTCAGGGTCTGGATTGCTGTTCGGACAATGCCATCTCATTTCATTATGTCTCGCCAAATCAAATGTATGTGCTTGATTATTTGATTTATCATCTGCGACCATATGGCATTATTAATACGCCGGAAACGCTGCCCGCCAAGCTGCGTGTGGGTGAGCTCATGCCCGCACCCAAAGCGCCACTGGATACGGTCAGTGAAGCAGAAACCAAGCAGACGGCCACAGACGCGCATTGACAAAATGTCTAGCTTTAAAACAGCAGGCATCTGTATATAGATCTTGTATATAAAGTCACAGCATATATACTATATAGATATATAACACTCAACTCAATTGTCGGTTACATTTTAGCTTTATAACTTTTGCCATTTCCATGCGGTTTTTTGAGCTAGTTTTATATCCTCATGTATTATGCATAATTCCAAATGAATGATGAATTGCCTCCAGTTAAAGATTAAGAGTGTGACAAAAAGATTGAATACAATTTTGAGAGGCAATTCTTTTTTTTGTACAAATACCAAAACTATTTTTAAGATTGCTGTTACTATAGTTTGTAATTTAGTTTTCTTTTTCCAATTAAAATATTATATTTAAGCTTAAAGTCATACAACTACAAATATATATGAACAGTATAAGATATATATTTAATTTATTAAGTATGCAATGCTAAATCTTTTCTAATTAGCCCATTTAGTTAGTCATTTTGTAATTTTATAAAGTCATTTCGATATGCCTTAGTTTTTGCAAGTCTATTGTTATTAAATCATAATAAACATGGTATTATATATTGCTACATAAAAATATTTAATAAAAAAGAATATGAAGAATACAAAATACAAACAAAATGTATAGATATCAGTGTTTTCTGATACATTTATAGCCAATAGTTGTATCAAAACGGCCTTGATGTGAAAGCACCAAGAACATACACCAAACAGTACCCATGGACATAAACACCATCATCTAACAAGCTGAAGCATCTGTCATAGGTCGATTCGCATATGCTCATCGATTCAGAAATTATAAGAATTGACTGCTATAAGCTAGTTAAGCAACGATGGCAACGGAGATTGTACAGATAGTACAAGTAGTATAGAAAACCAGACGCAAATAAAACTTGTCGAGCAACGCAACAGCAGCCACTCTTAGTTGTTCCTGACCATATTAACTTCGCTAGCAATGTACTTAAGAAAAAGCTGGATGGTGACGGTGCGTCGAACGCCCTAAATCTTGCGCAGCCTTATTGTCCCACTGGAAGTCACATCTTTTAGGAACTACTTAGAGAAGAAGATATCCAGCCACACTGTACACTGGTTTTGTAGAAAGATCAAGCCGGTTCTCTTTGCTATAATTGAAATAGTTTTAATAAAATCTCTCAAATGAACAAGAAAAGTGCTTTACTTACTAGACTTTTCATAAGCACTCAAGAATGAATCCTCGCAGCACATAGTCACAGGAGGTAGATGTTCCCTTATCGGCGGGTCGATGCGCTGGACTATTCCGAAGCTTAAGTTTTATTTGCAAAATATTACTGAGTAGAAACTACTTTGCTTTTTAGGGGTCAATAGTGCAGCATTTTCACGTTATTCTTATTATTAGAAGGAAAGAGAAGGTTTGCAAATAAAATCTTAAAAAGAAACTTACCATTAGCTCAAACAAAAAGCTACTCATTAATCTATAATTCTCTTTAGGACAATAATTTGTAAATAAAATAGCTGCCACTATTAAAAGTAAACAAAATTAAATTGCGCATGCCGACTAGAGATGGCCTATTGTAAAATCAGCTGTTCTCACCATACATCGATAACGTATTGGCAGCACTTTTTTTTATCGAAATATGGTCACATTGTGAATTTTAAAAGCGGTTGCAGCGTGTCTGTTGTTCAGTTGATTTATAAATTAATATTATATATTATTTTCTTAAAAACAAATATGGCAGTTGACTTAAGTTGAATTTACTAAATTTAACATTAAGTACAAAAATTAAGTAAATCAACTTCGGTATAAATAAAATTATTTGTTTATTTATTTATTTATATATATAATTATAAAGTAGAAGTTAATTCTTAGTTATAAAAGGTTTGTAGCCAGAGCAACGTAGGCCTTTAGGCTAAAATAAAATTAATAATCTTTAATTTGCTATCAAGCCATTGGACGAATTTTTTTTGCTAGCAGGCCTGCTAGGCCGATCATTAGGCAAGAAGTAAAAAGTTCGTTAAATACATACTCATTTATAGTATTTAAAAGTACATATATTAAGTGATAAAGGTACCAAATTTTTTAATCATTAGGCAAGAAGTAAAAAGTTCGTTAAATACATACTCATTTATAGTATTCAAAAGTACATATATTAAGTGATAAAGGTACTAAATTTTTTAAAAGCATTTCGGAACATACATTTTTAGCGTTAATATATGTAAAATAATATTTCCTTTGCAAAAAATGGCATTGAGTGCAATCCCATAACTTTTCAATAAAGGAAGATTAGGAATCTAAAGGAGGTCAACGGCCATTGGACTCCAGCTTCAACTGTGTGAAGCAAAAAGATGACGCACGTTAAAGTCGGGCGCGGACGACTACTACTTTCTACTACTTATATTTTTGACGCCTAAGTGGGAGTATAGAGCCTCATACTCATTTAATTTTAAATAAAACACACCTGGGGTAATATTTTATATACGTACGGCCAATTGAAGCCTTTTAAAAAAAGGTTACCATACTAAGATTTTCTCGTCTTCTTCTTCTTTGATAAAAACCCCTGTGTGCCATTACAGCGTAGGGGGGACCTCGGTGAACTTTCTCCATTCTAATCTATTATTCGCCATCCTCTTCAATTCGCAAATAGATCTTCTTCTTTTCCTCCATAATTCTTTAATACACTCCTCATACGTGATGCGAGGGCGCCCTACCGGCCTTCTACCTTCTGGCTTTGTTTCCATGTAACGCTTAGGAAATCTAGACGGCGGCATGCGCGTAACGTGACCGAACTTTTTTAGTTGTCTTGCCTCCAATCTGTTGGTAATTGATGGTTGTTCAAGGTCGTCTCGTATTCTGTCGTTTCGATCTCGCCTCGTTTTACCAGCAGTACGTCGCAAATATTTCATTTCATTTCATCTCATCTCTTAACTTCTTTTGATCGCGATACTAAGATTTTGACAATTTAAATCGATATTCGTTAAAAATATTGACATTGATTTTTTTATACAAATGTTGGTAAATGACTACTTGCATCAAAACGTTATAATTAACCGCATGACCTAAATAATTGTGAAATGCTTATGGCATTTTTCAGTTTTTTTTTG
Source organism: Chymomyza costata (assembly GCA_018150985.1). Lineage (NCBI taxonomy): Eukaryota > Metazoa > Arthropoda > Insecta > Diptera > Drosophilidae > Chymomyza > Chymomyza costata. The sequence goes on along the minus strand of JAECWU010000781.1, from coordinate 255,076 downwards.
TATATACATATTAATTTAAAATTTGAATTAAAAAAATAAAAAAGATAAACAATCTTTTCACACAGCTGTCCTATACAAATGGCTATCGATAGCACTCGAAATGAAAACGATTCGAAATCGATTCGAACTCAGTCGAAATCTAGAACACCATTTGTCGGAATGCACACGTTATGACTTTTCAAAACGAGTCGAAATCTAGAACAGGCCTGTAAATCTTATTTTATTAAATAATAGAAAACTAATTTATGCATCCAATTATAAGGTACCAATTAATTAATTAATCGTTTTTAACTATTGAATCAAATTTTAAGGCTTGATTTGAAAATTATGTCTAAAACGAGATACTCAAAGAAGCATTGTATAAAACTTTTAAAGACGTGTTTTTTTCATAATTTATTTTCGATATATTCATTATTTTTGCAGCACTTATTTGATTAGTTTTTATACACTGTGCCTTAAGGTAAAAAGGATACATGAAATATATATTGGAGTACACGGTACAAAAGATCTTCTGGTCGCAGTGCTCCTTCCACCTCTTTGTGAGAAGCCCATGCAGGATACCTAAAGTTCTAGTGAGTGTGTGACTATAGAAGGAGGTATAGATATGTCTGTCGGTCAGTCTACCCGTCCATGCGAATGCAAAGACCTCCGAAATAATAAGTGCTAGAACAACCAAACTTACGAGTTATATCCCTTAACAACAAGTATGTTTTATTTCTCTGATATTGGCGTAACATCATCTAGAACCCATTTTTAGAGAATAATTCGTAAACCGTAACGTACCCATAATTGACAATCCACAGATTTTTAGAGAAAGTAGGCACTATGCCGAATTCGATCGAAAGAAAATCATAAAAGCAGTGCACTTGAAAAAATTCGTTATACGGAAAAATTCGTGATAGGAAACCTGATTATAGAGAAGTATGGCTGTATAAAGTTAAAAACTTTTGTTACCTAGTGTAAAAAAAATTACTACTCAAATTACAATTTCATAGTTTGTATTTCAAACTTATATGTTAGTTGAAGATATCTAAACTGATAGTAACTTCTGCATACTCTTTTTGCATATGCACTTTTTATTATTTTTACATTATTAACAATTTTATCAATGAATGTTGATTTACTGTGAAAAGTAAGGCCTGAAATCACTAGTGAATTTGCTTTAGAGCTGAATTTAGGTAATAAAATTTGGTTTTGAAATAAAATGTTAGTAGAGAGAGTCATTATGCTATGCTTCCTTGTTCCTCTGATAAAGCCATGAAGCTTGCGCTTACTTTTCATCCCTGGTAGCGAAGGTAGTTCCTAAAAATACAAAATTTTTTTTTTTTTTTTTACAAATGTATTTTTATTTGCAATCTGTCCGATGATGATACAAAATGGCAGAATAGATTGTGCTCCAATGAGTACAATCAATATAAGCCTTGAAATAGCGAATAAAATGTATAGTTTTGAATTTAAAAAATTTTTTCCCTAGAAAACATTTGAGAAAACATACAACGTCAAAGTTTCTAAATTTCTCCGTAATGCCCCATACTTTTATATTAGTTATTTGACTCTTGCTTTAGTGACAAAAATGAATTATTTCAAACATTCGCGTTCAAGACATCTTATGTTCCGCCAAGCCTTCTTCTGTTAATTGCATAATGAAATCTATAATACTCTTGAATCATGTTTAAAGGGTATAACATATTAAAACTAAAATAAACTTATAGTATAATAGCAAAGTTTATTGAATGCTTCTTAGTCTTAGATAGGAGCTTGAACTCTTTGCAAAAATAGTTTTTTTCTTATATTATTATAACAATGACAAAAGCAAACTACATGCCACTAAAAGATTCAACTATAACGAAAACAGAAGATTCCCAAATTGGAAACAAATTCTCTGTAACTAATAGATCGGGTAATTCTGCAAGAAGTCGTAAATTTTTACGCTCCACATTGTTCTTAATGGTTGGCATAGCTTTTGGGTATATCATTGCTCAAGGTTTGCTCTTTGTCACGATCTTAAAAAGATCGCCATTCTGTCTACAAAACGCAGTAAACAATCAAACTTACTTGTTGAATTTTGAAAAAGATGTACGTGTGCTTTGTTGGATACTCACTGTAGCCGAGCGTCATGCATATGCTAGACATGTCAAAAATACCTGGAGCAAGCGTTGTGATCAGTTTCTCATTATGAGCACAGATATAAATGAAGAATTGGATACCATATCCTTGCCATTCGCCAAAAATGCAATTACTAACTGGGGTAAGACTAAGGCGGCGCTCAAGTATATCTACAAGCATCACTTTAACGATGCGGATTGGTTTGTTAAAACCGAAGACAATTCCTTTATTTTTATGGAGAACTTGCGTGACATGCTGCGTTTCTATGTGCCCAAAATTCCCATGTGCTTTACCTGCAATTTTGACAAACCCGATTTTCCGGAATATGTGCTCAGTCGTGAGGCCCTACGGCGTGTTGTTAACGAAGGCCTAAACAATCCAAAGAAGTGCAAACAAAACGATGTCGGACCCATAAATGAAACACTTGGAAACTGTTTGGCCAATGTCAATGTCTTAAACATGGATTCAAGTGATTCGGGTGGACAAAAACGCATGTGCTTAAAGTTTAAGGCGGCTGATTTGATAACTTCTAAATGGAAAAATGGAGATGTATGTACTGTATTTGATTATATGCTTTGCCTTATATAACTAATATTTTCTTGTCTTCAATTTTATATAGAACATAAGCTCAGCATCAAACTATGCCATTTCGTTACACAACGTTAATCAGGATGTCATGCATAAAATTGAATATATGATGTACAGGTTAAAAATTTATTATTTGGATTCAAATACTTTCAATTGAAAAAGTGAATATAGTTATGGAAACTTTTGTGAAGAATTCTTCTAACGTTTCGTCAAAAGTATCAACCCAATCAGAAGTAAATTTTGCAGTGTCGATAAATCCCATTACATTTCTATTATATTAAAATAAATGAAGAATCAAAACAACGTATTATATACCTTAAAGATATGAGATCATCTAGCATCTAATGTTATACAACAGAAGAATTTGAAGAAGAGAGAAAGTTACTTGCTCGCAACAATTTCAAATTTTCTTATAGCTAAAAAATTCGTGATTTTCGAAGGACTTCATTATTGACCATTTTAATAGACAAAACAAATTTATAAGTGCTATGTTGTTATGGAGCTCAAAATTGGATTTGTTAAGAAAGAAAGATTAACTTTTTTAATTCCCTGAATAAGTCTATGAAAAAAAGATGGCGTACGTTAAAGTCGGGCGCAGACGACTTTGGGATACCCTGTACCACGCAATTGAGTCCGAAATATTGCTTAAAACCTCCAAAAGATACGATATTTTCATAAACAAACAGAAATCAGTCGAAGTTTGCACCAATAAATTTTTTTGACCGATCGGTCCTATGGGGACTATACGATATAGTCAACCGATTTTGATCAAATTAAGTACACTGATTGGGAACTATAAAAAACTTCCGACTGCCAAATTTGGTTCCGATATCTTCAAAACCAAACGAAACACAACGAATTTTAAAAAAAAAAGCGTTTTTTTGACCGATCGCTCCTATGGGAGCTATATGATATAGTCAACCGATTTTGATCAAACTTGGTGCAGTGCTTGGGTACTCTAAAAAACTTCTTAATGCCGAATTTGCTAACAATATCTTTACAAACAAACGAAACGCAACGAATTTTGTACAAAAAACGATTTTTTGACCGATCGTTGGGAACTATATGATATAGTCAACCGATTTTGATCAAATTTGGAACAATGCTTGGGAACTCTAAAAAACTTCTTAATGCCAAATTTGGTTACGGTATCTTCACAAACAAACGAATCACAACGAATTTTGCACAAAAAACGGGTTTTTGACCGATTGGTCCTATGGGAGCTATATGATATAGACAACCGATTTTGATCAAATTTGGTACAGTGGCTAAGCACTCTAATAAACTTCCAATTGCCGAATTTGGTTACGATATCTTTATAAACAAACGAAACACAACGAATTTTGTGCAAAAAACGTTTTGTTGGCCGATCTGCCCTATGGGAGCTATATGATATACTCAACCGATTACAGTGCTTGGGAACTCTAAAAAACTAATTCGGCTATGATATCTTCATAAACAAACGAATTATCCATCTAAAAGTTTTGTTTTTTTTCGAGGTCCTCTGAAACACCCCTATGGAAGCTATATAATATAACCCCGATATCGAAAAAGTAAAATAAACTTGTCTCCCCTGACATAACTACGCATCTAATCTGAAAATTTGGTCACTCTAGCTCTTACCATCTCTGAGATCTAGGCGTTCATACAGACAGACGGACAGACGGACGTGGGTATATCGACTACTCTAGTCACCCTGATCATACTTTAGGTAACTTTGAGGGGTCTCCGACGTTTCCTTCTGTATGTTACATACATTTTTGGCTTGCACAAACTTAATATACCCTTTGTACCATACGGTACAGGGTAAAATTAATAAATTAGTCACAGTTTGCTATGACAGTTGCAACATTATTGTCACTATCAACAGATTGTTATCATTCACTATCGCGTTTTGATCGCTTATAAAAATAGGCTTTTTTGAGCTAATTGGAACAAACACTATTTTGAGGGGTTATATACACTTATTCCGCGAAAAAAATAGCTATTTTCGAGAATTTTCAACGCAAAGCCAAAAAAGATTTAAAAAAATTGTTTTTATCTAATCATTGAAGTTTCAAGATGTTCGATTGAATTTTTCAATTACAAATACTTAAAGCTGTAGGTATACTGTCGTCTTGCGAAAAAAATGCTCTTTCCGGACATTCCTTGCGATGAGCATGATTTATAGGGAATGAAACCTATGAACAAAAACTTTAAAAAATTTATAAATAAAATTGTTTTTAAGTGATGATATTTTATCACTTTAATTCCTACAAGGAACATAGTGCTGAGGGCTGAGAGTAGGTAAGGTAAATCAACATGTGACACCTCTCTGCCAAGAAGTCCGCCGTTCCCAGACTCTTTGAATGTGGAGGCCAGTCTGGTGGCTTGGCTGGCAGCCCCAGCTTCAGTCTAGGTTATTTGGGCGTTTTTTCGTTTTTTTCTTTTAGCCCCAAAAAAATAGTTCGCCGAAAAAATTTTAACAGCAGTACCCTATCTGCTGCATTCTTATTGCCTCAAACACTTGGCGTTCTAGATCTAAGCTATGAGATCTTTCTACTCAGTTTAATATTTATATAAGAGATACCTGAAAGTATAAAATAAATAAAAATATATTTAGTTACTAGCGTCATTCGCCTCAATTTGTTATATAAAATATTAGATTTTATTATTATTATAAATACAATGTATGTTCATATTTTTGTGAACACATATGCTTAACAATTTGCTAGCGCCATCTAGCGACATTAATTTAGTCGCGCCCTCTAGCGACCGCACTTCACAGATAATTGAACGATGATGCAGACAACGCTTCGAATGTCATTTTTTTATAAGAGTTTTATTTAGCTGTTTTATTTATTTTTTACTTTTAACTTTTACAAATTCAAGAAACTATTTAATAATATTGTAGCTGCGGAACAAAATCGACCTCTTTCATTTAATTTATTAATTGTAATTCAATTATATTACAACTAATTAAACAGAAGGGATCTCTCTCTCTCTCAATTCCTGATTTCCCCAATGGGACATAGGGCCTCTACAAAACGTTTCCATCGGCTACGATCCTTCGCAATGACCTTGACCTCCTTAAAAGATTTCCCTGAAGACCCAAGTTCCTACTCGAGAGTCCGCGGATTCCATTCGAGCGCTTGTTTACATAGTTCTGTGGGATTCTTGCGAAGAGCAGGGCAACAAGTATTTATATTTATAGTTATAATTTAGCTTAAAAACTAAGGACTAACAATTTGAAGCGCTGGCAACGTAGGCCTTCGGCAACAAAAAGCTAGACCTTAGAGTCTTCCTTTTTATTCGGCTATTAATGTGACGTAAACTAAGCTAATATCCCAAAGAAATTTTCAATTGCAACCGAATCAAGTTGAATATCGTCGGAAAGCCCCAGCTTAGGGCTGCCACCTACACGGGCCTCGCCCGGCAATGCCGGGCCTAGTTAGTGGTCGTCGGGCCACCGGGCCGCCGGGCCAATGAAAATTTTGCCGGGCCGCCATATGAATTAAGTAAATTCGAATTTCCCGCGTACAGAGCGGACTATCAAAAAATGCCCGGGCTTAAAGCAATATTTTATCAATGAAGGAGAAGATGAAGTTGACAAAACGATTTGGAGCTTTGTGAAAGATCAAGAGATTGAACTAAACGACGATCTCAACCAAAATTTAACGTTCCCAGAATACTATTTATACTTCGTTCATCATTTAATGCACCACATGACCAAAAGTATAAAAAATCTGGAAAAAGGAACTGTGTTAAGTACACACATTCACAGTGTAATGACTGAATTGAGAGATGGGTTGCGAACCAGAATGGATGACAAGTACTTTGGATCTAAAGTCAACAAAAGTCTACCTAATTTTACACAGCATCATCGATCGGAATTTGAGAGAGAGGCATTATTAGTTTACCATCGAGCTCTTACATATTTGGGAAAATGGTACGATTTTGAAAAATCTCCATTTCAACACTTTTCAGTTTTGAACCTTGAAGACGAAATAGTAGACCGAAAACTATTTCTTCGAGCGGCTGAAGCGGTTGATCTTGATATTGACGAAGACGCTCTTTACGACGAAATACTTTCTTTGGCGAAGATTATCCCCAAAATCAAACAAATTGACCTCCCTGTCGATATAAAATTAGTAAAAATTTTCGAAAGTTCTGACGGATTTGTCCAATTGCCCTTAATTGTTGGACAAGTTTTATCGATCCCCATCAGCAATGCCTACGTGGAAAAAGTTTTTTCAGTGATGAAGAATGTTTGGACCGATTTGAGGAATCGAATGAGAGTCGAACTGGTGAAGGCAGAGATCCTGACGAAATTAAATTCCAAATGAGTTGCGAAGAATTTGCCCTTTTTTTTAATCGACCGGAACAAGCGTCACTTCTTCGAAAAGCGATGACAAATGAAAAATACATGTGGAAAAAAAAACTGGCAAATTTAAAAATTCTTAAATCCAGAACTCGCAACTACTTCCAGCATACAAAGTTTCAATTTTCACAATTTCTCAAACAAAAGCCACAACGAAACGCTTGAATTTCTTTAAATTGTATAGGTTACAGGGTATCTTAAAGACGTTACCCTACAGCACCATCTGTAGCATCTAATTTATAAACATTACTAAGCACTTAGGTATAATAGTTATTACTCTTACTTTCATTTGTGCGTAAGTGCAGTTAGATAAATAAAATTGAGCTTCAGTTCTATGTTGAAAATTAGGTTCCCTCTCAATACTACTTGGAAGATCTATGGGTAGGCACATATGTTTATTTATGTTTAAACAGATGCTGTCTGAAAGACAAAAGTCAAATTGTTTGTCTAACATCGGCTACAGTATCTAAAAACCCATAACTTGGCATACTTCTATTGCTTAGTTGTTGAGAAAATGCGCAGAAGTCAAGTTTAGTTCAATGCTGAGTTAAATTTAATTAATTAATTATTGCTAAAAAAAAAAAAATTATTTTTTGGTGATTTGAATAAGTAAAGCGAAATGTTTGAAAATAAAAGAATTGTATAGTTTGCCACACATGCAATTTACATGGAAAAATTTCGGTTTCTTTGTTAACACAAGTGATCAAAAGAATTTTTACTTTTAACCAAAGTATTTGTGGCCAACAAAAAAAAAGTGCTAACGTGTTACTCAAGTGCATATGAACCGGCAATTTTTGGATAAATTAACTAACAAAAATGTCCACAAATAATTTGCTGGGACGCACGTTGCTAAGCGAAGGTTTGTTTCAATAGTTGACACAGTAAGGACGTTCATTGGTTCTAGCAGGTGTTGTAATGTTGCACACTATTTCAAAATTTTACTTCAGCTGTTTGAGTTTTTTACTCAAGGGATTATTTGAAAAATATCATCTGCAATGATTGCAAATAAGCTGTAAAGTTGTTTAAGCATCGATACATATATTTAGCCATATAATTTTTGAGTCCAAATGCTGTAGAATTAAAAATTAATAACAAAAAAAAACTTAAATAACCTTCAAATTACTTTAATGTACCTATTGTATGTCAAAACTTCGATATCGGCTTGTCGATTTAAAGTAAGGTTTATTTTTTGCCGTATTTAGATAATGATACGTCTGATCGACGTACGTTGTTTTTTATGTCCTTAAGGCTTCGTTTTTGAGTAATTGTTGATAGTTTGTCATTAAAGCACTTTCTTTGTTTAATTTTTCCTACATTAGCTTAATTTTAATATGCATTAAATTATTTAATTATAAATAATGACGAATTTCAGATTTATCTTAGACAAACAAACAAATATTAATCAGTCTTTCTTTAAGGAATATTTGTTTCTTACAAAAATTTTCGTTCTTCAATAAATACTTTATGCAACTATCAAACCAGTATATAGGCAGAAAAAAATGCAATGAAGTTTTATATACAAGAGATTGAGGATAGATTTATGTGTTCGCCATGTACATATTTTTAGAGCATTACATCAAGGTGCACATTTGCTCAAGCGTGTCTAGTCCAACTTATAGGTCTTCATCTTACTCGTAAGTATCCAGAAGCTTGTGCTTTGTGTTTCCAAATCTGATGATATTGGTGCTTTTAGTAAGCCAGCAAACTTTGTGTCTTCTAGCTTTTAACTTTCTCCATTATAAAAAATCACACAACAGATACCGATACGTCTTTGCGACTAACTCTTTATGCATTTATCTGAACCAAGTAAGCTCAACGCTATACAACTTACACCGACAAGCTGCTGATGCTGACTGAGCTAACCCAGAGAGAGAAGTTCACGCTACAGAGAGTCTCTCTGACGCATGTTATCTGCCTAGTGTTACCATTGCAGTTTATTTATTTTTTTCAAAACCGTATTTTACAACATTTGCCAGAATAAATGAAAACACTTGTTTATTATTACGATTGCCTCTAAAAATATTTTACATTCTAGCACCGCGCTCAAAAAATCGGTCGCTTATCACTCTCATTGTGGGTTTGATTGTGGGTTACTCTATGGCTCAATTATTCTTCTATATAAGCTCAGCACCAGGTGGGGATTACTATTTGGCGCACAAAATGCATGCCTATCATGATCCCCATTCACATCACGAACTCGCGGATGCAGAGGGACCCGAACATGATGTGGGCCAACACGAGCATAAACATGAGAATACCAGTTTGGCGGAGAAACTGTACAAGGAGGTGCGCATACTTTGCTGGATCATGACCAATCCCACAAATCACAAGAAGAAGGCACGTCATGTCAAACGCACCTGGGGCAAACGTTGCAACATTTTGCTATTTATGAGCTCGGGCGCAGATGATGAATTGCCCACAGTACAGCTGCCTGTGGGTGAGGGTCGCATCAACTTGTGGTATAAGGTTAAGGCGGCTTTTACCTATGTCTACAAACATCACTACAATGATGCAGACTGGTTCCTAAAAGCTGATGATGATACCTACACTATTATGGAGAATATGCGTTATATGCTGTATCCCTATTCACCGGAGACACCTGTACATTTTGGCTGCAAGTTCAAGCCGTTTGTTAAGCAGGGCTATATGTCCGGTGGCGCTGGTTATATACTAAGTCGTGAGGCGTTGCGACGCTTTGTGGTTGAAGGCATACCGAATCCCAAGATATGCTTGCCGGGCACTGTAATCAATGAGGACATAGAGATTGGCAAGTGTATGGAGAATCTAAATGTCACTGCAGGCGATACGCGTGATGCCATGGGTCGTGGACGCATGTTTCCGTTTGTGCCCGAGCATCATTTGATACCTCCAACTGCCGACAAAAAATTTTGGTATTGGCATTATGTCTTCTACAAGACAGACGATGTAGGTGACACTAGCTGTTTTCTTTAAATAAATGACTTTACCATGTTTTTTTATTCAGGGTCTTGACTGCTGCTCGGACTTGGCCATATCGTTCCACTACATCTCACCAGGTCAAATGTATGTTTTGGACTATTTAATTTATCATTTGAAACCTTATGGTATTGTGCGTAGTCCGGAACGTTTGCCGGCAAAGTTAAAGGTGGGCGAATTTTTGCCACACCCCAATGAGACGCAAGCCAATAGCAATGAGGATTCAATTAATGATGAGGACAGAATGGTAAAAACTGCGACAGCAAAAATATTACATGAAGATGTTTCTAGTAAAAGTAAAGAACAGGAAGGTAATGAAAAGGAAGATTCGCAAGCTGAAGATGAGGAAGACGAAGAAGATCGAGCAGAAGTAAAGAAGAATTAATATAAAAGCATAACTGCGTTACTTTAATTTTATTTAATTAAATTAATATATAGTTTTATTAATTAAATAAATATAATTAAATCAGTGTGCAACATTTTTTAAAACAAATACGTTTTCATTAGAATACAAAAGATGCTGCTTGAAACTGCTTGACTGTTTGCAGTTGCTACAATACTGCTCACTATGATTTAAACTAAGCAGTTCGCGCACTACTTAGCCGGCAAGCAGTACAATAAGCTTCATTTCTAGTTTCTTATAAAAAAAATTATTTTCGTTTGTAAATTTTCTATTATGAAAATCTTAAAAACGATTTAATTTTTTTTTTTTTAATATTGCATATTAATTCAGATCTCTACCTAATACAAACTGCTGATATTAAACCGACATCTTAATGTTATTGTGCTAGTACAGTTCCTTTCTTAGGACTTCTCTATTTTTTTCAAGTAATCTTTTTATAAGGAATTTTTTTTCTATACATCTATATAACGAGCCAATAAAAAAAATATCATCAAATACTAAAGCAGATTTACAAAAATAAATTATTTCAATTTGTACCCAGTAATTAAAAAAAAAATTTATATTTTTAGGGTAAACCAAGATGCATTTTTTTTGGGATTTTAGATAGAATTTGGTCTAAACATAAATACAAAATGAATGCATTAAAAATTTATTGTCGCAATTTTCTCAGCTTAGTTAAAATATTTTAAAATCTCTTTCATTTACTTAAAATTTTGTAAGTTGTATTTAAAAAAAATAAAAATATTTAATTATTTAAAAAACTTGGTTTAGGTAGAAACGCGTTCTATTCATTTTATTTACATACATTATGCTTAAACGAATAAAATTGACAACATTTATATAATTAAGGGCGTGGGACTCACAAGTCCAGAATTTTTAAACTTCTAACTACATATGTTAGTATGCCAAGATTCTTCAAGGCTTTTTCTATATTTTTATTACTTATGCCAAAAAAGGCTCAACCGATCAGTTTACAATAAAATTCTGCAAACCTATAGACTTAATAAATTGATGGCTCGAAAGTGGTCGTGCCTTTTTATTGTTATAAAATTGCATAATATATTTATTATGACATTTGGCAGCTTTAATTTAGCATATACATATATTCACATCCTTAAATCCTTTTAGGCATCACATGTAATATATGCCTTATAGGCAAAGTACAAACTTTGTGTTTGGTTTAGATTTGACTCAACAAATTTTGTTGTTTACTGCAAAACTTGGATTTATAAAAAGTGAAAGCTTCTATATGGAATGTTAATTATAAAACTTTCAAAAAGTTTGTCTATTCGCATTTATAAACACGTTTGCCGGCAATCCAAGTGGACAGAATACGCAGTTCATCATCCAAAATAATAAAATCCGCATCAGAATCAAAATCCAAAGTTCCCTTTTGTTTACTTATATTCAGACACAGCGCAGGATGCAAACTTGCGGCTTCGATGGCATAAACAATGGAACAATCTGCATTAGGTAATGACAATTAATTTAGTTTTTAAACATCTGTCTAATAATCATTATTACTTGTAGCCTGTCGAAAAATGCGCACACACTCATCCATCGGCGCAATGCTGCCACATAAGGTATTAGTGCCGGCCACAAATGCCTTGCCATTCTTAACCTCCAATTGTAATTGTCCAATATGATGAACGCCTTCTTGTAGACCCAATGCAGAGATGGCATCTGTAACAATTATTAAGCCTTGCGGATGCGTGCGATAGGCAATACGCAATGCTGCGGGATGCGTATGCACGCCATCGGCTATGATGCCAAAGTAGACCGTCTGACCAGCAGGTATTGCATCAGAAGCCAACAGACCCACCAAACCGGGATCACGATGATGAAACTAAATGTAGTACAAGAGCATGAGTATCAACTTTTAACAAAGTTAGGGCAGTCTTACGGGTAACATGGCATTAAAGAGATGTGTGATTAAGGTGGCTCCCTGTTGTGCAGCACGTTCACCATCAACAAGGCTGCCCATTGAATGGCCCAAAGCGACGGTTATGCCTGCATCTACCAGCTGCTTAATCACTGTAGGATCTTTAATTTTTTCAGGTGCCAGTGTTATAATTTTGATATGTTCCAGTGAGCCGTAAGTCTCAAGCAGCGTTTGCATGCCCTTAATCATAGAGATAAATTAATTGTATTATTGCTTAAGCGCTGCTGCTTACATGCTCTATGGCCTTTATGCAATTTTCCGGATGTGCGCCCTTTTTTTGTGGATTTATAAATGGTCCTTCAACATGCGCGCCAAGTACGCCAGCTGCGCCCTCAAATTGTTTGTTTATACGTGGCAATACGGCATGATAGCTCTCTTTGGGAGATGTAACCACAGTGGGGCAAAACGAAGTGACGCCAGTTTTAACAAGTTCAAGTGCTACCTTTTCGACACCAGCTTCAGTAGTTTCTATGTCATAGGAGAAATCAACGCCAAAGCCGCCTGTTGAAGAACTGCATAGATTTAGATAAGTATGCACATAAGCAGGTACATATGTATGTAAGTAAATTTACATGTACAAAATATTGCTCATTGAGTTAAATACCATTGTTTTGCTCATTACTTAAGTATTTTCAGTCTTAAATGGCCGATAACACCAACATATTGATAACGAGTTCTCAATTGATTGTTGATGACATACTTAACAATCATCAAGATAACCGGATTATAAATTGTACATACATATGATGTTACTACGCAAATATTCAAAGTAACCAAGGCATATGCACGGTATCAGCGCTTACCATTGATTTGTAGGTCAATGTAACCAGCAGCTATAATAGCACCATCACAGTCCACCCGCCGATGCGCCTTGGTACGCTCATCAAAGAATACAGGCTCGGGATTGATAATTATACCATTGCGTACCCATAAGTCATCGTGAATTATTTGATGATTTCGCACAATGCGACAATTCGTAAATTGTATAAGTTCATCACAAGTGAAGTTATTGGTTGGCATGTTTGTAAAAACTTTTTTAACAATTATTAAAACAAAACTAAACAGATTAACTAAAAATAAACTACACCCAACGAACGAGCAGCTGCTAGTAATAACTATTTACGCGCCTTGACAAAATTCAACAAGTGTGGAACAGCTGTTTGAGCGATAGACGATCGTCAACTACAGCATGTTATCGATAGCAGATAAAATTAACTTAAGCGTGTTTCCGAAAAAGAATTGCAGTGCTGCAGCTGCAAGATTTTCTAAAAATTTAAAAATAAAAATTTGGTAGATAAAATGACTTTCATTGCGCTGCCAACTTGCAAAACATAACGATAAATATACCGCATTTTGGTATTTTTTATACAAACATAATAGTACGGTCACACTGCAGCAGTGCAGCTGTTTTGTTCACAAATATGGCAGCCCTACTTAAACAAATGTAAACAAAAACAATTGAAGCATTATTTACAAGCAAATTTACTCATTTTTGAAGACTTAAGAAGCATTAATTAAATTAAATTAACTGAAGTTATTACTTTTTATGGACATAAGAACAAATAGAAGAGCATCAAGGCAAAGCCGACATGAAATACAGGCTGCACGAGAATACATTCAACATTTTGTCCTCACATTATAAATTCCCTCAAGTAAATATAATTTATACATATTTGCTTGTATATGAATATAAACATTAAACTTTTTATTTGCAGATACAAATCATGCCAAAGTGCAAAAAAAGTGTCAAGTGTACCCAGGGCCGTAGAGAGAAAATCCGGGCCCGGGGGAAAAATGTACCGGCCCCTCTATTACATCTTTAGCTTGAATCAAGTCAGTACGACAGTAATTACACCGGGCCCCTGAGAAAACTCCGGTCCCGGAGGGAATCCCACCCTTCGACCTCCCCTCTCGTCAGCCCTGATCGTACCCAGCATAATCTGAAATATAATGCCAACTTAAAGTGCTAGGCGCCCCTCTATGCGCTATTAATTCATGCATAGAATCTCCTCTACCAAAGTCAGCAATTGCATTCTCTGCCAGACTAAAGGTGGAACAGTGCATTGGGCGACTTTTTATCCAAAGCTTTCCCTCGACAACAAAACCGAGCAAGCGTCATAAAGTGGATAAAGTGCTAGGCGCCCCTCTATGCGCTATTGCTTCATGCATGCAATCTCCTCTACCAAAGTCAGCAATTGCTTTCTCTGCCTGACTAAAGGTGGAGCAGTGCATTGGGTAACTTTTTATCTAAGGCTTTCCCTTGACAACAAAACCGAGCAAGCGTCATAAAGTGGATAAAGTGCTAGGCGCCCCTCTATGCGCTATTGCTTCATGCATGCAATCTCCTCTACTAAAGTCAGCAATTGCATTCTCTGCCTGACTAAAGGTGGAGCACTGCATTGGGTAACTTTTTATCTAAGGCTTTCCCTTGACAACAAAACCGAGTAAGCGTCATTGTTGGATAGTACTCGGCTTGTCGTCGTGGAGTTTGTCATTCTAACGAATGCGGCAAACGTGGACAACTCTTACTGGTCCAAATTGGTCAATTCTTATGGGTGCAAGAATTCTAATGGAGGAGCACTTCCTTTTAAACACTTCACGAGCATTCAACATTTGTCATGATGCCAAACAGGAAGAGTAAACTTTTTTTCACAAAAGTTATTCCTAGTAGCAACGATTGCAGGAACATTCTAGCTCTTTTCCGTCTACCTTCAACAGCTGCATTGCACAATGTTTTTATGAAGAGCTTCCCGTGTACACACACAAAATGACCAAGCAAGCGAAATTCTTGGATAGAACACCGTATTTCGTCGTAGAGCTTGTCATTCTAAAGAATGAAACAATCGTGGATAACTCATGCTGGCTCAAAGATCCGACGAAAACATTTCCAAAGCATAAAACTGATATTAGCCAAGCTTCAGCTCCAAGAAGTAAAACAGGAAGAATATTTGCGGCAATCGTTGACTACATATGCGGAGAGCATCTGGGAGAAAAAGTGTACCGGCCCCGCTATTACAACTTTTTTGAATCACGACAGTACGACTGTAATTACGCCGGGCCCCTGACAAAAATTCCGGGCCCGGGGAATCCCCCCCACCCAACGCCCTCTCTTGTCGGGCCTGGCTATTACCTATGTTGTAACTCCAAAAAGTTAAACAGGGAGAATGTACCTTCGGACATTTACTTCACGAAAGAGATTCCTGCTACTAAATTGCCTACTGAGGGCAAAGTAGCATCGATTGGCAATAACAATAATGGTGCCAAGCTGGTCGCGATCTTTACCAAAATTAAAAAAAGTTTTCTGCTGCATTCTGGGTATCTGACTACTGCAGAGAAAACATGTACTTCATCTTGGTCTTATTTACTTGAGATTTAAATCAACGTGGTAGCTACTCTTTCAATTGCTGCAAAGGTTCGTGTATCGTATAGTCATCTTGCATTTGCGTTGGCCAGCTACTGGACACGTTTTGCTAAATGGAACTTTATTTAAAAGCAGTGCCTATCGCAACAAATACTTCATCACAAGTTTAAAGAGTTCATTGACGATGACATCATTATTCCTTTAGACGTCCTTTCCTAGCTAAACGGAGTTGCGAGACATGCTCAACGTCTTTGCGACTATGGACTTAGAGAATCCGGTGAACATTCAAATCCTGCACGAGCTATCAAATGTTGCTTTATAATTGTCAAAGAGATAGTGTTTGTTGATTTTGGACTCGTAAGTCTGAACTTGGCGAAGCATTAATGTTTCGAACTTGGTCTACTCGAAAGGCCTAAAACAAAGACGACATGATCAACTGATAGTAAAAAGACTGATACCACAATAGTTGGAATATAAAGTGCATCATTTGAAGTTTGCTGCAGAAGACAATGGCATTCAGCTGAAGCTTGTGTAGCTCTTGGTGGATACTGTGTCTACAATGAGAGGTAAGACGAAATAAAATTTAAATTGCTATTGCTTGTAATTCTAAAGTTTTTCATTTGCAGAAATCATCGGAAAATCGCAATTAGAGAGCAACTGGCAAATGCTTTGTAGTTTTGTAAGAGGAAGTTTTTTCGAGGCGAATCATGTCAGCTCGACACCTTGTCCCTGCGTATGGGCCTTGAGATGGGAAATGTTTTTGGTTTAAAGCCCAATCAAATTTTAATGCATTGGATAAAGTGCGGCTGGGAAGCAGCTACTAATTAACATCTGCTCTATTTGGACTAGGACCACGAGGACACTAAAAAGTGTGGAACTGTGCAGAGACAGAATTTAGGCTGCTTTTCAGACTGCTCGACAACTGCAATTGTCGGAAAAAGAGAGTTAAGTTTTTGAAGAGTAAGACCAGGAGCGACAAAAAAAAATGTTAGTTTAAACTAAGATAATAATGTTAAGTCTATTTTTGACAGGTGTCTTTCGACGAGGTGTATTTGGTAGAAATAGTGTTAAAAACTTTAACTTTTAGCAGGCCTATTCCCGTATCAAATAACAAATAGATTTTGCGGAAAAGCATATACGGCAAAATACGGAATTTATAATCATAATAAATGAGTAATAATATAATCGTATTAAATTTAATATCTTTCATTTGCTTCTTTTTTTTAAGTTTTTGAATTTTGTTTGACCACATGACCACAAAATCTGTTGCCAAGCTGCGATAAAATAATTACTTGAGTAATACTTAATTCTTAAGCCTTATTTTATATATAAGTAATAATGTGCCATGATAAAGATTTTGCAGCCCATTTAAAAGTAAAACTGTCAAAGTTACTTGTATGATAATCTTTTCCGGCATAATTTTGCAGCGGCAATTTGTGGTTGGTATCTTTAGTTAAAAAGTTAGTTACTAGTAAATGACCAAGTTCTTGGAAAGCACACATATTTACATATGCACACACCTCTACGCTGCGTTCTTAAGCATTTATTATACCCTGCAATCAAAAGATTAGGGGCATATATAGTTAGTGGAATAAAGAGGTTGTGTGTAAGGCGAAGTAGGAAACAAGAGTTTATTCTAAATTCAGTAAATTTCGTAAAACATAAATGGGAACATTTATTTTACTTAAAACGAGTGTCTTATAATTTTGTATTTATAACTTAATACATAATACGAAAAGAGGAAAAGAAAACTAAAACGGAAGATTTGAAGATGCCTACGCTGTACCGGAAATTTCCAAGTGTCATGGGTTTACTGTTGATAATTAGAAAAATGCTCAAATCAAAAAGTATTCAAATGAAAAGGATCGAATTAAATGGTCAAGTTATGCAGACAAATAATCAAATACAAAAATACAAATTTTAAAATATGGATAAATCAAGCTTATCGTTCTACATAACATGATTTAACTCTTCGGCGGCCATCTTAGGTCGGCCATTTTGAAATTCTAGCCCCAGATTCGTGATCAGCGGCTCCGAAAGCCCATTTTTGCAAGTTGAGTGTTATAATCACAAAGTGTTTTTTTTTTTCGGCGGCCATCTTGGATTCGCCATTTTGAAAAACCAATAGCCTTAAAAGTATAGCATATAAAAGGGGTTGCAATAATACTTTTCTGAGAATGAGTTTAAAAAAATAGTGTTCAAATTATCGAGTTACTTTGAATTGACTGCTATTGTAGCTCCGCCATTTTGAAATATCAAAAATCAGCATCCGCTTTTAAAAAAGTAGATGAGAAGACCAAAATTTGAAGCCCAAATCGTTAATTTGTCTTAAAAATTGAAGTGTGAGGTTGGGGCGCTGGGCCAGGGAATGCCCCATATATATAATTTTTTTTTAATTTGTTATTTTAAACATAAGTTTTTTTATTTAGTAATTATTTTTAAGTTATGGTTAATCTACTACTTTGTGTATAATTTTTAATGAATATTGTGTATATACAATTTTTAATAAACAAATAAAATACTTAAACATATATAGAAAAACTTTCAAATATTTTTTATATTTTAATTTTTTTTTATACAAATAATATGTTCCCATATTTTGTTCTCTATTCTTAATTAATATTTTGCATTAATGAATTTTTGTCCTTAAATATTAGATGAAACCTACATTAATTGTATTGAAAATCTACAAGTGGAAGGACAAGGTCCCAAGATTTTTTAATAATGTCTTATTTCAGAAATTAAATTGTGCGTGAAATTTGGAACTTTCCCTGAATTTTGAATCATTGAACAATGTTTCAGGGTTCAGGGTATAATAAAGTCGTGGTGTAGCAACTTTGATTTTTTAGCACTTGTTTTTGTGCTCGGTTTGTATAAAAAATGTAATTTGTGCTCGGTTTGTATAAAAAATGTAATGACTATCGCGTCGTTTGGTTCCAACATTCTAAATTCAGCAAACCATTTGCTTTTATCATAAAAAAAAATGTATGAGAAACTGACCCAATATAAAATCTCAATTGGGTAAATTTAAAATTAGTTGCTAGGTCCGTTGTCCTAGACAACCTTTTGATAAAAAGAAAATTTTTACGCAACGGATGCCCGCTGTAAAAAACGCAAAATTGCAATTTGCGACAAAAGTTATAATTAGTAAATTCTTCAGTTGGTTAGAAACACAAACAAGCACACATTTGTATATATGTAACGTTGTAGTTATTAGTCAAGGACTTTTTGTATTTATGATTTCGCAGAATCAGAAAAATTTAATAAGATTTCTTTAGAATTTGCTATAATTTATTGTAGGTTCTAAAGAACTGTAAGACTTGGGGCTTTAATCACGAATTGTGCATGCAACATTTTTGTACGCGGAGTCGAAATAATTTTTCAAGGGTCTTCAACTAATTTTTGTAAAGCTCACGTTGCCGTGTTTTAGGTTAAGAGTAGTAGTCCCAAAAGAGTATATCCCAAAAAAGGGAATTTTTTTTTATATGTAATTTTGACATTTCGTGCGGAATTTTTGCATGCTGCGTATGGGCCTTTAATTTGAAAAAACATGTTTTTTGTTTTTATTTAATTGTGACTTAACTTCTAAATATTTTTAAAACAATTTTTTTTCAAAACCTAAATTGGCAATAGGGCTGCTTAAAAAAAATAATTTATTTTTTTTCAACTAAAAAAATATAAAAAAAAAATGAAATATTCTCATATTTTTTAAGTATGTTCCTTAAATGTATTATTATTTTTAATGGGAGTAATATGTACTGCGACCCAAGTGGATCTAGTGTACCCCCCTTCACGGCTTAGAGCTCTCCCAAAAGTCCAATTGCCTGCATAAACTCCAGTCTTTTGTTTGGATTTATGGTAACAATGCTCTCCGGTGAGATAATGTACATGCTTAGAAGCTTGTTTCTTTTGTTAACGAGTGCTAGGCATCCACATTGTAGATGCACTGAAGTTTCTTCCTCCATACTATAGAAGCGACAAAGTCCACTATCCGCTATGCCAATTTTATTTAAGTGGCTGCGGAGTCTACAGTGTCCCGTCAAGAGGCCTGTCAGGATCCTCACGGTATTTTTCCCGTGAGTTATCATGAGTTTGAACCTCTTACGGTTGGATATAGTTAGAGAGTAGAGTTTTTGACTGCTTAAGTCCTGGTATCTGTGCCCAGTGAAGCAGCCATTTGTTTTCTTCCTCTTTCCTCAATAGTCCCTTACCACGTGGTCGCCAATCCCACAGTATGGTGTTTCTATACGGTCTTTATTTGGTGTAAATATGAATCCAATCGATTTGGTTAAAATGTTAAAAAAATAAAACGAAAATTTTTTAATTTTTTTTGACATCAAAAGATGTTAAAATATCCGAAAAAATTCCTAAATTAAGATTTTTAGCATAATTAAATGTTAACTTAAAACTAGAACAAATATAAAAAACACAAAAAAATTTCAAAATTAAAGGCCCAAAAAAGGGAATTTTTTTTATATGAAGTTTTGACATTTCGTGCGGAATTTTTGCATGCTGCGTATAGGCCTTAAGGATTAAAAGATTGAATAAAAAAATCGATTTAATTTCATACATATTCTTTTAAAGCATCATAAAATTTCAATCCAAGTATTCTGTTTTGTGCCAAGGTGGGGTAAAATGTTCCGGCCCCTCTTTTACACCTTTAGCTTGAATCATCGTGCTCTGTAAGTACGACAGTAATTACACCGGGCCCCTGATAATAATCTCCCCCCCACTTTCCCCTCTTTCGACGGGCCTGATTATAATGATAATCACGAGTGTAGCCCTTCCAAAATTAATTGGTTTCACAGCAAACCGCCCCGGCTAGGTGTTTGATGATAATATTTCAGTTGAAAAGAAAAATTCTAACTCTGTAAAGTTTATTTGCTAGCTTTAAGTAAAAATTGTTGAAACTTTAAAACTTTTATTTTTGAAATCAAGATCAAATTTCGTGCATGTCAAAATCTGAATTAGAGCGTTCAAAAACTTTTGACATTTACAGGATTAGGTAGGAACTAGAACTGCTTTTTACTACTTCAATCCATAAATGTATACTTTGAAATGATACAGATTAGCATGGCCCCTATAAATATTATTATTATTATTATTATTATTTTATCAGTTTTAAACTTTAAAGTTGTCAAAAAATATAGCTAGAAGAATCAAACCACAATGACAATCATTGTATGAGTTGGCATTAAATATATTGAGTATATATTATAATATGCAGCCAAAGCGTCTCACTTAAAGCTCTTTAAAATAATTTATCGCACATAATATGTAGGTATATACTATGTATGTAACAAGTACATTTACTCATAGGCAGAGTCACGCAGTTCGTATTCTTCTTAAAAATCATACAATATAGCTTATATACATATATACATGTGTACATATATACATAATATGTATGCCAAATATGCATGCATGCGAGTTAGTTCATATATACATAGTATGCGGATTATGTGTGTGTTGTTGTTGTTGTATTTGTATGTGTGAGCTTGTTTGCGTTTTTAGTAACATTTGTAGGCAAGTCATGAACCCGCTTGCCCAATTAAGTGTGATGGAGCATGTACGCTCAAACACCCGCTTATACATACATAAATGTTATCACAAAACATAGCTAATTTGAAAAGTAAAACAAGCAACAACGATAGCGCCAGAATTCCTGACTCTGAGATATCCTGTAACAACATCCTAGAACAGAATTGTATATGCATGCAAGAATTTTGTCATGAAGTTCCGGCTAACAGACCGCTTCCTATAAAGTTTATATGTTGATTATTTGTTGCTTATACTATTCAAACGAGAGGAAGAAAAATAAAAACGAGATACTTTGACAAAAAACTAAAATACAAACCGACAAATGCAAAGGCTTTGCTTTTCAATTTAACATGACTTTCAAGGTTTTTATAAAAAAAAATAACAGAGTTTTTTTTTAGTTTTATTATGCATTTTGTATCTTTTACTTAATTTATAAGCACTTTGCAGCAAGTAGCGCTTTCTAGCGACACTGAGAAGGCAGCAACTTTTTAGAAATCATTGTACTTTTCATCGTCACAAGCCCGCAAGCAGACTCGTCATAGTATGACGGAAAGCAGCTCAACGTAAGCGCAGCATACGCACGTACAGGGCCGGATTAAGCTATGGGCCGTTGGGGCACGTGAATGCTAAATAAAAATTTGTAAATTTTATTTTTTGATACGATTCGTAACAAACTCGACATATGCATCTATCTAAAATATTAAAAAATTTCAAATTATATAGAGATTAGTGGATACATGACAAAGATATGGCCAAAACCGCTTTTGTTGTATGTGACATCTATATGAATAGTGTTCCGATCCGAATTTGGAACATGTTTTTATCATTATTTTGATTTTATGCCAAATGGTTGGAAAAATGTATGCATTTATAATGCAGCAGCCACAATTTAGATTTTGCTAACATCTTAGCATACCTTTAGGAGCTGTTGGGAATTTCTGGGTAAGAAATTTGATAACACTCAAAAGGCAACGTAATGGGATGGCGAAAGGGCTCCCTTATGAGAATCCAATAGATAGGCTAAAAAATATGTTTTTAAAATCTGATTCGATTAAATATGATCTGAAACTCCACCAAAAGATGCCCGATATTGTTATCCATTTTTATGAGTTAATCAGGCTTGATTGGTGATCAATTATTTGAAAACTGCGATTAATAAAAATATATATTTTTGATCATTTTCATTAAAAAAAAGGGATCTTTCTCAGACTGGAAACCGTAGACTTTCAAATTAATTAACACACAAGCTGCTATAAAGACTTGCTAGCTAAAAAGCGAACCCTTTAGAAAGTGCCGATAAGAAGGCTCTCAAAATGAACGGCTCCTAGCAAAACAATTTCTAATCAACTAAGCTCGCGACACTTATTTAAATTACAAAAGTGTCTTTTGCGTAACTATGGCCTGTGTTGTACGACTGTACCATGCGTTCGGAAACTCACATATAGTTCCAGCCTATTAAGTTTGATTGGATTGAATTGACCTGTATCTCTAGACTATGATGACTTACTTCGATTATTTTTGTTGCAGCTGTGTAATTATTTAGAAAGTTTGCTTTAAAAATTGTCTAATTAAGGGGTAACACCTCGATTTTTTTCACAGAAACTTTATTTTATATTCAAAATCAAATTTTATTATTATTATTATTATATACAGCTAGATTATAATTGAAATTAATAATCTAACTTAAAATACGTTATAGCAACTGGCGTCTAAGGCCTTCAAATAGTTGACGATGGTATACATATTTTGTGAAATAAGTTTATTTTCCAAAGTAATAAAAAACAAAATGGCGCGTGTAGAGAGCTACGAGTACATGACTAATTTTCGGATAGGCCTCTAACGGCTGCAGCTTTCTGACATCGCCATTGATCTGAAACAAAAAAAATTGTTTCCTCTTAATCTATGAGACAAAAGCAAGTGAATCACGTAGAGGTCTTCAAAAATATAAATAAAAATATCGAGAACAAAATAAGACTTTACAAGACCTTTCTAAAACCTATTTGGACATATGGCATTCAGTTATGAGGCAAGGGGAGCGTCTCTAAAGAAGAAGTCAACAGGTTTAGCAATAGATACATGGAATGATTATAATTAGACAATAGTAATAATTTAGCCCTTAATTAAACAAATAAAAGTCAAACGTATAGAAGTCTTAAAAGATTTCATGTCCTTGATATCTCTAGTAGATTTTAGTTCAGAATTGTTATATAATAACTACTAGTTTGCATATAGCACATAGTCTCAATGGAGATTAGCTGCTTTAAATTATTTTATATAATTTACTGATTTGTTTTTGGACAGATTGTAAATAAAATTGAAAGAAAAAAAAATATTTGAAACCAAAATTTTTGTTCCTCAAAAGAAATCCTAAAAAATTAGTTGTAAAATAAAAAGCTTTTATTATTTTGATAAAATTCTAGAAAATGTCTTTGTTATGATGTTGATGTTATAAAGATTGTGTCAAAATTTCCAATCGATCGCATAAAAATTGACTGAGTTATTCGTGAAGCCATTCGAAAAAATGTCGTTTCGAGAAAAACGTGTTTGAAGTTTTGAAACTGGATGGACCATGCGGCGGAATGTCATGCGCCCGAAGTTTAAAATCTAGAAAAAATTTTTTTTTTTTATTCAGTTAGGGACATCATTTCTAATATAATTGTCTCCCAATTTGGCTAAAAAAAAATATTTTCTGAAGACTCTACACTGATGTTACCCCTTAATTGAATCTTAATAGCTTACGGCCTTGGCTGCTTCGACATAAAAATATTTAAGCTGGACGCCATTTTTAAATGAGATCCAATCTTTTCAAATTATAAGAAAATTCAAGATGGTGTGCTCAACTTGCAGCCAGCCCATGGGCCCCAACTTGTTAAATCCGTCACTGCACTTATACAAATATCTATGTATATGTATGAGCTACAAACCTTCAAAAGTGTTTATACACACACTCACACACAGCCACACAGATACACACCTACACACACAATCGCCGTTTATCAAATGCTTTGAAATGTCACGCGGAGGTGTTGGCGATGGCGTTTGCTTTACCGCTGCGTTTATCTTCTTCACTCAAGAAAAAGCGCAAATCAGCCACAATTGCTGCTGACAGACCCAAGTATCTACTAGATATATTTGTATGTGTGTGTATGGGGCTAGTACTCCTCTCCCATACTTTTTTCAAGATGACAGATTTCCGTTTCGGTAGCATTAAATTGAATTTTGACATTTCTTTGCATGCATATGAAAATAAACCAGCAGATTCGTAGCATATTTACAAATATGTATATGCATTAGACAGGGCCGGATTTAAAGGGTGGCAAAAGTGGGGTCGTTTTTAGGTTAAGGAACTTTTTTATTGATAACAAATTTACAGCTGAATTTCATGAGTATCAGCTTGTGTTCAAAATTGGACACCAAAACTATACACATTTAAGGAAGAAATTAGTTTATATTTTGAAATGAGCCACTAGTTCTCACAACTAGTTCATACAGCTGGGCCAGTAATACACCCGTGTTATTTTTACAGTTGTATCCTGATTTTTATGCGTTTAGAAAATAGGTTAGGAATTATAGTTGCAATGCAAGTAAAAATAAGTTGCGTGAGATTAGAAGCAACGTAAGCCGTATGACTTTAGTCTAGTACGTACAAATTTGGATAAGTCAAAAGTCTACCCTAAAAATATGTTATTAAAAATAATTATTGCCGGATTTGCGATGGGTTTTAGATTTCATACTCCCGGTAAAGTCGGTTGTACTTAAAATTTTTTTTTTTTAATATTTTTTCAAATCAAATGTTAGAACGTTTAACATTGGAAATGTTATGAAATAAAAAATTATACAATAAAACCCCTACATCCATGGTATAATTTTGGATCCGCTACTGAGTATAAAATTTGAAATATTAGAAAAAAAAATTCCGTATGGGTCAGTTTTAGCGAACTTGAGAATAGTCGACACTAACATATGTTTTTGAAAATTTTTCGAAAATACAAATTTTGTTGTTTTGAATATTTTTTTAATTTTACAAAAAATAAATGTAAGCTTTAATGATTTTTTTTATAAAATTCAAGTTTAAATAAAGACTTATAAATATTTTTTTTTTTAATTTTCGAAACTTGTTGCTTTGTACAGCGTGTTTATTTTAGAGGTGCACAACTTTGAGTTGGCAACACTGCTTTATCTGACAACCCATTTAACAGCTGATACTTGCTTTTTGTTGAGTTTGGTTTGACATTTCATTATGGATAGACTTACACCAGAGCAAATTGCAAATTGTTGAAATTTGGTATCAAAATAATGGTTCCGTTCGTCAAACTTATTCAAAATTTAAAATTTTGTTTTCCGATGAAGCCCAATTTTGGTTGAATGGGTACGTAAATAAGCAGAATTGTCGCATTTGGAGTGAGGATAATCCACAAGCTTTTGTCGAAACACCATTACATCCACAGAAAATTACTGTCACTTGTCTATGTCGATAAACCAGAGACAATTGAACGCCTGGAAATCAACATTCGAAGAGTTGGAGAAGGAAAGATTGTGAAAATTGGTGTTCCAGATTGCGCGCCAGCGGTCACATGGCCAAAATCATATTTAAACATTTATTTTATAAAATTTTCTATGCAATAAAGCCCGTTTCATTGATATTAAAGTTATATTTATTTGTTTTATTTTGATTTAAACTTGTGTAACTCTAAAAAAACACCCTTTATATTTTTAAGATTTGATGTAAGCTTTCAAGGATTTTTTTTTAAATTTAAAATTTATTTAAAAACTTTCAAAAAATATATTTATTTTTTTATAATCATATTTATAGTTAAAACTATACTCTAGTATATATGGTAAATATTTTATTGTTGTATATTTTCAAAATATTTAGTAATTTTTTATTAATAAAACTATATATATAGTGGTTTAATCTTTTATTTTTATTATTTTTCAAAGTATTGGTGTAAGTTTTTAGTGACAACTTTTTTTATAACTTTATGACCGCGATCAAAGAATAAAGTATTTTTCGAAGCGTATTTAAGACGCGACATTATAATTGGTATAACTTTTTGTTTGCAAAACAGATTCCTAGTCGACAAAGCCAAATATTGGAATGTCGGAATACATTGGTTTGTGTATGACATATTCTTGAAGTGCCTACAAGATGTCGTTGACGCAACGTGTGGTCGAGTGTTGTTTTGCTGAATGATGACTTTGTCATATCTTTTGGCATATTGTGGTCGTTTGTCATTCAAGACTCTGCACTAATGACTCAATTGTTGTTGGTAACATTGCCCGGTGATTGTTTCGTTAAGTTGGTGCAGTTCATAGAAGCTTATCCCAAGTTGACATCACCCAAATGCACAGTATTATCTTCTTAGCACGAATATTCGGTAATTCGGTTAATGCATGACCGGGCTTACCCTAAGATTTATTGCGCCTTGGAATATCTGAGAGGATCCCGATTTTTTGCAAAACACCCTTCCGATTTTGTCTTTGAATCAGCTGTAGGCAAGTCGCTGGTAGACCAGTAGGGTTACCAGATACTATTATATCCTATAAATATGAGTTACTTAATCTTATATTTTTGGCATCGTTAGCTCAAAGACGCGATTTGCCAAAGACACCGCCGTTCGGACTCGGCTATAAACTGTAGGTCCCTGTTCTCTTTGAACAGTTATTAATAGAGATCCCCATGTCCCGCCCAGGGGCCACTGACACAATTGTCAGAGGGAGAAATTATTTATTAATCTTATAAAAATCTAAAAAAAACTTATAACCCAATATTAAAGTTTTAAATCGAAAATAATCTCTTATGAACACTGCAAGGGTGTCTCTTAAATTATTCATTTTGTCCTTTATCAATATTCAGTCAAAATGCGAAAACCTCATGTAAAGAAAATTGTAATCTGTTCCACATTGAAATATACAAATTTAATTGATTTAGAATATGTATTATATTTCTTTGTATATATATGCAAGTATTAAAAATATGTAATCTTTCTTTTTTCCAAATTTTTAAATAAATTTTATTTGCCTTAATTATGTTCTTGCAGTTGGGAATGAAATAAACTCAGCTTGAAACCTGTCAGAGAAAACAAAATCACTTTCTCACGTTTCACATACAATTTGTATGACCGGAAGTAACTTCAAATACTGATGATACAAGCTGCTTCCCATCTTCAAGCCAGTTTGGAAACGCAACTAATCAAGGTCTTATTTATAATATACACACAGTACATAATACATACTATACTACACGTTTGTAGCTTTATCTTAAACGCCACGTATTAATCGCCAACATCCTATCCCCCACCCTACCATGTATACAGACATACACACACACACACGCACACAAATTCCACATATATACTCACTTATTTCATGGACAAAGCTAAAGCGTGATTTTTGTGCCGTTTTTTCTACAGCTCTGTATTGTATCTTGTAGATATGAGTATCTATTGGTTACCTGTCTTCTATTTCTTTTGTTTTCTTTTGTTTATATCTGCACGTTGGCCAAAATGCACAGGATTATGAGTCTTAATTTTATGATTGCTTCTTTAATCAGTTACTGCACACCAATTATGTGTACATATGTATCTTTAAATACATATATATGTTTTCTTGCTAATTGTTTCTCAAGCTTCGTGCGTATATATGTATTATGTATGAGCATTTAATCGATGTATGTATTTATAAGGTAACCAATAACTGGCTT
This sequence comes from Chymomyza costata, assembly GCA_018150985.1. Taxonomy (NCBI): domain Eukaryota; kingdom Metazoa; phylum Arthropoda; class Insecta; order Diptera; family Drosophilidae; genus Chymomyza; species Chymomyza costata. The sequence continues at coordinate 227,117 of JAECWU010000781.1, read as the reverse complement.
CAAATTAGTTCGAAATAAGATGAACTACGCTGAAACACGTAGAAGACGGCGACGGCAGGTGCCAGTAGTTAGCAGCAAAGTTTTAGTTTTAATTTGTCAGCAGGGAACTTTTACACATACCTAAAATTATATACAAAAGAAGACATTTATATATTTATATGTACTAGTTATGTCGGCATTCACGCAAATGCGGAAAAAGATGAAAACATTGTAGTTTAATTAAATTTTTATTGATGATAAGTATTCGAAAAAAATATTTGCGATTTGCTTTGGAAAGCCAGAGGTCAACCGGTGCAAGCTATGTGCAAATATAAAACACGAACACATGACTGAAGTGAGGAAGTTATCGACAAAAAAATCGTTTTCCGAAGCACGCAAAATCGAATCCGAATAAAATTTTTCGGTTTGGTTTTTTCGTTTTCGGGAGCATGGCTGATTTTTTATGCAGTCGAAGTCACCTGTAGCTAGTGCTCTTTAAATTAACATTAAGTTTAGTATAAAATATAAGATTTAATTTTTTAAAATAAAAAAATGAATTTTTTTTGACTGATATACAAGTAAAGCATATTATCGTTAAAGAATCAATCTGGTGCAGAATCTTGAATTTACTAAAATAAATCTCGGACTTAGCTTTTTCTGTACTCATTTCTTCACATTTTCCATGACCCACTTGTTTTTGCTAGACAAAGAAATTTTCGAAATATATACATTTACGTTTTTAATCGTTTTAACGATTACGTTTGCTTTTATTTGGCATTTTGAAATGCATAATTAATAAGCGAATTTTTTATGTATTTATTAATTTGTGGCACATACAAAAATTAATGGACGTGCCGACAGGTCAACAAACATTGCGTTTGATTTGTTTCCTATCGTTATATAACGATTCTACTCGATGTCCCTGTCATTGTTAATGGCGTTGTAATTTCATTTTCGGTATTAATTTATTAACTTTTCATTGCGAGTTATGTGCGGGTGCTGTGCAGTTGGCGACATCTTTAATTAATTACATTTTAACTTGATAATTAATTGCATTGGCATATATATATGTAAAACTATTCTATCAAAATGTGTTTACTATACATAGAGCCATATTTATGTAAGTACCTGTAGGTATATGTACTAGAACGAGAACAGTGCGTATTTATAGTTCTTTCCCTCGTGAGGAAGTTTGAAGCAGCAAATCATATCTTATGTAGAAAAAGTTACAAATATTGTTTCCAATGCTTAATGCCAGAAAGCAACAAACTTTAAGTTGAACTCATATGACATATATATAGTCATATGCACTTGAATGGGGACAAAACAGTCGGTGCAAAAAATAAACTCTTACAAAATATAAATAAAATTATAGAAAAGTAACTTTTATTCAGCCGTGCTCCGGAAAATGAAAAATCCAAACCGAACAATTTTGTTCGGATTCGTTTTTTTGTGCCCCGGAAATTCGGCAATTCGTTTTAATTCCTCTTGCAACAAAACATTCGTTTTCAAACCACATGAAAAATTCTTTTTTGGTGGAATTGGGAGCACCAAACTTTCGTTTTCAAAATTAATCCGAATAAATTGTTCGGATTCATTTTCCGGAGCACGGCTGATTAATCCAAAAATGCAATTTTTTAGCAAAGTACTATTTTTTAAGCAGCAACAAAAACAAGTTATGATGCTAAGTTCACACCGCCTTACACTGTGACGCCATGACAGCCCCAAATGTCACAGTTCAAACATGATATCTCCTGTGAAATTGTGTTGTTTCTATTGCCTTGTAGTGTTGTTTATGCTGCACAAATTAAAGTAGTAATAATAGTAATAGTAACTGTCGCAAAATTCAAACTAATGTACAGTGGGCCAAGATTGTCATACTTTTCCCAAATTCTGCCAAATCTATAATAATTTTTCTAGAAAGTTTAAATATGCCAAGATTACTCTTGAAAGAATAAATATTATTAATTGTAATAAACTGGAGATGCATAATTTTTTTTTTAAGATAAAATAAATATATTTTTATAATAAAAACAAAAAATTGTTCAACGGCAATCACACCAAATTTTATATAGATGCAGGTAGATATGTGCTCCACAAAAATATAGAAAAAAAATAGCACAACCCCAAAATATTACTAAAATGCATTATAGAGAAAAAATAACTTTTATCATAGAAAAAAATCTTCCATTTGAACGAAGACAACATTCCAGCTATTGTCACAGTGCCTATGTGACATCAAAGTATAACTTATGTTCGCACTAAAAAAATTATTTATACGAATGACATTTTAAATTTCTGCAAATATCTTGACTGCTTGCACTGAACTGTGACGTAAAACTGTGCCTGTGACAGTGTAAACCCAGCATAAGTAGCAAAAACTTCAAAAATCCTGCTTCATAATATTTCTTTAGTATTTTTCTTAAGTTTGTAAAATTATGTATAGTAAGCTTCATATTATCGATTATGAAAATAATACAACCACAAAAAAAATATATTTTCTGTTTTGGAGTTCAGACAATTTCTATATGTAGGGGGTCGCTGAATCCTAATCAAAAGTCCAAAAAAAACCCCAGCACTGCAGAGTTTCTGACATACCCTTCAAAACAACCAATAAAATGAAGTATTTTCAAGATTATGCCAGAACCTTAACGTGTTGTGGATTTTTTGGTCTTGGTTTGAGGTTCAGTAACCCCAGGAACTATTATTTAATACGATCTTACCTACGAAACCAAGAATCGGAATTTTTTTGTGTGGCTTTGTTATCAAATTAAGCCTTTTAAGTTTTTCGCAAATATTGCGCTTGGATCTGGCTCTAGTGATGGGTTACCACGTTAATCAACTCCTTTAAACTCCTTACAAAGTACATAATTTTTGCTAACAAGGATTCAGCAGTACAGAGTACATAATGTAGCTTCCATTTTTTGTCTGATTTTCAAACTTAATCAATTTTAATCTAGTTTTTGACTTGTGCAGTTCCCTTAGCAATAGTTGGCCAACTTATATATTTATTTATAGTATATATATGTAGTATGTGTATATATGTATATACGTATGTATAAAGATTGCAGGTATTTCAAACATGGCAAGCTTGTTTCGCATTGCCCCGTCCTTGAACAAAACCGCAAGTGGCGAGCCGCTTCCAAGATGACCTGCACAGGACTGCGCATTTGTTCTTAGCATGATTATACACTCTTCAGAAAATAAATAGTTGTGGTATATTGGCTTAGTGCGGATGTTTGCCATGAACTCGAATATTAATAAAAGGATTAGTGGATGAATGTACAATGTGGGCCAGCCGTCTAAATGGGCTTCATGTATGTTGGGGAACAATTTTATTACTCAAGTAAAGAATGTACGATTTTGCTAACTAAAGGATATAGGGAACTTAGAGGGCTGGCGGAAAGAGATTGTGGTATAGTTAAACTGGAATCAGAACTGGAGGAAAAAGGAACTTAGGGGGCTGGCGGAAAGAGATTGTGGTATAGTTAAACAAGAGGCTTAAATATGAAATCGTAAAAAAATACGATTTAAATATTTTACGTTCTTTTCCTTTGCGATTTGATATCACCAAAAATCAAAATAAGTTAAACATTTCAAAGTTCCAAAAAAACAGCACTTAAAAAAAATAAAATAAAATAAAATAAAAACTAAAAGAAAAAAGATTCTTGACTGGAAATTGAACCTTGGGGTCCAGACATTTTGACGTTAGGTAATGAGCCCATTATTCTACCAATGCACCTAACTATTCATATGCTTTTGCCAGGGAGATCATTCGAGCTCCCGTTTCTAAAATAGTATGTTGGGACTATCTCCGATATAAGCATGTTTGGTAGTCAAAAAATTTGTCTAATTTCCTCTTTTTACAGAATAAAGCTGTATCTTTGAAAATATATTACAAATAGCCTCTATATATCTGGGTACTAGGTCTTTTAAATAATTTAGCAAAAATTGGATAATACAATAAACAAATATTTTTAAAAATCTCATAGAAATTTCCTTTTTGTTGCATTCCTTCGGCTGACTTCAAATTTTTGAATTCATATTTTTTTTGGAAATAAAAAAAAAATTTTTTTTCAAAAGACTAAAGAATTGCAAACCCTGACGACCTTCCATGTAGAACCAAAGTTGATGCAGTTCGTTCACACTTGTATTTTTAATTGCACCTTAAAAAAAGTATTCTACTGGATATATATACAAGATTTTTTACTAGATAGCTATAGTCTTAAAATATAGTCAGCAACTCTTTTAAAAATTAAAAAAAATAAAATTTATTTAACACTTTGCAAAATCTACTTATTCTTATTCTTTGTTAGAATAAATAATAAATTATGAGCAACAGTTCTAGACAGTTCTTTTTCCGTAACACAAATCCTTCCTTTTTCAAAATGTTGTCCAACCCTGACAACTTTCCCGTACTCAAATAAAAATCCCTCCCCATTTCTATTATTTAATCCTTTTTACAATTAAATACAGAGTATCCCATATCCCAGATGTCATCCAACTGTGCACTCATTCGGCGTTGCGAATTGGCGCTGTTTCTTGCTGCCTTCTGGTTTAGGAGTTTGTTGCTGCTACTGTTGTTATTGTTGGGTATGCGAGCGGCTCCAAATTGCCAACTTAGTTGTTATTTGTTGGCTGTCTGGCTGGCTGCCACTGCAATATTCCTAGTCGTAGTACTCTGATGGCTCTCACGTCACCACTTCTGCAAATTGCCGCAATAATGCAACAAAGGTTTCTTGGGAAACACGCCAAATTGCATGCGTAGGTTGGGGCTGTATGGGGGCGCACGGATGTACAAGGGGTGTATACGGGTGCGCTATAAGGAAAGGCGCAACCAGGCAACTTGAAGACGCCACGTCATCATCTGTTTTCCGTCAGTCACTTGCCGCGTCCAACTTGGCTGCCACCACTGCATTTCATTTTCAATCTTTTTTTTCTCGCTCCTTGTCGTCGTCCTTTTTGTTGCTGGTATTGTTCCTGTTTACATTTTCGTTGCTGTTGTGGTTTCCGCTTTGGTTTTCATGTTACAACATTTTTGTTTGTAATTTACTGTGGAATGCTGACGTCAATCCCTACTGTCCGCCTTAGTGCTGCGGTTTTCTAAGAAAAATCTTTGTTGGCCAACCTCGGCCAAAGTTATGCTAGCAGTATGCTATATACTTAGGTACATGCAGGTATGTATATTTGCAGGCGATGTCCTTACTATGGCAGTAGTGTGTTGGCGTATCCTAAAGTGTTTGTCGGTATCCAGCAGGTAAATCGACTGTTGCAAGTGTTTAAACCGTTCGCAAGCTCGCAAATGAAATGGGACAACTAGAGATAGTTATTTGCTTTTATATAAAAATGAAATATTTGTATATCACTGCTTGAATGCACTGACTGATGTCTGTGCTTTTCCCTCAAGATATGTAAATTTGTTAGATACAATTGATTAGAGCTGTCTCTTTTGTTGCAATCACTATGGCACGGATGGTTAGGGTGCGTCACGAAACGTCATAGCAAAGGCGTTTCTATTGGACAAATTACGAAGCACGCCGTACATTTGTTAGGGTGTGTATAGGAATCGGGTCAAGGAAAAATTTGTTTATTATTATTGTATTATTATTTTATTATTTTAATTTATAAAAGTTAGAAGAAGAAGAAGCTATTGGAACGTTTTTCTGTTCGTGTCTGCATATGTGCAATGACATTACTATTAAAAAAAACTCTTAGTATTTTCCAAAATAGTTGCTGTCTTCCAAAAAGAAAACTCTTATTTTCCAAAAAAATTGTCTCCAAAAAATAGCATACTTATTCGATTCGAAATTTAATCTTTTAATTCTAAGTTATTAATTGAGGTATTCACGCTTTGTGTTGACTTGAGGCGATGAAAATTTGTTGAAAAAGTCCACAGGCCAAAACGTGAATCCCTCCTGTTGACTTTATGAGTTGACTTGTTTACTTTTCTTTTTCATTCCTATTTTTGTTTACATTTGTAAATTGGTACAAATTGCATTTAAATTTAAAATCTTGAATTAAAAATGACGAGATAGAGCGTAAAATATAAATTAATTGAAGCTGTAGCTAAAATGGCTTTGGATCAAATAAATTTTATTGCAGACACGTCTGCTAAAACAAATTCATTGCAGAAAAACTAAATTTTGTTTAATACAGAGACAATGTGGTTGCGTGGCGACGCACAAATTGACGAAGTTCTAGAAATTTATCATGAGGACCTGAATGCAATTATGCTCTCGCATCGCGGTGACCACTTCCACATATCGAAATCAATTGACTGGCGCCAGAACGTGCTCAGTTCCTTTGACGAAACCCGATTTGTTCAAATGCTGAGGGTAACACCACAACATTTCCAGCACACATATATTAAGCAATATACAGTCCCATTATTTTCCAATTCGCATCTATTTTTACTCTTTTACTTGCGTTAACTCCAACAACAAGTAATTATGTCTAATTCACTTAATTTCGCACAAAAAAGGCACAATCTTTTTTTACTTGCTTTAATAAAATTTGATTATTTTAAATTTGTTGCTTTTCATATCATGAAATGGCTGAAAAATGACAAAAGGTAGCAGTGCTGAAAAAAAATTATCATATTGTGCAACACTTTCTCAACAAGTCAACAGCAAAAAGTATACTAGGGTCTCGGTTGAGGAAAAGTTGAGCTGAGAGTTGAAACACAGGGTTGTATTTTGCCATACATTTTGTTTTTGTCCTCAAGTCAGAACACAAAGCGTGAATACCCTAAATAATAAAAAAATCCATCCTAAGCGCAAAAGATACCCCATCAGTATATTATGTTTAAAATAACTGCGAGCCTGACTCTCTTTCTCGAATCCTCAAAATGGTTTAGTAATCGGAGCAAGTAAGTCTCTGATAAAGCTCAACAGACATATCACCCAAGCACACCGCCCTCTCCCTTCCCTCCATTTGTGCTTTAACTTTCTTTCTTTTGGTTTTTCTTATTAGGGTGGACCATACGGTTTCGGGGTGATCTTTTGCCTTAGTAGAGGTGAGCCGGAGCAAAAAAAAAAGACTAAGAAAAATATAAAATACGGTTTTTCAAAAAAATGCTTTCTAATATTTTACTGTATCTCTGGCTTTACCGTTTGCTTATTAATTATACATATGGGCGAAAATAAGTGTAACCGATCTCTTCTTAAATCGATCTCTACAATTTTGAATATTTGGCAGGTACAGGTTTTCAAAAGTCAAATTTTTTTACCAAGTTGTCAATAACAGAATATTTTTGTAGGCTTTTCTTCGACTAGACATATTTAGTAAAGGCCCATACGCAGCATGCAAAAATTCCGCACGAAATGTCAAAACTTCATATAAAAAAAAATATTGTGTGGCTCTTAGATATCATATCCCCTTCTCCAATTCCTTTCCTCCTTCTCTCAAATTGGGCAACACAATGGACCTCATGATATCTAACCTAACCTATATATCATATCTACGTGCATGGATACTTATTTTGAAGCTTCATGATTTCCCTTTCAAAGACAATTTATTTCATGAAAATATCTCAATTGGTTCAGAAGATATGATTTTGCAATGCCTTTGCGGCTTCTGTGCCACTGTGCGTCGTTAGTCGCGCACTTCTGCATTTCTGCCCGACAGAGTCAAAATGCATCCAAACATTGAATTTTCAGCATTTTTGCGCATGCTTGAAAGTAAAATAGCTTAAACCAAAAGTTGAAAAAAAAATTATTTTCAATTTTTTTATTATTTTCAATTTTTTTTTTACTATAAAATTTAATAATTCCGAATAAAAATGTATTAGAAAGTTCGGGTAAGGTAGAAAGGTAGTGATGATATTTTTATTTCTTTTGATCGCATCTCTGGAAGCCAAGTTTGTGAGGCTTAAAAAATAGCATCGTGGCAGAGAAAAAGTTTTACTTTCATTTTTGCTTTTTGCAAAAACTGTAAAAATGTGCCATTTTTCACGTAAAAAAACAGTAGTTTGACTACCTGTTGACCAGCTATCCATCAACAACAACACAAATTTCTAAGCTAAGAACCCATATTTATGCAACGCTTACAGTGAATTCTGTAGCAGTAGCTTCGGGCCAGCCATTAAACAAGTGAAAACTTCACCAACTGCTAGCTAAATCAACGACTAACACCTTTTCCTACAATTTCCGCACTTTTTTTTTGCAGCACTGGGCGTCCTGTGGCTGGGCAGCACTTGCTTACTTATTCATTCAGTTATTGTCGCTGATAGTGTTGTCTGACGACCGATTTTTGCAGCTATTAGGTTTTATTTCATGTGTTCCACTTGACTATTTCGCTGGCTGCGGGATTCAAAAATACCATGGCGCCGTGTGGGCGGGCGGCCTCTATTTTTTTTGCAGAGCCCAGGCAAACAAAAGAAAGCCGTAACAGCAACAGGGCATAACGTGCAGTCACACCTTCGATCACAAGTCCAGCCACCTTCAGCGTACCCTTGTGAGTGGTTTCCCGCCGCTTGCTACAATAATTTGGAAATATTCTCATCACGTCCTGAGGCCATCACTAAACAATTTCATACATATTAACGCAGAGTCGAAAGTGAAAACACCAAGCATCATCCTCTCCAGAACATTATGCCCACACACAGTGGGAAAACATTATGTGTGGGTGTGCAGCGACAGTTCGTGGCAACTTTTTTTGCGTCATCTTCGTGGCTCCGCACTGCTATCAAATAAATGCCATTTAATTTCATTAATTTCGAGAGAACTTTCTTCCTTTTCTTTTTTTTTTGTGATTCTGTATTGGCAATTAAACAAATTTGTCCACTGTTTTTAAGAAAACATGGAAAGGATAGCTTCAATTTTCAACTTTAATACCTGAGCGACAATTTTACTCATTAGTCACATAAAACTTTTTCTTTGTCATTCGTATACATAAAATGTTATATACGAGATGATAGAATAAATAATAGTTTGGTCACTAATTTAGCACGTCGACGTTTATGGGCATCACCTGCATGAGAGTTTTTTCTAATATTCATCCAAACGTTTCTACAAATTGTATCCATTTTTATTTATTTCTATTTAAATTATAAAGTTTAAAAATTTATTTTTATTTTAAAATATTTTTAAAAATTTATTAAGTATCTTCTTAGTTATATATTTTAAAAAAAGATAAAATTCGGATTTGGGAGCACGCATAAAGGAAAACGAACAAAATTTTTTCGTTTTGGTTTTTCGTTTTCCAAGAAAATAAATTTGAATCAGTCGTTCCGGTGCCCCATAATCATTCTTAAAAAATTTTGCCTCAAACTTTGCACTGATATGTTAAGGATTGAACACTAAAAAAAAGAGCCGACCTTAATTGAGTTAGGTTTTCTCAAAGCACGATTGTTTTACTTTTAAATTAGAACTAATTTATTATTCTCGATTTTTCTTAAATTAAGATCAAAATTCAATCTCTCAATGAATTCAAAGTGCTGTTTAAGATCACTTCTTCTTCTTAAACATTCTCAAATTAAGAATTCCTCTCTTAAAAAAAAAAAACATTCATGAAATAAGTATTTTACTCACAATATTATAAATGCTTACTCATGTGCATAAAATTCTTAAATTTTGTTCAGTGTATTTTATGTTTGTTAAATTTATTAGGCTCACGTGAACTTACATAGATACATACCATATTTGGTGGCTCTAGCATTTTCGATAACCGAACATTTCATTCGGATTGGCTTTGAAAACACATGTTTGGTGCACCCAATTTCACCGAATGGAATTTTTTATGTCGTTTGAAATCGACTGTTTTGTTGCAAGTGAAATTTAAACGAATTGGCAAAATAGGTTTAAAATTTTGTGCATTTAAAATGAAATAATTTTTTAAAAATTCTTTGATATTTTCAGAATCTATTTATGTCAATTTCAAGTTAAATACATATTGATAAATATTTTTTCTGAATCAACCCAAAAAATGGCTTTCATAACTCAAACCAAGTTTTTGTTCGGTCCATATCTTGCATAAAAAAATGTTCATGTCTCGCTTAAATGCTTCATATCTAGCTTAAAAAAATTTCCCTCTTTATAAGTATAGCATGGTCGTGGATAATTTCCCTTTCGAGGGATTGTAGGGATTTTCTAACAATGAGTTAGGAAAATATGAGTAGATGGCGACAGTAAAAAATTCGGATTTGGGAGCACGCAAAAACGAATCCGATTAAAATTGTTCGTTTTGGTTTTTCGTTTTCCGTAGCACAAGTGTATGCAAAAACGTGGAGAATTGGTGTAGTTCCAAGGGAATTTATCTTTTTCTACTTTTAGCAATAATGTATTTAATTTGGATCCTGTAGCCTTTATTGTGTGAGGGTAACCCTGAAATTCTTTTAAATAGGAACGAACTAAGTTAATGAAATAAATCTAAATAAAAGTTTATTTATCTAGTTTTCTATCTGTCTAGGTGTTCCTACGGACAGACGAACGACCGAATGTATATGGCACAACCGCTACCCGAGGCTATGATATGGACTTCTTGTGAAACGAAATAAAGGTTTCTTTAAACCAAAAATTTCTTTAGTATCTTCTCGTAAGTCTCCGATACAAAAGTTTCGAAAACAAATTTGTAAATCTTGAAACCTCTCAAAGGATAATGGATCTTAGTTGGGACCGAGTTTTTTTTTTGACGAAAGTGTTTTAAACAAATGAGTAAACCTTAAAACCGCTCATGTGAAGAGCATTTTTTAAAACCTAGTTTGGTCGTAAGCTGTGGATCCTTTTCTGAAGTGTTCTAAAAAAAACGGGTTAATCTTGAAAGTTCTTATAAGATAGGCATATATCCTTTTCTGAAGTGTTTAAAAATAAACGTGTTAACCTTGAAAGTTCTTATAAGATAAACATATTTTTTTTACCTATTTAGGTCATTAGCTGTGATTCCGAGTTGGGACTGAGTTCTTTTTCTCTACTTAGGTATTCTAAAGCAAATGAGTAAACCTTGAAACCGCGCTAGAGATAAACATTTTTTTCGCCTAGTTTGCTCAATTAGCTACTTATCCGAGTTGGGATCGAATTTACCCAAGTGCTTTATTAAATTTGTACAGGACTGGCCATCTGGTTCGAGGTCGTCCAGTACGTAGAATTCAAAAACTTTCTCAAAAATATGCCTTATCCAATAGCGTTTTTAAATTCATTCATAGCTTAAGTCATCGAAACCTTATTCAGAATTGAAATAGTGAGACTCAGGTAGAACAGCCATAGAGCATATAGTAACTGGAGTAAAAGTTTCTACATAGTATAGGCGTTAATATTGTTTGACATCCATGTATTGAGTTTTCTTTAACATAGAACTTTAAAACACTGAATGTTGTCTCGAGTAATGCGTTCGCGAATATAGTATTTTTTATAAAATTTCGGCAAGAATTAAATTATCAACAGAAAAATCCTTTCTGAAACACCTAGTGCTTTCTCAATGTTCGCTAATTGCACCTCCAAGTGGGCTTTAAATACTGGCGGCAACTCGCCTGCAGAACTTGCCTTAGTATTCCTGCCTTCCTTCCAGCTCATGGATAAGTGTTTATTAAGACATATTAAGTGCATTGAAGGAGTCATAACTTCAGCTTGGTACTCAGTGAAATACTTAAAGATTTCCGCTGGGGCTGCAGCACTTTAATTTCCTCACCAGTAGATGCTGTAGAAGATAATCCATTTGGGGTAACTACGGACAATACGTGCCGCTGTTTCCATATTGTAATCTAAACGGGTGTTGAGTAGATGTTCACACCATTTCTGAAGTTGAGCAACTGCGTCAGCTATTATATAATTAATGACTGCAGGGGTAAATATTTGTTGGAGCAAGTCTTTTCATAGCCATATATGTTACCCTAATATGTATTGCTTTTTCCACAAATCCACACCACATAACGTTGTTTTTAGTAAGGATCGGATACCAAAAACAATTGGCTTTTGGAGAACTGTAACAGTCCAAGAAATCGATTGCAGATAAAACTGAAGTCTTTGTATAGGTATTTGTAGAGCTCAAAAAAAGTGCACACATAAAAAGTGTGCAGAGTCTGTTCAAACCAAGGGAAACTGTTGCAGTTTGCACAAAAAAAAAAAAAAACTGACCGTCGATTTCGTTTGCACTAAGTGCTCCTCCACACTACATACATAGTAGTACACATGAGTGCCCCACACAGCTTCAAGCTTCAGCGTTGTGCCTCGATATGGCAAACTGAAAGCTAAGCTAAGTGTTTGCATGAAATCCTGTCAAAATATTTCCAACGAAATTAATTTTGACACATGACAAAATGAGTGAAGGCCGGGCTGCCGGGACACATGAGGCTGGATACGTAAATTTAGCTATATCATTTTTGTCAGCAAAAAATTCAAAATAAATAAGGGGGTTAGACAGGGCAATGCTACTGACAAATGTGCATTAATTTAATTAAAACGAGAGTACGCCTGAAAAGGAGGTTAAGCTGGTGGAGCACAGGTGAAATAGGGGGGAAAAAAATGCTAAATAATGCGAAATGTACAAATAAAATAAATGCTGCCAGAATGACACTTCAGAGTCAAAAGTGTTATTCTTTTTTGACATTTGACATACCGTAATCTAGGCTTGCTTAATATTTAAGGAATAAATAATCTGGTTCTCAACACAGATTTTGTATTTTATTCGATATAGTTATGCTATGACCATGAGTAGTTAGACATCTGGGTCCATAAGAGTTTGGAGCTCTATTGATATAAAGTTTAACGAGGGGAAATAGTAGTACGATGGATTTTCAAAATTAGTCCTAAAAGCTCTGACATTTAGAAACCTTTGCAGCAGCGGATTTTCAGCCGTGGCAAACATAATCGGCTGCTCCCATAAACACGAGCCGAACGTATGTCGAGATCGCGGAATGCTGCCGCAGAGAGAGGAAAGAGAAAATTAGCTCCGTCGTGAACACACTTTCATTGATGCGTGTTCACGTCACCTTGTGTTGCATACCAAGCACACCAATACTGTTGCATCTTTTTCGATCTCTCGCTGACAAAAGCTGCTTGTTCAGAGTCTGTAATGCCAGGCCTGGGAAGATTTTAGTTTTCTCTATCGAGAGGGAAGAGTTGTTTGATTAATATAGCAGAATTAGTTTTAGAAGTTTCGCGCTTGAAAATTAAGAAACCTCCCAAGTTTGGGAATTTTTATGTTCTCTTAAAGAGCAAAATACGCATATTGCTGACGTAATTTAGGAATATAAGATTTAAGGACTCCATTGATATTGAGACTATCGAGGTGGAATAGTATCACGATAAATTTTCAAGATAGGTTTTAAAAGTTTCGACTCATGAAAATTTAGAAAGCTTTACAATCTCTGTAAGATCAGTGTGTGTTAGTGCAGAGAGCAAAGTACGGAAATATGAGACATACTCTAAGATTATAAGAGTCTAGGGTTCCATTATTATTGAAGTTATCGCATAGTAAAACGATTGATAGGTCCTTGTAGGACTTATAGGAACTTATATATATTGATTGATTCTATTGATATCGAGGGATAAAAGTACAACGATTGATTTTCAAGATTACTTTTAGAAGTTGCAACGCATGCAAACTAAGAAACCTTCACAACCTTCTGTGTTCTCTCAGGGAGTAAAAGAGAAATTACAATTATCCAAAATTTTAGGACTTTAGATTCCATTATAACGAGTTTATCTGAGTAAAAAAATTTTTAGGATTAACTAGCCCAATAGGATGCTTAGATTTTAATACTTGTTCACATAGGTGTATGGCCGATAAGAAGTTTTTTTTTTTTTTTGGTTGTTTAAAAAGGGGTGGGGGTTTTTTACCCTTAAAATTAATGAAAAGACTTTCCGTTTTCCGCAAAAGCAGTACGCTTTTTTGATTCCTAAATAAAAACTGATCCTTTCCTTTCCCATGTGACAGGCTCTGTCCCACACCAGCGCTGGGGGGTCACAGAGAATATGTCGGGTGGTTTTATCGTCTTCGAAACAGAGTCTACACTCTGAAGAAACCGAAAGGCCCATTTTCTGTAGATAGTATCTTACAGTGTGGTGCCCCGATAGGTATGCTACCAGGAGTTTTAAGTCCGCATTGTGCCATGCCCGTATGAATAACCAGATCGCAGAGACCACATAAGGTTCAGGACTAAAAGAAGCGGATAGCTTCCAAAATCACATCGATATAGCGATTAAAATATACTCATCTGTTTGTTCGTCAGTACGTCTTTCCGTTGAAAAGCCTAAATCACGGTCATCCTTGAGCCTAGGAGCACAAAATTTGATCAAAAGATGCGTTTTATCCGTATGCAGCATAAAAGTGGAATTTATACTGGTATCATATACATTTACGTCTTTTGCGGTTTGTATCCACATCATACAAGCCATGCTCAGCTATGTATTATTGTATTACCAAGAATTCTGTGCTAAAGCCGACACGGTTTCCTATCCTACTTTTAACTTTCATGTGTCCAATAAAAATACCAGAAAAATATACGCCTTGAGCAGAAAATTTGCACCTGCTTTTGATTGATAATTATCTGTTAACTCAATAAGGATACTAACACTCTCTTTACTTACTTTTTTTTGAAGTTATCTCCTAGTGGTTGGCTTGTACGTCTAGATTGCGTATCGTTTACTTGAAACATAACATCACGTTGAAAACTTTTCACATAACCGCAAAAGTTTAGTCATTGCGGAAAATTGTTTCTTGAATTTACTCGTGCACTTGGCTTGGCTTAAGAACTCTTCTCTCTAGTACTTAAACTCGACATCGTCGACGCGAACGCCATTGCTATCGCCGTCATCGTCATCATTGTCGTCGCCCCAATTCGTGTGTGTTCATGTGCTGTTTGTTGGCTGTTTTGGGTAATTTGGCTCTTCAATGTGTGGCTTGTTGTCAAAATATGTCTGGCTATGTTTTATTTTCCAAGTTTTAAAGTTTCTTAGACTTCTCTTATTATGGCGGTATATAGCGGCTTATTATTGTTTCTGAAGCAGTTGATGCTTCAAGCAGTGGAAGTAGCCACGCGTGCATACAGTTGGCAGCTAAAATTAAAAGCACTTACAAACAACCAGTGTAGGGTATTAAAACATGAACGCGAAATACACATCTCAACTAAAAATTTAAAACTTGCTCTAGTTATTGAAACCATGAAACATGACATGTTCTTGTTCTAGAATAGGCTTTCGTTCCCATTGTTCACTACCAGACTGTTTGGAATGTTGTGTTTATCAGAGTGGATTTTGGTATGTCGAACTGTGCGGTTTCTATCAAAGTGATATGATACTTGTACTGTTGCATGCTTGAAGTGTACAATAAACGTGGATTCCGTGCCAATATTTGTCTGCAATCATTTGAGCTCTTCTGCTAGATTTTGCGTTTGTCTTTCCGTCCGTATATGCTGCCGCCAGGGCTGCAGACGGACGGAATGGTTCATCAGAACAATAAACCATATAAAAACAACATCGCCAACAGCCACTGAAGCAGCAATATTGCCATATCAAATGTTATTGGTGTCGGCAACAAACACGAACACTTTTTTGTTGTGTACCACACGTCGTATGTGCAATCTGCTTATACAATATATGCGCGTGTATCGGTATAGGTATGCTCGTATTTGTGTGAGTTGGTCGATTCATTCGAGACAATTGGTCTCGACTCAACAAGCGCTTGCTGCAGACACTTTATTTATAAGGCCAGACATTTTACTTGTTTACTGCCTGATTGCGCCGTGATGCTTGATTTTTGACACGTTAATGTGTTTGTTGTATTGACCCATAAGAATATGCTACCTTTATGGTTGTTATACTCAGTAAAATATGCGTGCGGATATAAAGGCTGTTGTCAAGAGCGATTCTTAAGGACGTGCCAGTAGCATATGGTTGGGTTACTCCAGCAGCTCACGTTTACTTCACACATTACTAGCTAACTGCCTTATGACTTACTTATCTTTTATGCTGTGACCTCGAAACTTAGTGTCCTAATATCAAAACATACAAATGTTTTACACTTGCAGAGGTTTCTTCTTTTTCTTGGCTGGCCTGTTGCCATAGCAACCCGCGACCGGGTTACAATCTAATGTAAGGTGACGCCTTTTTCTCTTAGTGATACCAAAGGTAGCAAGCGCGTCCTTTACCTAGTCCTTTCAAGGGTTGCGCCCTTTGGGGCTACCTTCAAACAGAGGCTTTTAAACCTTTTTTTTTAATAACATGTGTCCAAAGCTCAGTAGCTTCCAAAAGCCTAAGTTGTTTGTACTTTCATGCAATGCAGTAGACGTCGTCTTGAAGTACCAGCTCTAATGCATTCCAACAGATTTCTTCATGTCCCATACTACAGCACTAAAAAGCAAAACAGTGGGAACAGACGTCTTGCAAAGTATTAAGTGGGTCTTTCAGGAACACTCTCTTACTATATAACTGTATACTACGACCGATGTGGAATCAGAGTGTTTCACAGAGTGATCTCCATTCTGACGTCGTTATCTTAGAGTTAGATCACCGTGTTTCCATAGTTCGTTTCTATAGCTCGTCTAGACATTAAAAACTGTCCCACACTGACAGATTCTCTTTCAATAGTCATAAAGTCTCCGCAGATGTCCATATCATTGCCAGTGAATTTACCTACAGCGGCCCTGAAAAATTCTTCTGCAATCGTAGCACTGTCGCCGGAAACGAAGACGTCAGGTACTATTGGCGGTATAATATATGTGCGGCGTTATCTATTTTGGACGACATGACATTCACTTCGATCAGAAGAGTCACGCCATGCTACTTCGTCTAAACATTAAATGGCGAAAGATACACCTCGAAAAATACTCTTTCGATAGTCGCAAGGTCTCCGGTAACGAAGATGTCAGGTATCATTAGCATTGTATACATATACGATATATATTGAGGACGTCTTGATATTCACTTCGATGCGAAGTGTCTCGCTATGCTATTATACTTTGTCTGGATATTAAATGAGCATCCACCCTGACAGCTTCTCTTTCAAGAGCGGCAAAGTCTCCGGTCATTAAAATGTCAGCTATCATTGACATTGAATCTACGGCGTTATATAATGGGGACGCCGCGATATTCACTTCAACGAGAAGTGTCTCGGTATGCTTATTCGTCGGGACATTAAATGGCAACAGATCCACTCTGACAGATTCTCTTTCAATAGTCGCACAGTCTCCTGTAACGAAGATTTCAACTATCATTGGCAGTGTCTTCCATAAAACGAATAACTTCTACCAGATACATTTTATTTTTGGCAAGCGGGTGCAGATCGATCACCGCCTCGCTCAACTTGATTCTTACAGGTTTTAAAATGTAGCTCTCTCCTATTCTAATCTCTGAATAGTGTGGTCTCAAGGACAACTAAGCTCTACGGTGCTTCTCTAGGCGGAGTTCAATGAAGTATAAGCCCCAATATTTCCAGACTCTAATTTGAACCAAAAAAATTGAAGCGTAAACTAAGCAGACAGTAGAACTACGACGCATGAATATTTAACAACTTATTTTCAACAAATTATTGTATCCATACTATATACTAGAACAAACACATTCAAACTGTTGCACAATAACCCAAAGGTCTATAGACATATGTTTATGTGCACGACCTTTGTTCCGAATCTAACGTTGATATTGTGACATCAAAAGTTGATGTTAACAACTTTTCCCAAACTCAATGAGCCGTTGTTTGCCCTACGTATGCCGCCCCATAAGTGGCAGTTGCAAACATACCCAACCCAAGCCAATTCACCCAGCCAGGCGTAAGCACGTCGAGTGTTTTGTTGCAAATAATTTTGCGCAAAGTTCTCGCCTTAACGATTTGAACACATGTTAACATGAAAAGTAACAACAGTTGTTGCAACTTCAAGTAACAACGAAGATAACACTTCGACATGATAATAAAGATGCTTGTTCCAAAATGTTTATTTACAGAGTGTATTTAATTTGGTACTCCGGCAAACTATAGTACTACATACGTTTATATATTTTGCAGAGATACATGTTATGAACGATGTGTTAGTTGAAATAATTATCGTCGACCAGCGGTTGAAATACTTATCCCAACAACTCATAGTGCAACCACAGGACTACAACCATTGTAACACCAAACTTACCTTTACTACTTGAAATAGGTATGTCTTCTTTTTATCCTGGACAAGTGTTTACAAGTTTTCTGCAAATGTATGTAAGAGTCGTCTGTTTTGCTCAGTGGTTGGCTAAAGGGTGTAAAACCTCGAATATGGTAGAATGCAGTTCCTTCTAGGCCTGTGCTTTAGCCAGCACTTCAATGCCAGACATCTTGGTAAAAGAAATGGTTAGCTGCCAAAATATGCACCACATGAATTTGTAGCATCACTTCAAATGTTGCCCTTAATGCTATTCTAAACATTGTGCCCCTCTAACCAGAAAGGCGCTCCCATACTGTGCTTGTCTATATGCTGGACAAGTTTCAACAAAGCTCAATCGTCTTTAAGAAAAAAGATTACTATTAAATTTAGTTTTAAACGGTGACATGAGCCTTAGGCCTTGTTGTATTGTGAATTTGCACTGATGAAAATACAGGTTGCTAGGTAGGTTGGGTGGAACAAGGTCTGAAGGGTCTTTGACAAAAGAAGGCACTGGCCTGGAAGTCGCGAGATGAAGAATGCGACCGTCAGAATCCCCGGGCATTCTTCAAGCAGAAGTATGTTCAGTAGGTCGACTAATGAAAATCAAATTTCAGCAACAAGGACAATCGACGAATCCCGATACCTAATACAAACATCCCAAGAACAAAATAGAATCTAAGCCCTTCTATAATATTGGCAGATAGACCATCAAAGACTGCTACGAGAAGAATGAAAGGAAGAGGATCACGGTGGGCCTATGGTTGGGCCTATGATTGGACAAGAAATTTCATATGATGCTGGGGTTACTAATTGGACAATGCAGACACGAGAAACAAATGAGTAATATGGGGATCGTGAGTTCGGCAACATGTAGGTTTTGTAAGATTGAGGACGAATGTCCCCAATTCTTGCAGTGTCTGACGCTCTTGCCAAAAGATCCTTCTTTGGCGGATAGGTGTAGGTTTTGATCACGAAGCATAATGTCACTCAACTAGAATCATGTCAAATAATTTATTTGGGTAATTGGAACAGTTAAGGAGCTCTTGTTGGGACAATATTAATTGGTAATTCGCAAGCCAAACCCCCACCACGCCCTTTTGAGAGAAGGTACTTGGTATGAAAATCATTCCTCTCTTTTTAACCGCCTTTAATGTGAGGCCTCGGTCATTTTCTTGGAAATGGTTTCTACATTTTTTTTCTTAAACCCTTAAAATGGTAACGTGCCAGTTAATGTGATCAAAAAATGCTCTTCAATCTTTGGCCCGTCACTTCCTCCACAAAAAAATAAAATATTTATTTATGTAACATTGTAACTTAGAATTAATTCTAGGGAACAAAAAGTAGTTTTAAGGCCAGAGCAACATAGGCCTTCAGGCTGGGTGGTATTTACAATTCAGTAACATATGTTTTTTTTTTGTTTTTTAAATAAAATACTTCTTTAGTTCCCACTTGCATCCTAAAACGAATATCCCTGCACTTTGTACCCTTTGTGCAGGTCGATAGCGTAAAAAATGGAGCTTTGCTTATAAAATGCATATGAAACACACGACCCGTCAATTCTCATATTTAAGGATCATCTTCTTCTTCTTCTTAGCTTTAAGCCTTTGGTGGACCATAGCTTCTGCAACAATCTCTCGCCATTTGTCCCTCTCTACAACGACATCTCTCCAGATTCGGACTCATATTTTTCTAAGATCGGCTTCTACATCATCCAGCCATTGTTTCCTTGGGCGCCCTGTTCTTCTTCCTCAAATCGGTTTTAATACAAAGGCCATAAAGACATTCTTAGCACATCATCCAGCCACTTTATTCTCTGTGATTTAACAAATCTTATAATAGTTTCATGTCCTGCTAGCGAATGTAGTTCATGGTAGTATCTTATCCGGTAGCCATCCGATAGTTTGGCAGGGCCATATATTTTTCGCCATATTTTATCTTTGGATGTTTAAGGATCGATTTGATTAAAAAAAAAAAATTAAGGATCGATTTGATTAAAAAATTATTCCCATTACAATATTGACTCTCTATTTCCCCTAATTGTCTTCCTTAAAGAACTTTAAGAATTTATTGGGGGAAAAAGATCTTGAAGTTTATTCCCAGCACCTAGTAACAAATCTGCAGAAAATGATTTCTTAAGTAATTTCCACAATCCAATTTTCAAAGCATATGAAAAAGATGATGGTTCTTAAACCCAAAAGAAGGATTCCTATAATAAACTATAATACAAAATAATTTCTTAAGAAATATACAAACTCCAAGTCTTAAAGATTATGCGCCTTATGATAAATTAATAAAAAAGAGTGCCATTATGAACTCCTTCTATTTCGATTTAGAATCTTATTTATCGTATTAGGTTTTTGCAATTGATTTCTAAAAGTTGAAAAAAAAAAAATATAAAAATATAAAGAACAATTCCATATTGACTCTCCATCTTCTCATATGGATTTCTAGATCCGCTTTTGTTGAATTCCACACATAAAATTGCATGCCTCAAAATACGTCTAAGCGGATATTTAGCAAAGGACCTTTGGGAATATTTTGGTTGCCTTAAACATAAAACCTCAATAAAACATTTGTAGAAACCAAAGTAGCCTGAACAATTTCAGCTATTATTTATAATATCTTAGTAATTGCTACTGAAATGATTTTCAATGACAATACGCTAGTTTATGTCGGCCACTATACATAAATAATGCTTGGCTATATACATATAGCAAATACTATACATAGTATATTCGCCTCTCTACATAGTTAAGAGTTCTGCACAGCTGTGGCCAAAACCAAAACATATTTATATGACAGCTAATAAAACAAGCGCAAAATATTCATTTGTATTCACTAAGAGATACAAACGCAAATTCGCATACAAAATTTAGTGAATCGCTTGTCAAGAAAAATCGGGGAAAAGCCAAAGCAACTAATATCTTGCGTCGTCAGGGGGTGATGGGTGGATGGTGTACGGGGGATGGCTGGTAGATGCCACTTTCTTGTGGCACACAATTCACGCAGCATAGAGAATTTTGTATTTGAAACACGTTTAGTGAGATAGCAGCATAAAAAGTAATATGTAATGCAAAAAATTACAGGCCGTGGGAGTAGATACAATAGAACCCAGTCCTAGAACGTTATAGTTAAATAAAAACGTAGATGAGGCTAGCTGCATAATAACTAACAAATGTACAAAGTGACCAGATCATATTATAGATGGATTCAGCAAAGAAGATGCGATACAAACAAATGTTGTCAAGCTTAGAGTCTCATCAAAGTTTCGAAATTACTGAAGCAGACAGGAAAACCATTATTTAAGATAATAAGATTATACTTAGATATATCCTAGATACCAGATAATTTTTGTGTTACCTGAAATAAATATTTCGGTAGATTTTGTTTTTATCATAAAACATAATAAAGTAAAGCTTAAAGAAAGTTAAATGCTTCCTGGTATTTAAAAGTTTTTGAAAATGAAACCCAATGGTTAAAGAAATTCTCTACAAATTCGGACTGCGTCGATTTCAGCTACAGGTAAACGTGTTGTGGATAAATGTTAAGAGTGCTTAGCAGTAGAAGCGCCTTTGGCTATTAAAAGATCGCATACCAGAGTTTCAAAGTATGTAAGTTTATGTACAATTATCTGTCCGGAAATAAGTCGGCCTGAGTTATTCTTAAAAGAGGTGCATGCAGTCAATATTTATCAAAATAGCATTCTTTTCCAGCCACATACCGATACCAGCTCGATTTCCAGCTTTAGTACGCTTCCTGGAAAGTAGCAGTCGGAATGTTGTCCCCTTTTTACGGACTATCATATGATATCCTTTCTTGGCGGTTTTTTTGCGGCGGATGAGGGAAACGTCTAACGTGGTAACGTCGCGGCCACATACGTCACCAAGCGGAAGGCTGTGTTGCTCTGTGAGCTATCGTAATGGAGCAACAGTTGGCGATGGCTGGGTGGACTCAGCGGATGCTTTTGCTTAGCCGTTCAAG
The DNA here is from genome assembly GCA_018150985.1 of Chymomyza costata. Taxonomy (NCBI): domain Eukaryota; kingdom Metazoa; phylum Arthropoda; class Insecta; order Diptera; family Drosophilidae; genus Chymomyza; species Chymomyza costata. Next base: position 205,108 of record JAECWU010000781.1, on the reverse strand, counting down.
GACTCCACGTTAAAACCTAACTAACAGTTTGGTCAATGTGCCACACATTCTCTGAGCATCCATCCTTTCAAATTAAAAAAGCAAATGAGCATGCCTCTTTGCTTCGACTTGGTCCATCGCGCCTTCTTCTGGCGTGGATAAATTTAAGTGTGCCATTCTGCGCTTTAACGGTTGGCTTTAGGATCATGTTCATACGACCAAATGCCGTGCCCACAGAGCATATTATCCAAAAACCCTTTATTTTCATGCACTTCATCGAGAAGACGCAGCGTTGCGAGGGAACATACAAAGGTTGCGGAGACAAACGGTCACTTTTTTTTTTTTTAATTGTTTCCTAGACCCTAATTTCCAGGCGGAAATATATATATGCCTGCTGGCTTTCATTTTTTGATAGTACAAAAGTGAGCTTCGAAATGAAAATTAAGATTATGAGCAGGCTCTCTTAACAAAAGCCGAAGTCATGCACCATCCACTTCGTGCCTTTTGCTTTACAACGTCAGCGTCTAGTGCTGGAAGTAACATCGATGTTATATCGATGCATCGATGTTTTTTATTTTTTTTCGATCATCGATATTTTTATTTCGACTTTCGATTATCGACCAAATCCCATCCACAACGCAGACACTTCTCGCTTTTTAAGAAAAAAACAAATCTCAAACGATCCGAAATAGTGGGGTTGACTCAATTTTGGCACTTCGACAATATTTTAATGTCGCAAACTTAGATTCAAGCATGTGCCCGTTGAATTACTGGAAGGTAATACTTTTTAAAGTTTAGCAAGGCTGGCAATCTAGTGAGCGACAAGCGGTGTTCGCTTAAATCAGAAAACGTTGACATGATTTAATTTAATAACCATATTGAAGGGATCTCAAATTAGTTTAAAGATTATGAGACTGCAATTCTGGCTGGAACAGAACAACAGGCTCACAAAAAAAAGTAGTGTAAGCTTTACATGTGACAGATCCGAAGTCTAAAAAACCCCGATTCAAGGGTTCTTAGATATCCAAATAATCTCATTTTATGGCATTTTTTGGTGTGAAGGAGTTTTTTTGACTTCCGATTCAGCTGCTCAAAATCCATAAGGGATGCCTCTGTCACCTGTTAAGTTTACACCACTTTTTTTTGTGGTCTGTATTATCTTTTGCTTTCGTTGTATGCATAACCTTTTGGATTGTTATTTATTATATCTTTGCTGATTTTTCTATGAAATGTAATTAATTTTGAAATGTATATTATGAAAATATATTTATCTCTTGGTTTGTTTGTTAATTCCATTTGATTATTTGAAAATACTTATATAACCAAACCAACAGATGGCCCACTCTGAATTAATTTAAGCACTCAAAAAATTGCCGCCACATGTACTTCGATGTATCGAAACATCAATGTATCGAAGTTAAAGGGTATCGAAAACATCGATGTTGGCCAACATCGATGTTTATGCTGCACTATCAGCGTCGCAACGGCTGAGAATGCTTCAGTACAAAAATTACAACGTTTTGTGTATAACACAGTCAGTTTGAGCAGAGCCCAAATCATAGGCCTATGGAATAGGGCTGTGCCGATCACTGATCTAGAGAGACCCCCTATATAACTAATATCTCTCTACTAAGGGAAGAGGTAAACAAATTTATAATTGCACCATCAGCATAGATCACCTCCTTTATCCTAAGTCTATACAAATCGTTGAAAATTCCAAAGCCTGCAGAGACCAATACCTTAAACATTTTATAAAACTCAACTCCAGACTTACTATAATATAAGCATATAATGTACACAACTTTGCAGGGTCCATTCTTTTTAAACTTTGAATTAATTTATACCTTAAAATTATATAAGTAAATAAATAATATATAATACAACAGTCTTTCATTTGAAACCGAAACTGAAAGGTGCTTAGCCCTACTCTTATTCTTCTGAGAGTAATACTTTTCAAGCAACACAATCGAATACGAGCGGGTACTAACTAGAGGACTGCATAATTGCATCCAAATTTAACTCCACAGCATCATACACCACTAAGCGGTAAACAGATTTACTTTGCTCAAATTTAGTGTACAGTGCACCTATACAAGCAAAAAAAGAGAGTACAAATTTTTTGTGTAGGTACACACTCTCAGTGAATCCATGTATTTGGTCTCCTTCTCTTCCTTTACACCAAATATGAGTATGCTGCATACCAAAACACTGCACTTACAATTTGCTGTACACCGTTTGGTTGAATAATACACTCATTGCATGTAGCCACAAATACAACATATTTTTAGAGTGTTTTATTTGCCGATGATTTATTTGCCCTTTTGGATGCAGCCATCCAGTAGGGACACATATAAAAAAATGAGGTGTACAATTTTTTTTTAATCGAGCTTAAGGTATGATACGGCGTTTTATTAACATCAAAGCCACCATTTTTGCCAGCAAGCAGTTTTACTGAGCAAGTGCACCCATGCGATTTTGAAATAGTGCTACAATATTTTAAAATTTGTATGTTTTACGCCTAGTATTTTTTCCAAGTGTGTACAAGTTTTTATGATTCCTTAAAAGTTATTTTCTATTCCTTTTGGGTTTGAAAACATTTGAGCTTCAAACGAAATGTAAACGATCTATGAGGGAACAAAGTACTTTGCTTAAACGCTTCGTCCTATGAACGTGGGATTATCAACAAAGCTCTTGCTGTTAATCATTTTTGTAGAGGACGCGCAGCTTGGTCTGCCAAATCTCCTTAAGCCTTTTACAAACATTTAAACAAATCTTTTAAGCCCTTGTCATTTTACAAAGAGGGTATAAGCCTCCGCATAGAAAGGGTAAATATTTGTTACCTTTATTTTTTTTTTTTTTGAAAATCGTATAGGGAATCCTGTGCCAACTGCGTTACCTTTTTATTGTTAGTATGTATATTTAAATTGAGTTCACACTCTTTGAAAAAAGTTAGTCTTTTTGATTTTCATAATAAATTTAGCGATAAAAAAATTGCATAAGCACCTTTTGCTCAGCTTTTCATCCGAACATGATAAGCCTTGCAAAATAGTCAATACACTTTCAGAAAGCGCAAAAATATGTTAACAAGTTTATTTTCTATTGCCGCAGGTGCATGCAACTGCCATGTGAACAAGTTGCGTTGCTTTTACAGATGCATGTGGAATATGTTGACGATAAGCTTTTCTGAAAATCTTAAGGTGGGTAAGTCTTGCATAGTGCAAATGCACTGCCATGTGTCAGTTCCCAGGGGACGGCTGTTTTGTTGTGTATCCATCAGATAGCTGGCCATCATTTGCGTTAGTGTGACTGTCTGCTTTAGTGTGGGAATATAAAGCGTGGTTACAGTGTGTCGCCATCGAAAAGAATTGTCTCGTTGTTGGTTTTTTTTAACATAAAATAGAAAAGAGGATATGTTGGGTTGCTGAGTGAGTATGGTACAGGTGGAATATAGAGTGGCAAAATATACAAAATTGGAGATTATAGTATGAAAGAGTTAAAAGCATGTAATTTATTTTTTAATTTTGTTTGAATCGAATACTTTCTCATGACTTTCAGCTATTGTAAAAGGCTTAACCTTTTTAAAAGCCATACATATAAGTTGGATTTTTAATAAAGGGTGATTTATTTGATGTTTGTGTTTTTAAATTTGTTTGCATTGCCTTTTACTATGAGGCACTAACAAAACAGCTAAGTACATGCCTTACCATCTAACGCTGTTTTCAATGTTTTTAGACTGGAGTAAAATATTAACTAATTAAGAAATTTTCTTTTTTCAGATAAATGTTTGGGCACGTAACATAGTCACACAAAACAAAAAAAAAACGATCTTAAGGTTTAAAATTTAGTCCACATTTACTACATGTTTTTGAGTTCGCTGAACCCAAACCCAAGGTCAAAAAACCCCTTGCCTTTATGATTCTGACATAACCTCAAAAAAACGAATGAAAAATTTTTTTCGAGTCCGGGTGTCCGACGATGTTTGTGGGATTGCCGATTGCATATTCAAGGTCGAAAATACACAACACGTCAATTATTGCCGTCGGTAGGTGTTACATGAAAAATCATCCAACTACTTTTATTCCTGCGAACAAAACTGTCTCTACTATTGTACCAACAAACAGAGTTTTTTTTTAGATTATTTTGAAAAACTGTGCTTTTGGAACATAAAAATTTCAAAAAACTTTGCATAAGTTAAAAACTTTTTTTTTAGAAACCAAAAATGTTATCAAGGCGACAAAGCTGAATCAATTTGTATTTAAACAGCTTACACCTTGAGATATGGAAAATACTCTCCAGTTACACTGAATGGCTTATCGATACCAAAAGAAGAAGAGGTAAAATATCTTATGCTCACCTGAAAAAATCATATAAAGTCAGAGCAAACCAAAAAAGCCAAAACCAGAAAAATATTGTGACTCTAGATCTGCGGTGTCAACTCAGTTTAGAAAAATATTTGGGGGGGGGGGCTGGTCTTCGAAAAATAAAAATCGCCATCTGTGAAACTGCCCAACCGCATCGAGCCAAAAACACAAATCTTTATAAACAAGTGTTTCCAGAGATAAAAAAAAAAAATAACACCTGTGGATAACAACAAGAATTGGTTCAGATAAGTCGGCGGACCTGGTGATTGGTCAAATTCGTAAAACCCCCCAATTAAACTAAACTGTCACAGCATAAACTTGGCGCAGAACTATAGACAGGTAAGTTATTCATAAGCTGAGGGCCTAAAAAGTTTTCTTTTTACTTTCACATGCTACTTTCAAAATTGTAAAGTATTAAATAGCATTATTCTTCTAAGCCAAATGGGTTTTAAAAAAATATTAGGACTACAATTTAGGGTGGACGCACTTTTCCAAACCGAAGATACTAATAAGCTTAGGGTCGAAAAATTTCCATTTTTACCTTTACATAGAACCTATAAATTTGTAAAGTATAAAATAACATTATTCTTATAACCAAACTATGGTGTCCTTTTTATCTAAAGAAGATATCGGAAAGAAAAAAAATGTAAATACTTGGGATCGGCTTGAAATTGTAAAAAAAATAAATTAAAGTTTATTGACTTTGTGGTGTTTTTAAAAAATGGTCAACCTAAGGAATACCTTTTGAAGATTACTAAGATCGGTGTTATATTGTTTATAAATATTTTTTATAGTATCTATAAGTTTGGGTATATTTGATAACCCTCACTTATTTTCTGCAATCAGGATTCCATTAAAAGATTTAAAAAATTATTATTACCATCATATGCAATAAAGCATATTCAATAGTCGGTATGTCTTCTTGATAGTATCCTTACTTGTTTTATTCCACTTTTTCACTGCGCATGCTTTTTATTATTATAAAATACGCATGAGTTAGTGTGCATATTTCATGGATTTTGTGTGTAAAAGGACAAAAATTCAATCAGTTGCAAAAACCAGCAAAGTGAAACAGACAGAAGCAGAATGCACGTGGTTAATTGACAGATGTGCGCGGGAAGGTTGGATAACTTGTGTGGGTTATATATTGAGTCAGTCCTTGATTTGTCTGTAACAAGGAAAAGGTCAGACAGTTGGCGTTAAAGCTATTTAGTGTATTAGCTTTGGAATCTTTTTGCAAATCGGGTTCGATTGTATACCATATAATAACTCGTTTTTAGGTTTAAGAGCATTTATCGGGTGTTTTTTAAGGATAATATTTTCAATCTTGCATAGCTTATGTGCATTGGCGCACTATTAATCATGGTAAATGACTTTGTACACATTTCCAGGACATTAAATAAATAAAAAAAGTATTCAGCGTCAGCACAATTCCCATGATGAGAATGGCCCGAATATTATCATCGAAAAAGTTCGGTTCAACGCTTTTTGGTTTGCAAAAATACGTCAAAATTATCAGTAATTTTATTCTAATAAAGTGGACTAAGATCAATAATGGGTTTGCGTCCTGATTACCAAGATTGTGCGAACTTTTGTGGTGTTTCCTAAAATATTTACACAACACTTATTCATAGTCAGTATCCAAAGTATCGGATGACTGTTTTTTAAAAAGTGGTGAAAAATTATTCGCCAAAATGGTAACCACGTTCTTGGCGGCTACATGCCAAAAGAAATTTTCCATCAGTAACAGATATTCTCTGGCACTATTGCCGAAATCTTATGTTAAGTTAGACTTAAAAAAATCTTAGAAAAAACACCCTATATATCAAATCAAAATGGGAGTTGCAGCAAGATTATGCATTAAGTTTTAAAGTCTGAGCACTTTGTACTCCTTTCTGTAAATTCAAACAAAAGAGTGCAATCCACACAGCAGTTCACATTCAGCATTCTTCCCATGATGCACTTTAATTAAATTTCCTAATTATGTAGCATTAATACAAACGCAATCCGTACAAACAACTAAAATGCAAGAGTGCCGCGGTTTTTTTTTTTCAGTTTTCGTGCCCAACTAATTAAAAAAAGAAAAGAACTCACTGTAAGTGTTGGCGGCACCGCCGTCATTCGTGCATCCAAAAAAGCCAGAGTTTCAAATAAGGCGGTTTTTTGCTTCCTCTTGGCCCCCGTTGCAACATGGATAGGTTACATACGCTTTAACTTACTTTAGATTTACCTTTGCAAATGCCAAGCCAAGCCAGTGACGACAGTATTCTGCATTCTGCACCACATGACCGACTACTACTAGCTAACGTCTTGGCATTCTCAATCCGTCCAATCGGGCGCACAATCAACGTGCTGCCAGCTGCTCATCCGTTAAAGTTCCCAATCGAATCTGTAAGAGCGCTCGTGTCTAGTTCCAAGCTGGCTTACTGAGGCAGCAGGTTGCAGTCGCCGGAAAGACGCATTAGTTGCACGTGACTGAAATTCGAAGCGACGTGTAGGTAGCGCACTAGCTCAGTTTGGTGAACTCTGTACCAGCAGCATACGTAGCGATTGTATCTGAGAGCTTAGTAAAAATTAAAACACATCTAACGAATTAATTAGGACTGTACTTGCTGACTTTTCTTAGTACATAAGAAATGAGAAAAAGAAACGACAAGACAGCAGCTGACCGACTTCATCAACCCAGTCGAGCGACACAAATTGCTGGTCATTTTCCGTAGGAGGCTATTGGGTTCAATTAGGGCATAGTATTGCTTATTGGATCTAAATGAATCCTGCTTTGGTTGCCGTTTCTACCTACACATATTAGGCAGGATAGTGTACACGAATGAGTGGTTTCTGAAAGACAGTGGTTTTTATATCTAAGTAGTCTAGATTGAGTTCTTGGCCTGTCTTCCCTGCTTATTTCTATGATCCAAGTAACGGAGTCTAACTAACTTGTAAATTTTTTTCTAGCACACAGTCTTTTGGGTCTCATCAGACCAACCAAACAATGCTAGGCAGATCCTCCTTAAACTACTTTGTATCTCCCTTTTTTTGTCTGATCTTTCTGTCTGTCTCTTTGGCTTCCTTTATATCACCTTATTTCTTTCTCTATCTAGCTTAAACGAAAAATAGAGAGCTGCTATTTATCATTTAACCCGTCGTGGAATAATAGTTCCTACTGACTGACTTAAAATGGCTTTTGCTGAAGCAATAAGAAAAAGTCAAATCGGTCTTCCACCTCATAATGACGTCAAATCACTCAGTGTTAGGAAAACAGAATTCAGAGGAATACGAAGACGTTTTTGTCGATCAAGAAGCAGCATTCGAAGTTAAAGATTTTTTGTACACCCCGGAAGAATGACACGCCATCATGACCAAACATCGCTTAAAATTTGAACTATACTCCGGAAAACCTTAGAGGTGATAGTGAAGCAGTATTGCAATCCATGAGCAGCACAACGGATATAGATTCCTAAGAGCGTTTGAGTCTTATTTAAAATGTAGCTATTTTTGAACAGACTTGGAAATACAAGTTAATTCTTATAACGTGTACCCTTAGATAAAGGGTACATTAATTTTGTGCAAATGTCGATAACATATCTTCGGAGACCCCCAAAATGTCCTTCAATATGATCCGGAGGATAAAAGAAACTGATCTAGACATGCCCAGACAGATTTTATTTTCGTCTGTCTAAACGTCTTGATCTTGGAGTCAACAAGAGCTAGAAGCTAGTTTGGTTATACTTGACGTATGCGTCCATGCAAAAAATTAAATTGCAATTTTCAAATTTATTAAAAAGCAAAATCAAAAATTTTTTAGAAAATTTTTACAACATAAGAAAACATAAAATTCAAAATTTCTATTTTTTTTATTTATTATTTATATCGAATTTTTGAAAGGGCTATCCGAAGTAGGGATAAATTTTTAGTTTTAATTTTTATAAAATAAATCAAGCGTAACTCTTATTTTTTGACCTTAAAAATAAAAATTATGAAATAATATTTAAATGCCAAGTTATATTTAAAAATTGCAAAATAAGAGTTATTTTTTAATTTTTATTAAAATTTTTATTTAAAAATTGCAAAATAAGAGCTATTTTTCAACAGGAGTTATTTTTCAATGTTTCATTATAAATTTTTATTTAAAAATGAAAAAATAAAAGTTATTTTTTAATTTTTATTATATAAATTAACACTTAAATATTTTTTCATAATTTTGATTAAAAAATTGCAAAATAAGAGTTATTCTTAAATTTGTATTTATAAATTGACATTTAAATAATATACTAGTCTTAAATAAAGATTTTGGGCGTTTTTTTTATTTACTTATTATTTTGATTTATTTTTAACTTATTTATAACAATATTTTCAGGAAACAACAATGTTCAGTAACCTTCGAATAAAAATAAATACTTAGAAAGAAAATAAGGATGGAAAAAAAACTATGAAAAAAAACCTCATCTGCACTTTATGCACCGAAACACAGCATGAAGGACTAGGTTTCACAATAACAAGTTAGAAAAAAGCTCAAATAGAAATGAAAGCCAAAAGAGCAGCGCAGAACAAGTGAGTGTCGCCCAATTAAGAATTGGCAGAGCTTATAAAGAGAGGAAATAGGACTAATGTAGTCAATGCAAAGCAAATTTGAAGGCTAAGCAGCGGTAATAAGTAGTCACTCTAGAAGGCACGAAAAAAGTAACTTTTGCTGAAATTAATTCGAACGAGTGGAACTGGTAATAAAAAAAGGTTGCTTACTTAAGTTCAGACTATTTCTCTTATCAGTTTAGTAGCGTATAAAAAGTAATTAATAAGCACAAAAATGACTTGTTTGTCACTTGTACACGGCACAACAGTGCGTATAAGCAATATTTAACCTGCTTAAAGTTGTATCCAAGCCAAAATTTTATTCGTCACTTATAACTTCATATTGCCTTATTTACAAAACTTATGCTTACGTGTACAGAAGAAGAGATATAGTTCGTGCTCAAAACGTTTTTGCATTTTATTGATGGTTGAAGCAACGAAAAACACATGAAAGTCACACACTTTTGCAGAAGAGTGGCCATGTTTGTGTGATTGTATGTATATAATATTTAAATGTATTGCAGTGTAAAAAGCGGCTCACAGATACACTTAAATGAACATACACACACACACACACACAACGCATAGACAACAGTGCTTGGATGTCTCAGCAGATAAAGAAGAAGCAGCAGGAGACGAAGTGTAAGCGACGTTGAACAATTAAATTTAATTGCAATCCCAATTTGTATAATTATGCCGCTCTAAATAAATAAATTTTTAATTTGCGTCAACACAATAAGGATGACGTAGCATGGCGTGTGTCGACTTTGGTGCTGATGCAACTAAACAGTCTATACAGAGCAGCGGGCACGGGATACAAAACACTAATGAAAGATGCCTGAAGTGTTGCCTGCAAGCACTTTCCGAGATGCCCCTATATTCCATTGTTATTCGTGCTTTTGCTGGAAAATGTTTAGCGGCTAGTAGCGTAACTACCAAAAATATGATTATTTGACAGTGTTGTTGCTGAAATTTTGCCATTTTCGAATTATAACTGACACTGCTGTAAATGGCATTCTCTAATTGTCTAAGTGCTACTATTTAGCGCGAAAAAAGCGAACTAATCAAAATTGATGGACGCTCAAATTTTGCGCTTAGTGGCTGTTAATACCATTTTAGTGGATTATGACGCTGTTAGAAAAGTTTTTCATCATTTTTTTTCGGAGCTACTTTGCGATCAACATAAATGCAAATTTGGTGTATGTCAAAGCTTGCTTTCAAGAGTCATAAACTGATTCAAAAAAAAAAAAAAATGTCAACTTTGGTATTAAAAATATAGATATTGTGACACTGTATCATAATTAACAAAAAAAAAAAGAGATCCTCAAGGACGACCAAGGCAGCTCCTATTTTCCATCATGTTTAGACACACAAGCATCGCTTTATTTTAAAAAGTTACAACGCAATGAATATAGAAGTTTGATCAAGTTTGTTTTTCCAAAATTTTTCTGCGAATCTTATGCGTGCTATCATCATTCATTTCACCATCTTTCGGCTCTACACTAGAATTTGTCAACTTTATTTTAAAAAAGTTACGTATACGCAATGTAGCCTTATATGGACGGTCACGGTAGGCTTTGCCAGATTTGTCAAAAGTTGTACGCGAATCTCATGCGAGCTATCCTTATTGATTTCTCCATGTTTTAGCTCTACACAAGAATTTGTCGACTTTATTTTAAAAAGTTACGTATACGTAATGTAGCCTTATATGGACGTTTGAGGTCGGCCTTGTCTGATCTGTCCAAAATTTTGTGCGAATCTTATGCGTGCTATCATCATCCATTTCACCATATTTCGGCTGTACACAAGAATTTGTCGACTTTATTTTAAATAAGCTACGTATACGTAATGTAGCCTTATATGGACGATTAAGGTAGGCGTTGCCAGATTTGTAAAAAATTGTTTGCGAATCTTATGCGAGCTTTCCTTTTTGATTTCACCATGTTTCAGCTCAAAACAAGCATTTGTCGACTTTATTTAAAGTAAGTTACGTATACGTTATGCAGCCTTATGTAAACGTTAGAGGTAAGCGTTGTCTGATCTGTTCAAAATTTTGTATGAGTCTTATGCGAGCTATCCTTATCGTTTACACCATGTTTTAGCTCTATACAAGCATTTGTCGACTTTATTATTTAAAAGTTACGTATACGCAACGTAGCCTTATGTCAACGTTAGAGGTAAGCGTTGTCCGATCTATTCAAAATTTTGTGCGAGTCTTATGCGTACTATTCTTATTAGATGGAGCATGTTTCAGCTGTACACAAGCATTTGTAGACTTTATTTTAAATAAGTTACGTATACGTAATGCAGCCTTATTTGGAAGTTTAAGGTAAGCATTGCAAGATCTGTAAAAAACTTTGTGCGAATCTTATGCTCGCTATCCTTATCGAATCCACCTTGTTTTAACTCTACACAAGCATTTGTCGATTTTAGTGTTAAAAAATACGTATACGCCATGTGGCCTTATATGGACGGTCACGGTAGGCGTGCCAGATCCGTCAAAAGTAGTATGCGAATCTTATGCGAGCTATCTTTATTGATTTCACCATGTTTAAGCTCTATACAAGCATTTTTCGACTTTATTTTAAATAAGTTACGTATACGTAATGCAGCCTTATTTGGACGTTTAAGGTAAGCATTGCAAGATCTATAAAAAACTTTGTGTGAATCTTATGCTCGCTATCCTTATCGAATCCAGCTTGTTTTAACTCTGCACAAGCATTTGTCGATTTTATTTTAAAAAATTACGTATACGCAATGTAGAATTATAGGGACGGTCAAGGTAGGCGTTGCCAGATCTGTCCAAAATTTTGTGCTAATGTTTTGCATGCTATGCTTATCAATTTCACCATGTTTCAGCTCTACACAAACATTTCTCAATTTAATTTAACAAATTTTGCAATTTAGACATTGCATTAGTCGAAAACCTCATTCTCAAATCTTATCATTTTATTAAAGCTAATCTTAGTAACAGTGTTAAATGTCACTTAAACGTCTGTTTCGCCCGCTGTGCACAGCTATGCTTCATGGCTAGTTTAAAGTTTACATTCTCATACAATGCAGTGATCCTTTGAGTTATGGATCACTTTGAGAAATGTTGACTTTTTTTCCAATTTATCAAAATGCTCGGGTAAGAATTGATTTGTTTCAGTTTGCCGCCCAGCAGAGGAAAAGTCGAAGCGGAAGGTCTTTTCAACGAAATTTGGCTCCTGCCACCCAACAATCAAAAATTTAAGCTCTCAAGCACTTTTATTTAATCTGCGTCAAAAATAAATTCACCATAGGGAATTAGTTACGCCTTTATCAAAATAGAGCATTTCTAAAACACGAAATTCAATAATGTTTGTTGTTGTTTAATGAGCTAGGGACGGCCATGGGCTGTCCAAGGGCACCAATGCCGCTAAATAGCTGCTCATAAAGTCATTGAAACTGTAATGGATATACATAGGTATAACAGCACATTATCTCATACATACGCCTACAAATCCTTGGTGCTGTTTGATGCGGCACACACTTAGGACTACTATATCAGCCGATCCAACACTGCAAACTATGTAAAGAGTCAGAGTCAGAGTAAAAAAGATTTTTGCAATTTATTTAAGTCACGTGCCATGTTTTCATCCCAACCCATGCCATCCCATGCGCTCCTACCGACACTCGTTCGTTTATTTTATAAGGTGGAACTTCTTAACACCTGGCAGCTTGTATGCTTAATGTTGTTGTTGTTGTTGTAGTTGGAACTTGATTTGAACTCAAAGTGACTTGACTGACTGTCAGAGCCGCCCTTCCGAGCCAGAGCCAGTGCCAGAACGAGACTCAGACCCAGAGAACAAACTTACGCCAGTCAACAAATGTAACAAAAATTATGTGAGGGAAAAGCAAAAGTTGACGCTAAACAGTAGCGAAGGCCACGCGCCCAGCGCCAAGCGGCAGTCGTGCCTGTCACCGTGCCACATACCACATTCTCTTCTGTTCTTTTGGAGCGTCTTTGCTGTTTATTCTTCTTCTTATTTTTCTTATGCAGTGTCTTCGTCATCATCATGAGGCAAGTTACTTACTTACTTACTTTGTTACCAGCACTTAATTAGTGTGCGCGAATTTTGAGCACGTGAGTTATCATAAGAGTGTGTGTAAGTCTGTGTGTGTTTGGATAGTGTCAGTTAGTCAGTGGCTGTCAGTCAGTCGGGAATGCACAATGGGAAAATTAAATATTTCAAAATTGTAAATCTACTTTAACGAGGCTGGCGCGCCTGTAGTCTGTTTCAGCCGATTTCACACATGTGTGGCGAAAATCTATTTTAAACGATTTTTAAACCAAAAGCAATATGTCAGAAATGTCCTAAAAAAATGAAAATTTTGTCATAAAATGGTTTTATTGAATAATTTTGTAAGAAATTGCACTGATAGTATTTTTTGACAAACCTTGATTGATTGCAATGCATATAACCAAAAAAATTTTTAAATTTTATATGCAGATTTGTTATCACTAGCGTCATATTGACATATTTTGGTGACAAAATAAGTTTTAAAGGCAATAAGTTTGATAATATGACGGGATTTTGTCATATGTTAAAATATTTAGCAGTAGAAATATAAGTTGCCAAACTTATTTTGGAATATGTCTAAACGATGGCATATAATGATGAGACTGTCATAACAGACACTATGACAACGTTTTTGAATTTTATGCCAATTAAGCAAATCCTATAAATTTATTCATTCTAGTAGTGCAAAATATGGGGGTTTATCCATATATGACACCATATGACGACAAAATATGACATAAAAATATACAGCTTTTATAAAAATGGAAGTGTTTCTATTGCATATGACAGCTTATATGGCAAAAAAGACAATAAATGGCAATTATGGAAATACTATTGCATTAATTATGGTCAGATCATGACATTAAATATGATGTGCGTTGTTATACATATTTTTGAAGATTGGTGGCATATTATGACAAGAGCTTCGTAGCAGATGCATCGTAACATTGGTATGCCGATATAGCATCTCCTATGACATCAACGATATACATATATTGTGAACGACAAAATATCGATTTATTCGTATCAATATGACGACACAATATGATATGACGATACACTGCAACAATAACCATGTTAGCGTTTCCATTTGGCATTATATAATTATTGATATAAGAAGTGTGCATGGAGAAGGAAAGATTTTAAGCGAATTTTTCGTGATCTTTGTCACATTAAGTGAAATAATTTTAAACAAAAAATAAATAGGGTTTTTTTTTTTACGCTATTCTTCCAGAAGTAAAGCACATTTAAGCAAATGTAAAAAGATTTTATTCAGCAGTGAGCTTTTCGCTAAACGTAGTCATAGATAGCGTCATATAATAAGACATATGCCATATAATTGCAGTTACTCAAAAGCCCGCTAGTGATAGTAATCATAAATACCCACTTCCTAGATACTGCTTAAATCTTTTACCATTACTTTTGAACTTGCTTAGACACTATAAACAATGTATGTTTTTATTAAATTATGTTTCCATCAAATCAAATATTTTGCCCATTATGCGGTCGGGGCAAGCTCGTTAAATTGAAATTGAAGTTGCGTTATTGCGTCGCTCTCTTTGAAACATTTTGATTAAGTTTAATTGATGTAATTACATCATTAAATTGAATGGGATTTGTGAATACAAAGCTCGGTATCGAAACTCAGCCCACCCGCGGCAGCACATACATAATCACGGAACAAAGCTACGTAATACTACCTAGGCACATGGATAGACTTAAAGCAACGCCACGGGATCTAAGTAAAACTGTCTGCCAATCTGACGCGACATAGACATTGAATAAATGTACATTTGGTTAGAAATTCTATTAAAAAGTTTCTTTGAACTGGTTTGAGGTTACTTGGCTTTGCTTGTCTTTGGGTAGGGTGGTGCTTGTCGCTCTTTAATCAATTTGAAAATAAATTTAATAGTGTAGATATTGTTTGTAGTTAGCAGCACTTTTCGCTATGAATATTTTCCCACTGCATTGACATGGTCCTTACTATGCCTGTTTGCATGGGGGCGTCTAGTGGTTGTTGAAGGTATTGCATTAAGTGTAGAGAGAGGGCAGAGAGACGCATTGGAGTCGCACGCTCGCATATTTTGCATAATTTAAGCAATTTGTGTATCTGCACTGGTCATGGTCATGACGTTGTTGATGACAGCGCGGTGGCGAGATAGCAAAAGCAGCAGCAGCAACAGTAACATGCAACATGCAGCCATGATGCCACAGTTAAAGGTGTGAAATGCACCCACATTATTGCATTTGCCTGCTGCCGTGGCGCCACTGACGTAGTCAACACCACTCGACACAGTGCACACTGCACCAAGCACAGGGCAGATAATGAAGCAGCAACATTTTAACCAAGCAAATACGCAAGTACTACTATATACTGCGTCGATGGACAAAGGGCGGCAAAAGGTACAAAAAGGGCAGATAACACTCTGGAACGGATGTTGATTGCCGACAGACGGCGACTAGTAGACCGAATGACTGACTGATGTCGCCGTTGTACTGATTCATGAACTGACGGAACACCACCCAGTTGCTGGTCGAGTTGTGTCGAGCTAATGCCAACCTGAAGCCTGAGCCTGCCACACGCCGTTTAAGCTGCGTGCTGTTTATGTACGTATATACATGGCAGTGACGTAGTTTGTTTTTGAGCGATGGGGGCAGTGATATTTATCGATCACTATAATATAATAATAATAATTCCCTGACTGACAATTTTTGTCAATCGCCCCTGGGCGAGGCATGGGGATCTCTATTAATAACTGTTCGAAGAAAACAGGGACCTACAGCTTATAACGGGCGACATTGAAACGGGGTGTCTTGAATAAATAGAGAAATTTTTTGGGAAAGTGAGCGTGAGCAGCGATGCCAGTGCTAGGCAAATGTACCAGTGCTACTGCGGGGATTCGAACCCCGACCTTCGGTTTGTACAGCGAGTACGCTACCACTACGCTACCGACGCGTCGGTCACTATCGATACAGTCGGAATCGAAATCATTAACAGGCGTCATTGAAAAAGAATGAATTTCGAAGTTTTTTTAGTTTTGTAAACTTCTCCTTCTCTAATAATAATAATAATAATTCTTTAAAGAAAAGCAAGCAATGCGCTGGAATCCCTTTCAGCAAGCAGGGCGCAGAGTTGGAAGCCCACGTACCACCTGGAGAAGATCTACGGAAGCTGAAATGAAATCTCTGGGGCTAAGCTGGAACGAGCTAAGAAAGATAGCCCAAAATCGAGTTCGGTGGAAGATGGCAATTGAAGACGCCCTATGCTCCAATAGGAGATAAAGGAAATCATATATATTTAAAGAAATACTGCAAAAACCCCATGTCCCTCCCATTAAATAAAAAACTCTGTTTAACTTTACCGGGAGGAGTTATTAAAAGTACCATCAAGTTGATCGGCTTCAACAGAAATGGCGAATAACCTTTATCTTTAATAACATTGGATAAAAAAAAGATTTACCTTCCTAAAGTGCACGTTGATCGATCGAATCTCAGATAATGGTAGTTGATTAAACAGTCTAAAGCTCTCCGGGAGTACAAATTTGAAAAGGAGTTAGTCCCGATTCATCTTGTCATATTTTTGCCAGGGTTACAAACAAGTTGATCGAAAAGAAATGGCCCTGAACCATTATCGGTAATAATTTTGGAAAAAAAAAAGCGTTCTTCCTAAAGTGCAGGTTGATCGATCGAATCTCAGATAATGGTTGATTAAACAAAAATTTTAAAATGGCGTCGGGACCGATATAATCCTGTCACAGGGTATCAAACAGGTGGTATGTATTCAAAGGTGTGGTGATATTGAGATCCAACAAATTCTTGAATTTTTTTTGATAGATGCAAAAAAATGATTTTGCAAGTATGATTCCAAGGTTCTTAAAGATATTAAACCTACAAAAAAACAGAGTTGCCCAGAAAGGCAGACATTTGATGAAATCTCCAGATTTTACTTTCGAGTGTCTACTAATGTAGGACATTTATGAAAGAACACAAAAAATCAATTTTCGGGTCCGGAGGCCCAAAAAACAGCAGGTCATACATGGCATGTTTTTGTGGTCCAAAAAAAAATCGGATTATGGGGTTTTTTTTTGGACCTGAGAATTCAAACCCGAAAATCTAATTCTTTAGCATTCTCCTATGAAATATATTCGTTATTCAGAAAAATTTGGTATATCTGTTATAGGGAGATTCAAATATCCAAAATCTTTGTAATCTTATCCAAAGTTCGTGTCGAGAAGTTCGTTGTAAGAAAAAAATTAAGTATTTAAGACAAAGACGATAAAAAATAATTTCCGGTTTCAAGTTTGATTTGAACTGTCAAGAAAGGGGGAGGTAAGTTTTGTCATTCGGTTAAGAGTTTGTTCCGAATTATAAAACTAGAGAAAGGGTCATTGCAAAAATATCCAGGTAGCCGGATGCAGTTCCAGTTGTGTAAACTTATTCACAATGCACACCAGCGTCTTTATTTCATAGCCCCAAGGGGTATGGTTACCCTAAACCCCCCTTTCTACGCTGCATACACACACATGGCTTTGTATGTAGGTGTAGCTTTTGTCGAAATATGAGTTTCGTTGTCCACTGCCATGACTGTCGACTGACGACGGCTGCTGGTTGCTGGCCAGCTAGAAGCAGCAGCTACTCATGGATGCTGTTTTTGTGGGCTGCCCTGAAGTTGGGGCCCCGTTGCTATGACAGTAGATTTTACACAGACTTAAGTGCTGTGTACTTGTCTGGGTATGCGTTTGATATATGTATATAAGAGTATGTATATAGTATGTATGGGATGCTGCTGCAGCTGACTCATCCTGCTGACACTTCAAATTCAAACGCAAATACTGTTGCACACTTTTTGTTGCACACACACACAACGCTGTTGGTGGCAAGTACTGAGTGGTGGAGTTGCAAGGTAAAGGGTTTGAGTGAGCGTGAGAGCTGCGGGCAGGGGCTGAAAACGCTCTTGCAACGGACGCATATTTTCTGATAAATTATTGCATTGTTGATTTATTTTTGGCTTTTCGCTGTCTGCGGCTTAAGATTAATTTCCTTGCGTTGTTGAAAATACACTTTTGAGTCCTGACCCACCTACACACAGCAGGACGTTTGTTGTTGTTGTTATTTGCGTCGTTTTTATTGTGTCTGTATGAATATGAGTGTGTAAGTGAGTGATTGGTATGTGTCAGTCGTTAAACGGACTCTTAAAAAGTGCCAATGAAAATTAAATCAAATAAATATCATTTTTAATTAAAATGTCCTTTCATCTTTTCATACGCCTATGAATATGGCATTATAATTTAAACGTCAACCCAGCAAACAATTTGAGGTAATAAATTTTTTATTTGCATTTTTAAAGTATGGTGTAATTGAAGTTGTGTGCTTAATCCATAGTCAGGAACACACTTACCCCAAAAGGAACATAATATTTACAGTGGCGATGAAGAGTTTCTGCACACTTGTACACTACTGATACATATGATTGTTGCAAAAAATTCAAAATGCATTACAAAATCCTCTTTAAACAAGCAATTCCTGTAGGGCTTGAATTAATCGTCCTGGGACAATCATAATAACTCATTTAAGCTTTGAAAGAACTATCTACTCAAGAAACGAAGCCAAGTTACATCAAAGCTATGAGTTAAATGGCGAAATGCCACACAGGAATCATAGTACAGCGAGTCAATGAGCCCAAACACTGATACCAAAAGCTATAAAACCTAACTAACTTAATTACCACTAAGTGGTTAAATGCAAAATGATTCTATTTATAACACGACCTGACGATGAAGGCAACGACTGGCTTGACTGGTTGGGGGTGTAAACTTAAGCCGGTCTTCTAACATGGCTTGGCTCAATCATGGCCAATGAACGATAGTCGCCGCTTTTTACTAAAAGCCTGTTGCCCCTACGTTCGTTTAAGAACAAAATGCACTAGCTTAAAAACTTTTCAAAAATAATATAAAATTTCCAATGAATGTGAGATTTTGTGGTTCAATATCAAATATTTATTTGATTAATTGGCAATTCAATCACTTTTGCACAGTAATCAAGACAAAAAAACACAAAAAATTTTTGCTGCAGCTTTAACATAACATTGAGTAGCTCTGGTGTAAAGAACACTCATACCATATACCAAGAAATGAGTGAAAAAACTCAAAATATATATGTACGACCAAAGCGTTTGGAATGAAAAACTTGACCAAAGGTGTAACCACGTTTGTAATACAAACTCCTCTACTCTGAAAAAAGTGAAAAATTGTTTGGCTTCGTTATTCAAACATGGTTTTTATCCACAAGATTAACATTTTTTTTCAAATATAATCAATCGTTTAAAAGTGAAAATGGAAGCCAAACACTGTGGAACATGGTTCCAGTTTTATCAAAAGCTTGGTAGTGGCTAAGAAAAAAAACATACGTAAATATATTTATACTTACAACATTTTTTTAGCTATTATTTTCATTATAGCTGCATTCGATAAATTATGCATTTCTTCAGACTTGTTCTCAAAGATAACATAATTTAGTGTTTAATATGCAGTCTATAACAGCTTCTCGAATTTTCAGCTCATACAGAATCAGAAAACTAATTTTTCTTTCTTTTTTTCCTCGAAACACCATTTCATAATTATTCTAGAGTTTGTACCAGGCATTGCAAATAAGAGTTATGGTTAAAAATCAAAGTGAAAAAAGTGCTTTGGAAGAAAGTTCCAGCCACAGCGTATCATATTTTTTAAAGGACTATCCGGACTAAGGATAAACTTTTATTTTATCAAAAAATCAAACGTAACACTTATTTTTTGACTTCAAAACTGAAAATTATGAAATATTTAAATGCCAATTTTTACTAAAAAATTTGCAAAATAAGAGTTATTTTTTAATTTTTTATTATGTTAATTTTTTCGGGGGGCGATGGGGGTGTGTAAGGTAAAGTGGTCAAGCAATCCTTAGTAAGTCTTACTCACTACGAATAAGCATAAGGCAACGCGTTTTTCCACGACCCTTAATAATTCATCTCAAGCCGACAAGGTCCTGTGGACCTTCTGCTAGCAAGAGCCTCGCCGTGTTGTTCCCTGGGTACCCTTCGTGTAAACGAAGTGGTAGCGAATTCGAGCGACGCTTTCAAAGGTCTTACCTCAGACCATGAAAAGGTTGCGTTGGGTTAGTAACCCGACCGTAAAACAACACATACTGAAGAAACGGAAACCAGTCTCGGATACAATAACAACAACCGCTCAACGATGACGACAATTCTTCCGCCCTATGCTCCTCCTAGGGGCGACTACTCGTAAATGCAAAACTAAGCTCTACAGTAGTCTAGGAATACATATATATAGTAACATATCCGCACCAAGCCACACACGCATATGTTAACTTACACTTATACTCACACACAACATATGTACACTCTATCAACAATGAACCACGCAACTCATAATATTGCAGCAAAAGCACTGGTGACAAATCAATGTTCATATTGATTGGATCACATTACCTAAGACATAAACATCATATTCGGCCTGACGATAAATCCAAGTACGTGCCAGAATGATGACTAAGCCTATGCCGACGCCTAGGAGGATCATATTCAGCACGACAGGAAGATCATGTTCAACCTAAACATAAAAGAACAAAGAACTAACACAAAGAACAAAGAACTGCACAGATCATCAAAAGCAGAATTGACGCAGCAGCTACCAAAACCGAGGTTTCATTAAAGATAGAGTTATAATAAGAAATCAGTTCACATTCGTACTAGTTTGAGATACGTACACACTTTGACCATATTCATAAGTAAACACATATCCTCTGTAAATCTATTGTAACGGTGACTCGCTTATTGCGCACCGAGTTTAAAGTAAATAAAGTTTTTTTTTACTTGGACTTATCGGGCGCATTCGTTATTATATATATATATATATATATAAATTTAAAATAAGATTATTATCATGCTAGCTTTTTCACAAAACAAATGTTCGAATAGTTATTTTTAAGATCTTTTGTTTTTTCTTTAGGCCTATACGCAGAATGCAAAAAAATTTCGTACGGAATGAAAAAACCATATAAAAAAAATCCCAAATGGGATAATACAATTTTCGATAAAAACCCCCTAGATCTTCTTAAAAATAACTTTACCGATAGATAAATAGACTAGATAACTAATAAAAAAATTTAAGGTCCAAGCAAAATTTCAAGATTTTAGCTGCATAAAATTCAAACAACAAATTTTAAAGGACAGTGAAAGAAGATGAAAAACTTCATGTTACTTGAGACCAACATTTTGCTTCTAGCTCTTGAAGTCTGCAAGAGAGACTGAAATGACTCAATGTAACTTTTTTTTTGATTACCAAGTGAATTATAATTTGTGAATTATAATTTATCATATTGCTATGAAAAAAGAAATTTTTTTTTTTTTGTAAATTTAACTTAACTAACAGGAAGAAGGTTTATTGCGTATCATAATGCGTCGTATATGCGCATCAGCACGCGTATGAAGTATATTGATTCATATCGATATCTTTTTTGCGAGAACTTTACACCCACGCTACTTTAATGAATTTTACAGTTCCATCTTTTTTAACTGACAACGTAAGCCGTTTTTGGAATGCATCCCTGTAACACATTTTGATGCTTAGGGTGACCCACAAAGATTAAATCATTTTTATAGTGTCAATATCAACAATGGCGGTTATATAGTGGTTTACAAAGCGCAATTGAAACATTTATGTTATAGCCTTTTCCACTTGTTTTTGTAATATGTGTGGTATGGTAATAAAATGCGGTGAAAGGCAAATTAAAAAGTTGTATACATAAGTGACTTGTTATTATGTGAAATTATTTCAAACCGAAACATAGTGGCTTTTTAATTGTTTTCTTTTTTGTGCTTTTTGTGGAGAGAGAAAGAAAGTTCTAAAGAATGAAGCGTTAATTGCATACAAGCCAAGCCAAGTGCTTAAAGAACTGTAACAAAAGCAACGACGAATGCACGCTTTATGTATCACATATGTACATATGTATATATGAACGAAATAAATGTGCATATTTGTATAGATGGTCTTCTTAACACTACATAGCTCATAGAATGGCGCTCAGTGAAGGATTTATAATAAGGGGACCCAAGGGGCTTGAAATTAATTCATTCATATACTTTTTCGTTACTTTCTAGATTTTTAGTACCAATATCATAATACGATTAAGACAATTGTTTTAAAAGAGCTAACTTTTTTTACAATGTCTTTAGTTCCACATGTTTCCGTGTCGAAATTAAGACTTTTGTTCTATTTTTCTAATTTATACCTTTGTATATCGTGTTCATACAAACAAATGAAGAAAAGGACAAAGCCCAACCAAAAATTTTGCCCTAAGCCCTTGATAATCAAAAAGCAACGAGAAATTTCCCTTGGCCCGTATTCCTCTGAGGGGTTTATATATTTTAAAAAGTATTTATTTCGTTTAGATTCTTCCAAAAAAATTCCCCAAAAATAAAATGCATGGAACTAGGGCCCGCCAATAGTCGCCTTCTGCTCCCATTTTTCTCAGGTGCAGGGTTAACAAATTGAAAACTGAAAATGCAACCCTTTGTCTCTCAACTTTCAAAACTCGATCCATATCGACTAGCAGATGCGCCCCTATAGAGCACGTTTAAAGCCCCATGTGGCCTCGTAGGCCCATGACTTAATCCGGCCCTGCTGACGCTTAAACAGACGTTCACACATATTTGTATGTATAGTATTGTTTTTTTTTTGCATGTCTTAGCATCACTAGCGCTCTCACTGGAAACGGCAGGCAGCCAAAGTTGACAATTGACACATTTGCAATTCAACACTCGAGAGCACGCGCACTGCAATCAACAGCTTCCCATCCGCTTCCTATCTGCTTCCACCAACAGTTTGGCGGCGTCATTTGCATCTCTCCATGCCACATGCCGCAGCTAGTGTATGGCATTGTGCCACATTCTGGGGCGGGCGGTAGAAAATATTTGCAGTGTTTGACGTGCCAGGTTTATGGTTGCGCTTGACTTTGGCGCATTGCCCGCCTAACAGGCTAGTGCAGATTCATTAACTAGAGCAAAGCACACGTGCTGCAAAGTGCTAAAGAGTGCTGCGGAGTGGTGCAACATGGTGCGGCATAGTGTGTGGCAACCATGGTGTGCTGCTTGTGGTTTAATATGCGAATTCGCTTAATTATGATTGCGTTGAAGTTGATTTGACAACGTAACAGTTTTGATTGAAGCAGCTTAATGACAATAACCCAAGGACTTTCGAGACCATTAAGTTATTCATATGCTTCCATAGTTCATATTATTTTATTAAAATCATAGAAAAATACAAAGCCAGCCAAGAAAAGCATTTTTAACAAACAAAAAAAATACTAAATTTAAATTGTGTTGATATAACATTTGCTAAAAGCAAAGACAAGCGCGTGGAAACATATGGACACACTGGCATACACACAAAAGCGTGCAGACGTCACACATCTTACTATGTCCTAGTATCTACTATATGCAACGTCTCACAATTCGTACTCCCATCATGTTGGTGAACATTTATTTTCATAGCAGCTGCAGGCAATGACAATATCTAGCATGTAAGAGAACAATTGCATAGACAGTCTCCATTTTGCGGTCAGAACTGAATACAAAGTGTAGAAAAATTTTACAGCATCAACATTGCAGCTTAAAGATGACATCTTGAACAGCCCAATTTAGCACGACCTTGGCATTCCAATTCTACTGGGTTATTACTTTCATAATTATGCTCTTGGATAAGGTGTTCATATAACGCACTCAGGTTTTTTCTGCCTTGGAACTGTCGAGCGGTTTTGTATTGGACCTGAGTTCAAATGCTTCTCTTAAGGCCTACTATAAATGTCCCCCCATTAGTATGGAATTTCGAAATGTGCACAGCCCTAAACATAGTGAAGTATGACGATTTGCTACACTATGAAACTGGGTTGACTTTACTTTTTTGTTGTATGGGAACAGCAAGCTTTATTCTGATTTCCTGGTCTGTCGATAGGATGTGGAAATGCGGGGATTCTCCATGGGCTTAACTTTTAAATTTTAAAATTAAAATTCATGCGCTTAGGGCCCGAATATAGTCACTATATTCTGACTGGTCTTACTTTTCTATGGACGTACAGTCTTCGTTCTTTTACCTCTTTATATATACTATGAACATAAAAATTTCGGAAACTACAAGAGGTAAAGCTAGCAAATTTTACATGCTTGTTATCCGTACCCCAATACGAATTGTCGAATTAAATAAAAATGTATTTTTATTTACAATCTGGACGTTGAATATTTTGATTTGAAACTAAACGGTTCTACATAAAATATAGGAACAAAAGACGTAAAATAAAAAATTTTTTATCTGAAAACTGCTTGTAATCCTGCGTGCGACTATATACGTCTTGTTAAAAACATGCTTTCTAAGATAAAAGAAAAAGAGAGAGAGAAGAGGATTTGTTACTTAGTCTTTTCCTCAACTAATGACGGACATTTAAATTTTTTGTTTTTTTTACTATAGCTCAGTACGCAGCTGACAAAAACACTTCCGTAAAAAAAAAAGAAAGAGAAAAGAAAGAAGGGAAATTTTATCTTCACACACTCCGTAAGTTGACGCATAAACAAAACAGTGTTGCCACAAGATTTTTGTATTAAAATTTTGTGGGTTTTTTTAACTCCGCTGGCAATAACACGACCGCACAAGCACAAACTTCATAAAACAAATTCTGCGAAATTTCATCTTCAAACATATACAAAACAAAACAGTGTTGCCCCAAGATTTTGTTGAAAAAATATGAACTGCTGTTCTGTTATGCCGCCAAAACCAAAAGAAATGTGCAGCAACTTAATTTTAGAAGCGACGGTGAGGTGAATACGCTGTAAGAGATTTTTTATAGAGCCCTTTAATATTAATCATTTATATGTGGCTTTTAAAGACTAAGTGGCACTACGCAAATACAAACAGAGTTATAAATTATTTATTATTCGCAGACAGCCAACATTTTCATGACCATTATTATTTTATGTTGTTTTTTATACCTTTTAATTTGTACATTTGATTGTATTCAACTGTTTTTACTGCAATCCGACAAAAAACGCAGAAAAATTTTCAGGAATACACGCACCACTATATGGCTTTAATAGGAGCGCACTGTTTTGCCTAGAAGTTATTAAGAAGCAGTTCTTGTTTGGCGCGTTTTTTGTGAGCTTACATATTTCAGCCCTCGATACGGATAAGCCAATAGCTTCCAAGCTTTTCAAATTCGGAAAAGAGGCCCTATTCAAGCAGTAACAATAAAAACCAAAAATTTGTACTCGTTACTTAAAGTTATCTTGGGGGCTCTATATTAAATTTAATGGGATGTCACATAGCCTAAAACCAGTAGATGATCAAGACGCTTCCAAAGATACCTTATAGCTTAAAGTATGATAAGCGGCTTAGAAGTTACGACGGAACAGATGAACATACACACATATACATATATAAGTTGTTTTTTAGCCTTTGTGAAGTGCGGACGCGTTATTTTTTTCTCTTTTTCTTAAATAAAATTGATAGTTTCGCCCGATCTTTGAGGTTAAACACATAAGACTTCTTTTTGCTGCTCTGCAGTGCGTAAAAAGAGTACCAACATTTCAAAGCACACTGACTATTACAGATCTATTTCATCGTAAACCCTTTCAGCGTCTCAATTCAACTTTTGCCAAGCAACTCAAAAACTTTTTATGCATTTCGTACTGTGTACAACCGAATCGCGAATTTAAGGGAAAAAAATACAAAGCTAAACAAGCGTAACACACGTACACACTTGACCGTACAATATGAATACACCATGATATCTATAATCCCAAAAATCCACTAAGATGTGAGTTCATACTGCTTTTCAAAATCAGTCAACCGCAAAAATGCCACAAATGGAGTACTTTATACACATAATCACGATGAAAGGGGCGTATAATAAACGATGGGTCAGCAATGGGCCAACTCCGGCTCCCATACGAATAAATTCAAATCAAATGTTTGTTGCTCATTTGTGCACTGGCGAGAGTTTGAACTCTGGTGTGAGCTAAGTCACCTGGCCGAATCCAAGTCCCAGGCGGGTGGGTAATGTATTAAATATACTCTGAATTTAATCAAAATAAACAAATTACCATGACAATAAATTGAAATATCTATTATTTTAATTTTAAAACATTTCACTAAGGTAGTTTTGTTTGTTTATTGATGGATATAATATGTACCTATACATTTTATTTAAATGTACAATATTTTAAGGGGTGTTGTATTTTTTTAGAATGTGTACCTAAATAATAATAATTTTTAAAATTGGAATAGAATATTATCTTGTAATGCACAGCTTTGAACAAATATTTGTTCATAAAGACAAAATATTGAAGGATCTTTAAAAGTGAGAAGTTATCCATCAATCAATATGTACGTTTCTGTTATCCACATTCGTTGTGGTCTCCGTTCGTTCGACGCAGTATTGACGTTACAAAAATCTGCAAACAGTCCATAAAGTAGTTCTATGTGTAGAAAATGTTTAAAAAGTTACTAAAGAATCTCTTCTTACTTCTTGTTATTGGCGACTTTTCAAATTTGGCTAGACCCCTTTTTCAAATCTCTTTAAATATGTTTTTTGGGTCGCTTAATCCGAATCCTAGGTTGTTGGGATTGTCGATTTTGAGTTTCTGCACATTCCTTAACATATGCAAGGCGGTCCAAAGTGAAAAAATTACTCTAATCTCCAGAACAAAATTTTTTGCACAAAAGCATTTTTTCCAGTTTTTAGAGGTTAAGGGGTCTACGCAGTTCATTTAAAAAAAAAATCCCATTTGGGATATCCCGTTTGGGACTTTTTATACCCTGTACCTATAGGTACAAAGGGTATACTAGATTTGTGCAATGTATGTAACGGCAAGAAGGAGGCGTGGCAGACCCCAAGTCCTTTATACCAAAATGCTTATCATAACCTCGGGTAGCGATTGAGCTATGTCCGTCTGTCCGTCCGTCTGTCCGTCTGTCCGTCAGCCCGTCCGTCCGTCTGTATGAACACCTAGATCTCGGAGACTATAAGAGATACGAAACTTTACCAGCTGATGCGTATATTTCCTTAGAAGATCAAGTTTGTTGAATCAATGTCAATATCTTTCCCCGTTCCCCCGTAGCAGAGTTTCGCGGTTTTTAGCTAAACCGTTTAATATTTTAATCTGAAACTTAACGGAGCGATGCGTTGTGGTTACATGCATCTGTGTGCCAAAAATAAACAAAATCGGACAATTGCAACAAAAGTTATAGTCTAAAATGTAAAAATTCAATATTTGACTCTACGCAATAATAGTAACAAACGACCTAGAACCACCAATTTTGGTAAGCTGATTCATGTGCCTCTAATGAACAAATCCACATCCAAATTTTATCAATGCAGCCGCCCCACCCCCGGAATCGATTTACCGTGTTTTCTCCCACACCCTTCAACATATCCCTTTGAAACTTACCCCATATACTTTAAATAACTCCTTTGACGTAAATTTAAAAATTTACGGAACTTATAGGTATCAATATCGTTTTAGTTCTTAGTAAGAATATGCAGGAGTAAATCTTTTTTTGAGCAAAAAGGTACAGGGTATTGCACTGTCGGGCACCGCCTCGACTGTATTATATTTTTTTTATATGAAGTTTTGTCATTCCGCACGAAATTTTTCGAACTGCGTACAGGCCATTATGTCAAAAACGTTTCAGGATTTAGTTAGACGTACATCCCATTGGAATCCCGTGCGTAATCACGGATCTTAAAAAAAAATATCCATCAATTCTACGAATTCTAATTGAGAGACCAAAGATGTCATAGTGGAGATAAGAATTTCGCGGTTTAAGATTTTGTTTAAAATTTTTTTTCTTAGTAAAATTTGGCCTGTGAATATGTAAATCAAAACTTGATTGAGTGAAAAATTGACTAAAGCCAAATACATACCAATATTCCAACTATCATATTATATGATTATGACCTAAATCAAAGTGTAATGGTATAAACATGAATATAAAAATAAACAATTTCAATTTACGTCTGTAAATTGCATATGTATATGCACCATATGTATTAGTTTCTACGAGTATACATTTAAGTTTTTCCGCAAGCCCCCCAATTCTTGCACCATCACATCGAATTGCTTTTTAAGCAAAACTTGCTTTCATCTGCTTGAAACAACACTAATTTATTTGTATGTTTGTACATATGTCCAAGTTTAAATCGCTTTTAACAATATTTTAGTCTTTTGCATAGCTTTTACAACTGTTCATTAAACCTTAACAAGAGACACATTCTTTACATACTATACTACTACTGACCAGTTTACCTGCTCCAGCCAGCTTCAGATGAACATTTATGTCTGCCAAACAAACAGACAAAAAGGCAGACTGAAAAACAAACATAGGCATCCAACAAAAGATACAAAAACACTAGCCTAAAATGTGTCTACATGCTAAAAGTTCACTAGAACACACCATGTTATACATGTACTTACTGTAGTACCTGTATGATGCTATGTTTACACTGACCCACACTTTGGCCATATATTTATTTATACACATTTGTGGTTAGTATAATACATCTTTTGAAATTTTTATCTGATCATAATTCTTCTAGGGGAAAAAGATATCAAGTATCAAAGTTTGTCTTTCTTTGTTTTCATCTAATCTTGATTGATGGCTTTTTATGTGCGGGTGGAAGCAGTGAAATTCTTCTATAGGTAAAGAAGATCATATGGTATCTCAGGTCTGTAAGTTCGAAAGGGTGTACAGTCGCTCAGACTTGTTTTATAACTACATTGCTTTAGAAAAACTTACTTGTTTTAGCCTATTTAGAAATACGACACAAATTTTGGGCAGCTTCTTTTCCTAGGACGTATCACCCATACGTTATGTACCACTGCCGTCAAAAGTTTTAAGGCAAAAGAATCTAAACTATTAACTACATTCAAAAACTTAAAACCTTAAAACATCAGTAATTTATAAAATTTAAGTAGTTTCTAATTGAAAAGGAGCTAAAAAAAAACGAGGCGTGATTGAAAGTGAAAAAGTCCCGATTTCTCCGAAAAAGACTTTTCGAACTGCCGAACAGGCAAAATGAAAACTAAATTTATTATAATAAATATAATCAAATGACAATTTTAAAACAAAAATAAAAATTTTGCAGGGTTTTACACATTTCTACGAGACAACAAGTTCATTAAAAATGTTTAGCTTTGAAAAATTTTTTATTATTTTTCTTTTATAACTCATAATTTATCGATTAGGTTGGTCCTTTTTAAGAAAATGCACAAACATGTAAATTTTAATACATATAAGGATTACTATTAATTGTATAAAATTAGGATTAAATTTGTATTCTGATAATTTACCATAAAAAAAATAATCTTTCACTATTCTAACATAAATAAATGTAGGCTGAAAATCAAGGATTCAAGAGAAATTACACAGAATATGGAAATATTAAGGGGCATTGATAAGGATTACATATCAACGGTATAAAGTTAAAACATTAAATTTGTATTCTGATAATTTAATCATAAAAAAATACAAACAAACTTTTAATTTATTCACTTTTGATTTTAATTGATCGTCCATAAATTCGAAATGTTGCTCTGAAAAGTCAAGTTCTTCTAAGAGAAAGTTTTTAACGAGCAAGATTAATTTCCAGGCTGCGCCATTGCTGACGACAATGTTTTTTCTAAGCTCGCAAATTAGGAACAATACACGAAATAAGTCTAAAAATTGCGTTAGAGCAAAAATTTTTTAGTAAAAGCTAATTAAAATTTTTTTACAAACAAACTTTTTAGGAAGGTCTAGCGTTATTTTAAAAAGTGCTCTCCCTTGAGAATATTTTAATTTTAGGAAAGTAGAGAACATACAACACATATAAATTCTAGATTTAAAAATCTTAATCAAATTTGGAATTAATTAAAATCGGCTCTTTTTTTTAAAGCTCGCGTAATTTTTCGAAAAATTTAGCAATTTGGTTGCATAAATGTTTAATAAACTAACAAAATTTTAGGGACGCAGCAGTAATTTTCGTGTTTGAAGAAATTTCAAAATTTTATTTCATTCATTCTAGAGCCTTTTGCGAAACCCATTTCGTTTCCGTTTGTACCTCTAATATTAACTAATAAAACCAATGTAGACTAGCCCAACACTACTCTTAGGCTCTATTAGGATTTTCTGGGCCGCAGTGTAAACCCAGCATAAGTAGCAACTGCAGTTGCAACAATCCCTGCTGCCAAGCAGCAAATTTCAAATGGGCGGCGCCATGTCGACGCCAACGACATTTACTGTTTACCTTGATTATTTCATCAAAGTTTGAAAATATTTACATTGGCATTCCATGCTCGAAACGTGATGTAGATATTTATACATGCCGTTGATGTCGTCTTCGTTGTTGTCGTCGCAACGTAACTGTAATTTGAACCCGAGCTGTTCCAAGCTAGTACAACAACAACAACAACAACATACCTTCTATCTTTTGTTTATTCCTAGAACTTATTTTTTGGGGCAACTCAAGGCAACGGCTGTGCAACAAAGCAACGCCAGAGGAATAAGTTTATTTTGATACACAAAATTAATGCGTTGTTCGCATCAACTCATGCGTTGTCTTTACGTTGAGCAAAGCGACCAGACCAAACCAAACCAGACCAGACCAGACCAGACACACAATCTCCAGACCTCCCATCCGTAATCCCATGCTATGCCCCTGAAATTTCGAACGTCTCTGTGATAGTTAGTTAGTGCTTGTCCTCGTCGTCAGCGTCAGCGTCATCGTCATGTCATCCTCATTGTCGTCGTCGTCCTAGTCACTGTCGGTTGCTGTCACCTCCACCATTCGACACTTGCTACTTGTAAACGACATTTTATTAGTAAAGTTTATTTAAATTTGTTGTATATTTTTTTGCTTCTGCTGCCATTTTGTTGCCATTCCACAACCCCCGCGCAGCTACAGTTCGATGTGAATTTTGCATTCGTATTCAAAAGATCAACATATTGCGTTACGTGGTGTATTTTAAATTCAAAATTGACTTTCAAGTACTTACAGCTCCACACAGCAACATCCATGGTTGCCATCGTAATTCAGCTATGTTGGTTACAGCCAACTCAAATTCAGACCGCCTTTGGCCTTATCTTATAGCCAAATCCAACGTTCAGTGTTGCTAGGAACACACTCCATCGCCGTTAGCGCTGTTGTTTGACAGAACATGGCTTTAATGCCTTTTTGGGTTAGACTTGGTCAATTTACCTTTAGACTACAACATATGACGGCTAAACCTAGGGCGTTTTTGAAAACAGAACTTTGTAAAGAAATGTCAAAGTGCTCTGTTTTGAAGACATTTTTTTGCTGTTGATTTTTTATACATATTCGCTATATAAATGTGATACACTAACAGATAACAGTATAAAAATGAATAAATTCAATAAACTCAAAAATTCTTAAAATCTCGGACCCTTTGGCCGCATAGTTATACAAATTTTAAATTAAAAAAAAAAAAACAATTTAATGGAAGCGTTTTATGAGGGTCTTCAAAAGTTTCGCCAACTACTTTAAACCGCTGAACACAAATATATAACCAAAAATATTTAAATAGAACCTCGTCTAAAAAAAAAGGTATTTTCGTATCTTTCAAAATTCTTGAAATGTTCTTCTGAGTATATCTGGAACTCTTATTAATAAATGAGGTCAAAAAAAACATTATTATTTTATTTTTATTTATTTATTTTTATTGGAATAACATTATTATTAAACAAAAAAAAAAACATATTGCACAAATTCCATTTTTTTTGTAATTTTTGTATTTTGAATATTATTTAGACCCAAAAATAAAATCAAAAAATATGTTTATGAAACGGAAATTATAATATTAAGATATTTCAAAAATATTTTCCTTTATTCGCTTATATCTCTAACCGATGTACTGTGGGCCCAGATTTTCATATTTTGGCCAAAACCATAATAAGTTTTTTAGAGTACTGAAATTTTACACACGTTTGTCTAAAGGATTGAACTACTTGTCAGAGAAGTTTGAGCCTCCTGAGATTTTTATACCCTGTACCGTATGGTACAAAGGGTATATTGTGGTTGTGCAAGCCGAAAATGTATGTAACGTAAGAAGGAGACGTCGGAGACCCCCCAAAGTTACCTAAAGTATGATCAGTGTGACTCGAGAAGTTGATATACCCATGTCCGTCTGTCCGTATGAACGCCTAGATCTCAGAGATGGTAAGAGCTAGAGCAACCAAACTTTCAGATAAGATCCGTTGTTAATCCATAGGAGACAAGTTTATTTTATTTTTTTGATATCGGGATTACATTATATAGCTCCCATAGGGGTGTTTCAGAGGACCTCGAAAAAAAGCAAAAGTTTTAGATGGATAATTCGTTTGTTTATGAAGATATCATAACCAAATCTGGCAGTCGGAAGTTTTTTAGAGACCCCCAACACTGTACCAAATTTTATCAAAATCGGTTGACTATATCATATAGCTCCCATAGGATCGATCGGTCGAAAAAATGTTTTTTGTACAAAATTCGTTGTGAAAATCGGTTGACTATATCATATAGCTCCCATAGGACCAATCGGTCAAAAAATCGTTTTTTTTTACAAAATTCGTTGCGTTTCGTTTGTTTGTAAAGATATTGTTAGCAAATTTGGCATTAAGAAGTTTTTTAGAGTACCCAAGCACTGCACCAAGTTTGATCAAAATCGGTTGACTATATCATTTAGCTCCCATAGGAACGATCGGTCAAAAAAACGCTGTTTTTACAAAATTCGTTGTGCGTCGTTTAGTTTTGAAGATATCGGAACCAAATTTGGCAGTCGGAAGTTTTTTATAGTTTCCAATCAGTGTACTAAATTTGATCAAAATCGTTTGACTATATTATATAGTCCCCATAGGACCGATCGGTCAAAAAAATTTGTTGGTGGAAAATTCGACTGATTTCTGTTTGTTTATGAAAATATCGTATCTTTTGGAGGTCTTAAGCAATGTGTCGGAATTAATTGCAATGTGGTGGTACCGGGTATCCCAAAGTCGCCTGCGCCCGACTTTAACGTACGCCATCTTTTTAAGATAGAGATAATCTATCTTTTTAGTTTTTTTTTTAATTTGTTCATTAAATATTATTTTCAAAATATTAACCAAAAGGTGTACATAAAATTTTAAATTCTATATAAAATATGTATATATTGTATATGAGAAGATAAATAATGCAAGTTTTCTTTAATATTTTATGAAAAATATGTCTTTTTAAAAATTGTGTATATGTATTATTTGAATAAAGAAATTATACCAAATTACTAAACTATACTACTATATATTACATAAAAATAATAAAAACAAAATTAAATAATATAATTGGTTAGATTAGGTTAACGCGGCAGTTAGGACGTGACATAGCAACTCACTTAAGCCAGATAAAAATTGGCCCGTTGTGATACCGCATGTGGGCTTTTCTCCACCCTACCCCTACTAAAGAGGTCCACAAGATACTCTACTTTACAGCCATCCGGTGGCCTTAATAAACCTCGAAAGGCATTTCGGACTCTTTCCTGAGAGCTGGGATAAGCCATTTAGGAAGTGTGACCTTAGGAAGCTGAAACTTGTTCTGCATAGTCCCGGGCAGTGACAAAAGAGGTGCTCCACCGTCTCCAGCTCTTCCTCATCACCACAACTTCTACAGAAATCATGATGAGAAGCGTTAAGCCTTAATGCATGAGCTCCCACCAGCCAGTGTCCGGCGATTGCTCGGATTACTTTCGAGCACTGGGCTCCGCTTAAGCAGCAAAGTTCCTTGGTTCTTTTCCTGCAGTACACCGGCCAAGTTTGCCGTGAGATCCTGCACGTGTTGAAAATTCGATTCCACGTTTCGTTTGCAGAGTGAGCGAAATGGGTCTTTATGCTTAGTTTGCAGCTGGCCATAGGAATACCCAGACGCTCCTTATCCTGAAGGAGGATGCTGGTAGTTCCTTGTCTTGCCAGTTCGTCCGCAATACAATTTCCCTCAATATCCCTGTGACCCGGGACCCATATGAGGTGGATAGAAAACTGTTCTGCCATCTCCACCAGAGTGGAGCGACAATTATTCATCGACTTCATACATGAAGTCAAAGAGGCGAGAGACTTAATGGCCGCCTGACTACCTGAATAAATGCAGATATTTCTATTACCTATAGGTAATTTTTTATTATTACAAGAGTCTCCCGGATTGCAGTGACCTCAGCCTGAAAAACACTGCAGTGATCGAGAAGTCGAAACGATAATCTAACATCGAGCTCCTCAATGTAGACGCCTCCACCGACAAAATAATATAACACAGTACATAAAATATTATGTATACAATGGGTAGCTAAAAAAAGAGTTATGTACCATGTGGTAAATTTTTGATTTGATTTTTCTATCACTTCGCTCTAAGCTCCGTTAAAGCAGTTCGTTCTAAAAATAATTACAGCTAAAGGGAAATCTAGAAATTATCCATAAAACTTTGACAAATTTGTCTATATAGCTACCTAAATGACAGATCAACTTACTGCTTACCTTTTGTGGCATTTTATTTAGTCTATTTCTTTTGGATAAGTTTTGAAAGCAAAGTCAAAAACCGAAAACCAAGCCATGTAGGAGTGTCTATCCGCATTGACTGCAGCATAGCTGATGGTAGGTAGTTAAGCTAAGAAATCTGAAAACGGAAACTCAAAGCGAAACGAAAAGTGGAGTAAACTGAATACATAACTAAATATGGCAGTATCGTATTTACAACAAAACAAAAAAAAACAAAAACAATACGACAAAGTGTCATAAAAGTTGTACACAAAACTTGAAAGAAACTGTGTGTGTTTGTTGCAACTGCAACGGCTCACATTGCCACACAGTTAGCAGCAGGACACAAACTATGAGGAACAGTAGAACATGGCAGGCAGTCAACATCGAACGGGGTCGAAACTGTGCACTTTGAAAATGATATAAACAACCGCAATTGTTTCTATCTGAACTTATCATTGTTGCTGCTGTTGTTGTTGTTGTTCCTTCCCTAAAATAATAAGAAAGTGAACTTAAAATGATTGCGAGTAAAGTTCTTGGCCTGTATTTTGCAGACATGGACTGCTATGTAAACACTACATATACATACATATGTACTACAGAGTAACATACCTCTTACATATAAAACAAGTGCAGGCAGTTAAAACGAAGCTGGCATGCTCTTTAATAGCAAAGCAAAAAAAAAACGCGTTAAATTTAAAAACTGTATTCTTTACGAAAATTTTTGAATTTTGCCATATTCCAAAAATATACATTAAATATTAAAAAAAGGCTAAATTTAAAAAGAAAGTTTTTTTTATAAATTTGAAACATGTATTCAATTCAGATAAAAAACAAAAATTGTCCAAAACTATTTAATTTTCGGAAAAATTTGTGTATTTTTTCATATTTAAATAACATGCTTCAAAAATTTGCAAAAAAGGAAGTATTAGGATCATTTTTTTTTTTTGTGTTTCAATGATGTAACTTGAAAAATGTGAGAGTAAAAACAAACTTTCCGTAACTGCATACAAAACTTCATACAACGACCCCACGGACGGACAGACGGACGGACAGACGGACAGACAGACAGACGGACATGGCCCAATCGCTACCCGAGGTTATGATAAGCATTTTGGTATAAAGGACTTAGGGTCTGCCATGCCTCCTTCTGTCCGTTACATACATTGCACAAATCTAGTATACCCTTTGTACCCATAGGTACAGGGTATAAAAACAGATATTATATAATCTTAACAACTGGAAAATTACATATGTAGGTTGGTTATATTACAATTAATATTTATCAAAAAAGGGAAATGTCGACAAAAAGTTTTTCGGAGCACTCAAATCCGAATCCGAATAAAATTGTTCGAAGCACGGCTGAATATAAAAATTCCTAATAAGAAAAACATAGGGCTTCATATCATTTCTATGCGCTTTTTATAAAGCTTCTTTGAAAAAATTTTTTTTAATCCTATTCTTCTCATCTATGTTCCATTTTTATACTACGACTTCTTACAAAGTCAACGATTCCCTGAGAGGGAAACAGAAAATAGTCATGTTCACTCATAAATTTCTCTTGATAAGAGATCGAATATCCTGCAGAAATTACTCTTAGCGGATCAGTTATCAGCTGGTTTCATCTGATTAAGAGCTTAAAAAAGAAAGGTGACGTTTTTCGTAAAAGTTCGGAACAATCTTCAGAATCGAGTTTTTAACGAATATTACCTGCAAGCTTACCGGATAAGTTTAAACGCATTTAACCTTTTTTGTTTAATATAATATGATATGACTCAAGCTTGTTAAGCAGTAGTCTACATAAGCAATGCATGAGAAGTTTTTTTATATTCATACTCAACACAATACATATGAAGTAGCGACTCACTCTTGGCATTAGTTAAACCCAGGATGCTCTTTGTATATGCCGTAAGTCGCAAGGACATGTTTATGTTTGTGCATTATTTGATTAGCGTAATCGAATGATACGCCAAGTTTACCCAAGTAAGTCGCAAAAGTCACTTAGGCATATGTAAAAGTCACTTGCGTGAGTGCGTGAGTTGTGCCTTGTGCGTGGGACAACAACAAAAACGCTGAAACAGTTGGGCACATCTAGAACTGTTTTTTTTACCCTATGGATATGGTAGGGGGTTTTCCCCACTGATGACTCAAAATGCCTGCGACACATGTCGCAAAATCAATTTTCACCTTTTCACTTGATCAATTCCTTCACATGAATGAGATGTTCAAAACCGTAGCTGTAGCTGTATGCGGAAGTATGCGGATGGGGTATGTCAAGCAGTCAGGAAGCTCTCCATTGCCAGAGACAGCTTCATTTGCATTTGCCAGAAAACACTTGCGGCGCTAACGACAAGAATCCTATCCCCGTATCCTCATCCGCATAGCATGTACAGACACCCCACTAAAAACTGTTAACATTTAAATGCCATAGTAGACTCTTGCCACTTTGCGTTTCGTTTGTAGGTCCCATTAAAAATTATGTTGAAATGAGGAAAGCTAGCATGGCGAGCACTAACAACATTTATAGATACAGATACTGTTACAGATATAGGATACTGGCATGCTGCAACAGTGCAAAATCCTCCGGAAGCAGCAAATTTACGTTTTATTTATTTTATAAAAGGACTTAGTCGTATGGACCCGGCTGTGTTGCCAATGTCAATGCTGTCCATGACCGTCACGCTATAGAAACTGCAACTCCATTCGAGTTTGCTTCATTGCCTTGGCATAATTGTTTCCTGACTTTAAATAGACATGTACTTATGGCAAGAGCAGTAGCCGGAACAAGGACACGCTCTGACACAGTGGTACAAACTAATATTGATGTTATATGTAAATGTTTATGTTGGCACAATATAGCTAAATGAACGATCTTGGGATGACTTTTTGACTTTTGCTCTAGTTAAGGAACTATCAATGCTACGATTATGTTATAACGCGTTTACACTGCCGCCAATCCGCAATGCGTCGCAGCAAAGGTGTTTAGACTATTCAAAGGCCACAGCTGATCAACTGTGCTTGGAAGGGCCTGAAAACAAAAAAATTACGAATAAATTTCGGGTAGTTCCAAAAATTTCAAAAGTGGTCAAATTAAATTAAACTATTTGACACATTTTCCAGCAAAAATTTAAATAAATTAAAAGTTGACTTAATAAATTTTTTATTAAACCAGTTTTTTATTAACCAGTTATATATTATTATAAGCTATGTGCATCACGTTCCCTTTCCAATAAAAACAGTACCCTTAAATTTTAAGTGTTTCGTCATAAAACGTGTCTCGTATACTTTATGATTTGTTTTCAACTACAAAAGCTTTCACCAAAATTTTTTTGCAAATATTCAAATAAAAATGTATTTTTGTTTTGTAGTTCAAAGCATTAAGTTACCAAGACCATTTATTGGAATTTGTTGAAGAACATCACTCAATAGCACCAGAAGAATTGGAATCACTAATTGGAAAGACAGAGCGAGGTATAGAGAAGAGTGGAATGCTGTTTAACGACAGGCTTAGGTCCTTCAAAGACTGTCAATGCCCTGGAAGAAGAAGAAGAATATTCTCAGACGTCACAATTCCACTCCTAGGTGAAAATCTTACATCTTCCATGAACATTTCAAATATTTTATCCCGACTATAGCGAATGATAAAGTACAAATGTATGTCTGTTCGCTCCTACCTTCTAAAACGCGTATCATAAATTGATAAATGAGGTATCGTTGAAAGCGTCTTGATCGTCCTCTGGTTATTAAATGAGCGCCGTCAAGAGGACAAAGGGTTATGAGCTTAAAAAATATGTTCTTTGTTCTGCTGTGTTGGGTATCAAATGGAAGGCCTTAATAAGCTCGTTTCAAAAATATATATATTTTTTTTATGTTGCTCGGATTTGCTTTGTTGGATCCATTTACAACACAACTTTTTGATCTAACTATACTTATTTCTTAATAATAATAACTTTTTTTTTTCATTGAAAATGCAATTCCGTCACAAAGAATTGAATATAACAATTTCGAGCGATTTTGGAACGAGCAAGTGTATTTATCCATGAATTGGATCTAAAAATTTGTACAAACATGTCTTATATTTTTGGAGATTTTGATATTTTTTTATAGTTTTTTGAGACTTTTGAACAAGCTCTTATATATTTTCAGCTCCTTATAAGCAATTTCCGTAATGAACTATTAAAAAAAAATTTTTTGTAAATTACCTTGATCATAACACAGAGTTGATTTTCCATTAAGCCAGCCTCTTTTTACGAATAGCTACACGCAAAGGACAAGAGAGTTTGGCCCAGCGAAAGGTACTTTTAATATATTTTTTTTGACTTTGGCGTTTTGCTTTATTCGGTCTCGAAAATTTAAATTCCGTATGCCCGTAAAATTTGAATTAAAAATTGGTCTTACTTTTTGGACACAGATACTAAACTATCTTATGATGTCACGCAACAAGGGTATCTTTTAGTTGGCCGCATCTGACTTTCTTTTTTTTTTTTCGTTTTGGTATTTACCAAGTAGACATAGACATTATAAGAAGGTAATACATGCTTGCAAGTTTCAATGCATAATGTCAAGCCACATTCACACAGACTTACAAAAACAAATAAGTACAGTGACTCAAGCATTCACTCATTGACTCGCACATGTGTCTGCCATGCCATTCAGTCAGTCAATCTGTCTGTCTGTCATTTAGTCAGTCAGTCAATGAAGACATTCTACCAACGCGTATTCGTGACAGAACGGAACAAGCCGAACGATTCCAACCATATTGCAAACTCAATTACATGCTTAGCTACACTTTAGTGAAATTGAATTTTTATGTGCATTTACATTTAGTATGTCTTTATAGCATTTGAATTTCGACACACATAAATATATACCTAGTATATTTGAAGGTACATACCTATGCATCTATATAACATTATGCTTAAATGCTATATTTTTATTAGAAACAAAAATTTCTAGTGCCACACAACAAATTAGTGCGGCCAAAAGTTTGTGGAACATACCTTTAAAAAATGGCTAAAAGATGAAGCTAACTATATGTATTTACTTTACAGTCTTGGCTTAGGGACTGCTATACTAGTATGCATATGTGTATTAGCCATAATCGGTTATATGCAAGTTTTTTTTTTATAAATATTAGTTATTGTTAACACAGTTCAGAGATTCAGTTGCAATCTATCAGTTTGCTTCGAAAATACAAAAAAAACTTATGTTCATCTGTATATTGGCATTAATCGGTTATATGCAAGCACTGTTTTTATAAGCAGCTCTGTAATTGTTAGCAAATCACACAGATCCATGCCGCCACTATACACAACAACAGCTTCCAGTCATAACATCTAAAAATGCCTAAACTTGTTAATGAGGCATTTTTTTCCTAAAACTTTGCTTACAAGCAATCATTTGTTAGTGTGATTGATCAAAATGGTTATATTTTTGCATATAAACAGGCATAAAAGCCTATTTCCGTTATGCATTTGCAACAGCCCCTGAAGGTATGCTATGGTTTTTTAGGCCTAAAGTGCATAGTATAAAACATATATTGGGTGTTTGTTTTAGAGGTTTTGTTTTAAAAATTAAATTATTGTCAAATTTTTAAAAAATACAATTTTATTTATTGATTATGTCAATCCAACTTAGGCAGCTGGAATTATAACAATAATTATCTAAGATGGATCATCTACAACAAATGGGCCTTAAGTGAACATAGGAGATATTGGTTCTCTGTTAAGTCGGTCTTAAACTTTCAAAAGTGGTTGTTTCACCCTACGGATGTAAACCGAACTATAGGTCTTGTTTTAGCAGACCTAAGGTTACCTGGTAGCCTGATCGTCTAGAAACCATACTGTAAGTTACACTTACAAAAAATGGGCTATCGGACTCCTTAGAGTGCAGGCTTTGATTTAAGACGACGAGACTACAGTCCTCCTGTGTGATGTCCAGCAGTCCTAACGGACAGAGTCACACATTTGGGAACTTAACGTATCACCCCATTTTAACTAAATCCCAAGGCAAGATTACTAGTCTTTCATAAGGAAGTTAGATGGTTTTTTCTCAAGGAACATTTACATAGTTCAGTTACAACTGCTCCCTCTTTGTTGTAAGAGAACCTAACTAATTTAAAAAAAAAAATTGATCATCTAACCGGTTAACCATTTTATCATAAACAACCATATAATTTATTATTAATATTTTAGTTGTGTTATCTTCTTTTCAGCCTCTTAAACCTATGATCGTCTAGAAGCCCTTTCGCCAGCCCACTGCCGATCCTTAATAGCCTTTCATTATTGCTAATAATTTTGGAGGCCTACAGTCTACATTCTGATTTCATACGTTCCATTCTTATAATAAGGCAAGTTCTTATTTTGAGTTAATTATTTCCCTACAAACAGTTCCTTTTACCTCTACAACAGCCCCTGAAGATTTGCTATGATTTTTTTGTTATCCTTTGCGTTGTATAAATTTTTTTTAGAGACCACCATTCGCAAACAAGATAACTTCCGATAGCAGTTAGCTATTTTAAAAAATGTCACCTATTCCGTGCTCAGAATTTTTAAACATTATATCATGCACAATCATATAATTTATTATCAACATCAATGTTCTGACAAAAATAGTTTTCGGAAAAATTCTCTTCCATCTTGAAGTTAGCGCGCTAATTTAGGTGTGTCTATGGAATAAAAAAGCCTTAAAACTTTGCTAAAAAATATGAAAATGAGCGAATGGATCATTATGGCAAAATATCAAATTGAATGGATTGGTTTGGTTAAATTTTACTTTTAAATGCGTATAAAAGTGATTTCAAAGATATCTTATTTTAACAGGAAAGGTTTATTAAACATAAGTTTCGCCTATAAATTTTTGTTAGAAACAACCATCGCCAACATCTATAGGACAAATTTTCAATTTCCGTGGTTACCGCTTTTAGACGCGTCACTATGTACTACTACATTGATTTACGTACATATGTATATGTAGGCAGTACGTTAGATTCTGGCGTCATGGTGCAGGAACTTACCAAAAAATCCTTCTTAAAATATCAGCCTTCGAAACAGCAAAGCGACGCGTCGCTGCCATGTTAGCATGTCGCATGTGTAACAGAGTGAATGGGGGGGAGTGCGGAAGGGTACATATGTGTGCGCCCTGACAACGCACAAAGACTCTCTTGACGCTCTCTTGACGAACTAAATTAGATTTTGGTTATGTGAATGCTGGCGCGCCGTTACCATGCGGCTATTAACCTTAACGTGGCTTAAGTTGGGGCACGATCTATCCGTCCCACACATGTCGCTTACAAGGGGCCAAGTTTGTGTGCACTTTATATTGTTGTTGGTGAAGTCGCTTTGGTATTTCTCCGCGAACCAACAAAGCGGAGCATCCTATTCCTTCTGTTTTGTATACGCTTGTGCTTGTGCTGGATGTCTGTCTGGATGTCCTTTCTGTGGCAAGCAGAAGTGCGCTCCTCAGCTCGACTCGGCTATGCTTTGACTCCAGCTCATGGGTTGGGTTATTGCAAGCGATTATCTTTTAGAGCACGGCACTTTAATTTTAATGGAAATAAGTTGGACGGATGCGCCCGGACAGATAAAAAAAATATAACAGACATAAAATATATGCAAAACTGTTGTTTCTAAAAGGCTCCAGCTCCAGATAATTTCTCGCATTTATATTAGTACACCAGCTTTTAATTTGTATACATTCTATAACAAACGTTAATAAATATTCTGAGTCCTTTAATAAATTAGAACATTTCCGAAAATGCTTTAAAAAGTTGGGGAAAACTAAGCCAATTTGCAACTTAATATAACAACATAATAATGTATTTCTTAGATTGATCTCTAGCTATATGAACATCCCCGGTAAAGAAAACGAGCAGTATTTGAAAAACAGAGATCTAAAGCTACAGAAGGTAGCGTGACCAACCTATTTTCGCGAATCCCAAGCCAATTTCAACTAACTAGGTCAACATATAATACTCCCTAAGTCTTTGTTAGATTGATGCCTATTCATACAAGCATCTCCGGAAACGATATTGAGCACTGCATAAGTATTGTTATCTAGACTGATCAAGATGAATAGAGATCTAATACAGTCTAGATCTGCGTGAGCGGCCTCAGAAAAGCTAAGTAACTCTTCGGTTCGGCAAACCCGTGCCAAATTCGACTAAGTAGGTCAACATAATGAAGTCTTCTGCGGATTGATCTCTAGCAATACAAACAAAATGGAGAACCATAGAAGAATAAAGATCCGTCCTCAGACAAGCTAAGCAACTCCTCGCTAGATAAATTAAGAAAAACCCGCAAATTGGCAAGTACTCTTTTAGAATGAATCATTTCTGGAATTTGTAGACCAAATGGACATCTTATGCAGCTTTTATGAAACGGAAGAGCAATTTTTACAACCCAAACTTATTGAACGTGGCATCTTATCTCGAAGAAATTGCTTCCTTCTGCGGCGCACATATTTTAGAAGCTTCAATTCTCAGATAATTAGGTGTATTTTTGAAATTGGAGAAAGACCACAAAACATAAAATACTGTGTCAGCTTAATGAAATTCAAAATTTCACAAAAAGAAGAGATTTTTTCATAGTTTAAAATTTATAGTATTTGCAAATAAGATTCTTAGTTTAGTTTGAGGTTTTAAGAAATAATCCCTTCATTCATCGCCCCTGCTGACAAGCCCAAGTTGCATAAAAACCAACCAAAACATTTAAAGTTTCACAACACTTAACAAATTGAAAAAATGTCCATCGAGTTATCGTTATATTTCATATTATCTACATATGAATTTGGCTTTTGGAAAAATTGCTTTTATTAATTCCTGTAATTTATGCGGCAATGGCAAAAAAAAAAAAAAAATGAATAAAATTCTGGACAAAATGAACCCAAGACTATTGCTCTGCATGGGCACAAGCATTGCCACAAGGTGAAGATGGCACGAAGCCGTAAACGTGGCATACAAATTGCATTCATTTTGGCTTCTTACGTTTGTTGCATCTTGTACATGACTGCAATGTACATATGTATATATGTGTACAAATGTGCGTACATATGTGTACATATATGTGTATATGTAGTTGTTTGTACATCTACAGAGTAGGCCTCTGCTTAGGACTGACATTGCTGCGACTGCGTCAGCCTGCCGGCATACATCGAACGGAAATGTTGCTTATATGCTTTGAATATGGCAACTTTGTGGTGGTCCTATACACAAGCAGATA
This sequence comes from Chymomyza costata, assembly GCA_018150985.1. Classification (NCBI taxonomy): domain Eukaryota; kingdom Metazoa; phylum Arthropoda; class Insecta; order Diptera; family Drosophilidae; genus Chymomyza; species Chymomyza costata. The sequence goes on along the minus strand of JAECWU010000781.1, from coordinate 161,363 downwards.
AACACATACATAAGCAGGCACACGTTAATACTTACGTACATAGATGTATAGGGTGTTTTTTAAGAGGTTCGGAATACAACAATAACGATTAAGCGGTCACAAACTTGTCACAACTGGCAATGCTATTACCAATTGTACTTCCACTTTCGTGTTCTATTTCAAAATGAGTAGACTACAACTAGTAAAACATTTACAAATTGTGAAAATTTATTTTTTGCAAACAGCCTATAAAAATTTTGTACGACTTAGATGACTACATTGCCCAGAATCTCACTGAATTGCTTAAAGAAATTTTATAGCTCGTATAATTTTTTTGTCAATCTTATAATTTAATTGCAGTCTAAAATTCCACAGCTCTCAAAAAACCACCCTATAAATGTACATACAAACATACATATGCACATACGGTACAATTTCTGGCCGTGTCGATTGCACGTCCCTCATCATCGGAACCCTGAACCGGGGACACCACAGGCACGCTATTCCTTTGCTTTTGGGTTCGCATGAGTGTGCTCTACGCTTGTGAATGTGTTTGAGCGATCGACCATAAAGCCTTCATTATTGCATTTCATGATTTTGCGGTTCTTTATAGTCGCTTCTAGATATGGCCGCAGACACACAGTGCACAGGGCATGGGTATTGAACAAAATGCAGCCGGAGCATGTGCATGAGTTTTTATTTTTTGTACTTGCTCCAACCAACTAGTGTGGACACTTTACAACATTGTCTGTCCTCTCTCAGTTTGGTGTTTGAGTGTGTGTGTGTGTGTGCATGGACAGTAATATTAATCTATTTGCTTTTAAAGTGTTTAAACGTGAAATTTTTAATATATCCCGAAAGTTGCATTTGTTGGCACAAGTCGATAAGCTGCATTTTTATGCCAAGTACTTTTTGTTGTCGTGCTTTAGAAATTTTTTTAATAAGCTACCAATTGGATATTTTGGTCAGTTGGTGAAGCTGCTTAAAATAAACCGCAAAAATAATGAAATATTTATAAGCTACGATGCTATATCTATAGATAAATTTCCATTTTGCGTGTTATGCATCTTAAAAGTCATATTTTATTTACTAGTGGTGTCGTAAACTACAAATTTTGATGTCCTCTCTATATTGAATAAAAACAACTAGTCCATAAAGAAGTATACAGCTAAAGAAAAATCTTTCGGAGTAAGATTAAATATGATATCTGGGTTATGAAATTTAACATTTTACTCATTTAAATACTCTGCCATTTTTATCTTAAAAGCGCTTTTTGTTTTCTTCACTGTTACTAGAAAAATTTGTATTTGACCAAAAATATAGTTATCCTTAAGTTTTTATTTATGATTATTTATAAAAAAAATTTTTTTTTATGATTAGTTTGAGAGTAACCTAACGCAACAAGAGTGCGGCTAAGAACTTAAATCGATTTTCTACAATAATGCACCATCAAAAATCACATGACATAGGTCGACATTAGTTATCAACCGTGGGAAGAATCCATGATCCAAGGTCACGCAATGCATGGGCTCATTTTTCTGTCTCTCTAAAATTGAGAACACTGGTTCAATTTATGTATGGTAGCTATGAGAAATAATAGAACAATTTTGACCAAACTTCACACATTTGTGTACCCTAATACGAAACATTAAAACATGTGTTAGAAGACGTTGTTTTTTTTCCAATATTGTGACCAATTTTATGCCATCTTTTGTTTCATTCTAGACTACACATTTGTGTAAAGTTTGATAAAAATTGGTCAATTATTTCATATATGTTAACTACCATACAAAAATGAACCAGTGCTGCCATGTGTTTTCCGTTTTTTACTTCCAAACTTATGTACTTCTATGTGGCACCTTTAGTACTGTACAAACTAATGTTGCCAGATCGTCATAAAAAATCAAAATGGTAGAGTTAATCTTATGCATTAAATATTGACAACAAGGAGCCTTATTTCGATTTGGGCAACATTGCATCCAGGCCTGACGAGAGAGGGGGGGAGAGGGTAAAAGGGCGGGATTCCCCCGGGCCCGGAGTTTTCTCAGGGGCCCGGTGTAATTTAAGTCATACTTACAGAACACAATGATTCAAGCTAAAGGTGTAATAGAGGGGCCGGAACATTTTACCCCCGGGCCTGGATTTTCTCTCTACAGCCCTGATTGCATCCATGGTTCTCAAAATACGTTTATCAAATTGTGACAGGCAACAAATTTCAGAACTACACAGCAAACAACTTTTGAGTATTTGAAGATGAGTCAAATTCAAGAAATCAAAAGAACACGCTTCATAGAAAATGGTCGCATTCTTATTTTAAAAAAACCGTAAATGGGGACACCTTTTTAGAGTATGTTGATATTGAGCCGCCGCAAAAAATCGTTCTTCACCATGACAATTTGAGCTTCCACATATCAAAATCAAGAAAGTTAACGTTTTGACATATCGTTTATAGCTTATTAATTCGAAGTGGTAAAATTATTTGATAAATTCATCAAAGCTAATTTAAAAATTGGCAAAAAAATTCTCCATAAACCAAACAAGCTCTATAAAAGACTTAGTCGTAAAATAAATTTAAAATTACGTTTGTTTGATTTCAGTTTTAACTTACGTACCTACAAGAAAGTTTGTTTAATAAATATGAAAAATAAGAAGCTTGGCTTTTGTTCCAAATTTGCGCTATATATGCTAACCTTCGCAGTAGGGCGTACTCTGGATCTTGAATGCTGCACTAAGAACAATAAAAAGGTTCACAAGAAGTCAAAAACAAGACAACACAAAAGTACAAAACAAAAAAATTTTTTGCAGTATAATAAGCTTGTTGACAGTGGGATACACTACAACCATTATAAACAAAATAAATATTCGAACTTAAATTCTATATAAAAAAATGCAGAAATTTTTATGAAATAAACCAAGTTTAGTTCAAAAAATAGTAATATCTGAAAAATTCTTTATACAAATACGTTAGGATAAAATAAAGTTATTTCCAAAAAAAAACCTAATACGTCTAATGATCATCATCTGTTTAGTTTTAAAATCTGTAGCTATTAGGATGCCTGAAGTTAAGCTGGAGAGAAAAATTATAATACCAATTTTGATAAAAACCACTTAGGATCTACCAAGCCTGCTGGCTTTTAACTATTTACATTGCACAAATCTATAATACCCTTGACCCTTTGATTACAGGGTATTAACTTACAATTGGGCTAAGTTGTTTATATACAAACAAGCGTATATGGGAACTATAATTTTAAGTTGATCGGCTCAAAAATACTTTTATTGCAATATACAAAAGGCACTATCTATAAGCACACCTTTACGCACAAACGCATCACACACACTCACATACATAGTAGTGTAAAATTCGCCTTTTGCCAGCTTAACACACATTGACACACTCCATTGATACAAATTGACAAATCTGGTCCTGCCCGGTCGACGGCCGCTGGGCGCCGGCCACGTGTCAGCCAAGCGAAAAGGTCACAAAAGCAGGTTAAGCTGCTTTCTGAATAATATGCACAACACATTAATACATACAAACAAATACACACACACACACAGCGGGCCACTCATGGACAGCTTATACGTGTGTGTGTGTGTGTTGAGAATGCCGTGCTGCGTCCTGCGTCCTAGCGGGGCCACATGCGACTAACGACTGGTGGCCGCACGGCGACGGCAACTTGTCAGGATTCCAGCATTCGGCTAAAGTATAATGCTCGGCTGCAGTGCTCGGTAAAAATTTAACGCACTCATTTTGGCAATGCCGAACGCTTAGCCCGAGTGCTGCCACACGAAGTGCTCTCAACAAAATCGTGTTCTTACGACCACGACGACAGCTTCAACTTACTGAGTCCTGCTATAGCGCCCGTAATCCGTTCGCAGGATTTTTTGAATTAGTTGTATGTGGTAGCTTGTTGACATCAGTACCGGATGCGGGCACATGCACACCGCGTCCTACGTAAATTTTCTGAAAAAACTCTAGCGCCTGATAAACGCGAGCTTTCGTTAGACACTATTAGTCGGCATTATACGCCGGTTGCAATTTCCACTACGACGACCACGAGAAGCTGCCTTTTTTCAGTGTGTGTGCAAGTTTTTGGTCAGTTTTTGTTATGCAGTATTTGTGAGTGATTTTTACCGGCTGATTGCAAGGTTTCGGGTTTATGGTGTTACATTGCACTGTGGTTATACGCAGCATGTGTACAATCTGCTGCTGTCAGACGCTATAATAGCTCTTATCGCCAAAAGTTATGCCCACTGCAAGATGATACTGTTTAACTGCGAGCGGAGTGTAGTCCAAGCTGTCGCGTGACCGCCCGGAGACAACAACAACAACAGCAGCACCGTAAATTGCAGCCAATTCGCTCGGTTCGCGCTACTTCTGGGCTAATTTACTGACGCTTTAGGAAATTGAGTCCATAATACCCAGTTGGTCACATGCGCGTGTCTAAGACAAATTACTTAAGTATATCTAACAAAGTAACTAATCTAGTCAGTACTATGGGAATCCGTATCTAAACGTATGTACAAAATAAAAGGAAATTAAAAATACTCCAAACATAAATATAGTCTTGTGCAAAACAAAGAAAAAAAAAAGTAATTAACTTTGGTTATAAACATAATTATTTATTTTTAAAGAACAAGTTTTAAATAAATTTGTTTACATATAAAGAAAGCCGGCTTAACAGATTTCAAAGAAAACGCTTCGAAACACTCTTTTCTTTTCTTTGTTTTTTGTCGTGTAATCTTTGTTTATAATCTATCCCTGAAGGAATAATCATAAAATTTTGTTCTTACCCTATGATTTTTTGTTTGTTAAAATAATTTAATGGGGTTTTTTATGTTGAGGGGAAGAGTGTACATATTATGTACATTTATGAACGTTGATATAAGAGGGACATTTGCCTCTTTGCTTATGCCGCTTCTCTAAAAGGAAACTGTAGCGAATGATGTCGCTCATCGTTGTTGAGTCAATTTATACGCAAGATATTAATAAGGCTGGCAATAGTCAGCTAAACGTCTACTTTTTTATTTAAACCGAAAAACAAAGAAATTTATACATAAAAGGTCAGTACGCAGCAGTCCGAAACGCTACCGCACAAAAACAATAACTTAACAAACATTATTCTCCTATGTACCCATTTGGTATTTCTTAAATATTTGTGGTTATCTACCAAATTTTCTCCGATGATTCAGATTCACCTGAACACGTTCAAAATAAATCAAGTTTTTTTCAAATGCTAAACTTTTATAAATTTCAAAGTTTAAATACTATCTCAGCAAAAAGCGGGAGCATCTGGATGTACCCATTTGCGATGGACTGGTTAGACTGTGTAAGATTTCGCTCATTTCTCTCTTTTTGCAATATTTATGCTTCCTGATAATATTGTACGATTCGGTTCGGGCTGCTGTGTACAGGCCTTTAAACCGGCAGCTAAAACAAAATAATTTCATACCCAAAAATTCAGTTCAAAAATTTGCTTAAAAAAAACAATATTTTGCAATAAAAATGAATAGATAAATTAGGAAAAATTAATAAGACTTTTCAAGACACTTAAAAAAAAACGCGTCAATTATTATTTCAGACTTAAGCAAGCTTATTAATCTACCTATATGCTATTATGATATGCCTATGAAAGGCTGTCAAAGTCTATTAGGAAATATTTGATTGGGAAGAACCAAACATTGCCTATCCGATTAATACTTTTTCAGGTCTGTCTGAGCAACTATTCAGATCATATTGAGAGACAGATAATTGGGTTGATTCGTATTTATCCTAAAAGGATAAAAAATTCTTCTGAGTTTTTCCCCGAATGATGTCCGAAAATCGAGAAAAAGCAATGCTTAGTAATGGAAACTTCAGTGAATCCGAATTCAAAGTGCGAAAAACTCCATCACATCGGAGTTTTGACCTAAACTTAAAATATCAAAGTTTGCTGTGGAATCTAGGTGGATACTGCCAACAAATAATTTGTACATCCCTCTAATTAGTTTCGGGATTCTTCCCTAGCTTGCATTAAAACACTGGTGCAGATTGTCCTAAGCCCAGGTACCCCTGGGGCAACCCCACAGATTTTCAATGTTTGGTAGCTATTAAGATAGAAATAACTTATAACCCTTTTTTTAAAAAAAAAAACGAAAAGTATGTGATTTACCCAAAACCACAAAAACTTCTGGAATTTGTGATAAATGCGAGCAAAATAAAACTAATAAATTTTGTAAATAATATATGGAACTGGAACCATTTACAAGTTACTTTATGTGCAAGCGAAATTTTGAACATGGGGTAGGCTTTATCATGGTGTGGACTTGTTGGGCGGAAGTATCATGGACAATTTATAATTGTAATTTCATTTGTTCAAATATGATACTATAACCGAGTATTGACTCAAATTCCGTGAAAAACTAGTTCGTTGTTTTGTTAGAGAGCATATTCAAGACAATGAAGAACTATTCTCTAGCTCTCAAATATGCACGAGCTAGCATTTCTGCACCTTTCACATAGTAAATCAAAATTTTCAACAAATTTTAGCAGTTGTTATTTAAAAAATTTTAATTTCTTGTTTATTTTGTGCAAAATGTATTTAAATTGTTGCTTTACTACATGATAGTTGGTTAAAGTTGCTTTAGGTTATACTATTTTATAATGTATGACGAGTTAGTTTGAATGAATATTAAAAAAAACCTGTCACCTAAGGTTTTATGTTTATTATGAGTATATTACTTTCGTTTTGCATAAAATTGTACTAAGCTTAATGTTTATAGTGCGTTAAAGTTACATATTTTAGATATGCATTATATCATAAAGATATTCATATGCAAAATGTAGTTTAAAGTATTGTCAACTGACAGAGTTGCATGACAGCTGAAAATATAAGTGTTGAATAACTTTATTATTGCAATAATGAAAGTACATTACCAGTAAGATATTGTCACAACATCAAACCATGAAAGTTTAACCATGAAAGTTATTAGCTACTACCACCCCAAAGATACTTATTTCCTCCATTTGTGATGCTGCACTAAAATAAACCCACCACAGTTGGCTAAATGAATTTACTGTTTCTTGTATTAATTAGTGCAAGAAAACCGCAAAATTGCGAATGTCAACTACAGAAGCAAATTTGTATGATTGTATGGATATAAAAGTTTCTACATAGGAACATCGGAAAATACAGCCGGAAAAGTGTGTGGTTACCCGAGGCGTTGGCTTACGAAGAATGCAGAGGCAGAGCATCCCGTCTAGCTTTAGATATCAATACTAAACCTAAAGACCAAAATCTTGTCTACACAATGACCATATCTTTTCTATAAGAGTTTATGAAGAGTCTCTGGTGCCGCATTTACTGACAGTTGACCAAAAACAGCATCATATCGATTTTTGCAAAATTGCACGAATTATACTTCGATTTGCTTCCGCAACCACCTTACTCTTCAGATTTGACCCACAGCGACTATTGATCTACCACAAAGATATTTGAATGCTAGAGATACCATTTCCCAGATTATATCGCTCTCGAAGGCAACTATGTTGGTGAATAAAGTAAAATTTTGCCAAAAAACATGTTTTTATAAGTTATCCTACGGACTAGAACTGGAGAAAACATCGATGATCGAAGTTTAAAATATCTATATATCGATGTTGGCCAACACAGTTGTTTCTTCAGCACTACTAAACACCCATTTGATGAGTGCAGAAGTGCTAGAGAAACATCTCTGTTGGCCAACATCGATATTTTATACTTCGATCATTGATGTTTTCTCCAGCACTACTACGGACCTATCAACCGATTTGTTAATTGCAGTTTAAGTTCTACATCGTATTTCTCTCATCGCAACAGTCGCATTGAAAGTATTTTTTTTTTAAAGACAAAGTTTTAGATAATTGTCGTAAAAAATAAATATTACATTAATGTATAAAATAATACCAAATACAATTTGTTAAATATTGGCACTTTTTACTGCATTGTTTTGGGCAGAAGTGCCCTACTCTTTGCAATGAAGGTTGTAGGTCAGGCAGAAATGCAAAATACATTTAGTATAAGTTGTTGTTGGGCGCCTCTTCATTTCTATCCGACAATGTAAACACCCTAAATATTAATTTACAATTAAGTATTGGAAATAGACAAACAGACTTATTAAAGCTTATTGGAGTAAACCTATGACTACTTGCATATTTAAGTTGAATCGGTATTATCTTAACCGACTATTGTCATTGAAACTGGGGCTATGCTCTACATAGTGCAACTATAAGAAGCGCTCATCAGCTATGCTACTAACAACAAGTCGTCCAACTGAAATCCTTGGGCTGCCACCCATCACATATCAGCATTACAAAACTTGTTCGCCCTTGGGTTCAGCATCAGTTTCACGCTCGTCAACAAGCTAGTCATTAGCAGTAAGCTTTTAGCTGGTGACGGTGTTGACTTGCTGATTTGGTGACTTGCTGACATGGTAGCTGCTTTAGCTTCCAACATTAGCCTCTATGTAGTAAGTACTTGTGTAATTCGCCATCAGCTCTATGGTAAAGAGCTGTAGTATTGTGTCTAAAAGTTAATTGCTTTGTCTGTATGTATGAGAGTTTTGGTGGTTCTATGTGGTTCTCCACTAAATACTTGATTTATGTAACTCAGTCGTCTTGACTTGACTTGTTTTGATGGTCTGGATGGATGAATGGATGTCGCACGAAGACTTTACAAATACAAATAGCCAATTTTTAAACACTTTTAAGATAGTTTAGGGTATCTCAAAGTCGTCCACACATGCATTTTACACTTACCATTTTAAGCACTTTTTTCTTGTTTTAAATACAATTTTATCGCATTTATTGTCGAACAAGTTTTTCAATTAATGACCATTTTAAATGCTTGTGGCAATTATTTTTAAAACCTCAAAAATTTGATCAATAAAAACATTCGCAAAAACACTCAAGGTATTCACCCATAAACACCTTCCGTAAGCAAACTAATTAAATGACTATTTAAAAAAAAATAAAACAATTAACATTGCAAAAGTTATATCGTTAAAAGAAATTATATTAAGATGCCTATGCCTATTAAGCAGCAAATTAAATCATAATTATAATAAACCGTCATTTAATTAATATTAGTAACCGAAATTAAAAGCAACAAAAATGGCATCAAATAAAAAGCCCGACTACCAGGAAGGGAATTTTGCACCCGCTGCCGTTTTAAGATAAAATATATAATATTGATTGTGTTGGTTGGCAACCCTGTTCAAGACTAGCTCTGAACCCAGCTTGCATTCCGCATATTCTCTGCCAAAATAGTTAACAGACATTATATAATTTGATTAGTTCATTTGGGCAGGCATTTGGGTGAAAAGATAAAAGCTGCACACAACACCAATGTTTTCACCTGGTAAAAGTTACGGGCCTGGCACATGGCCAAAGGACTTGACCCTCATTGTCGCAAAACAAGTTAAAATGCCAACTTTTGGCAACTTGCAAACATTTTTCTATTTAAGATGTTAAAGGTGGCAGGTTAATCGGTTAACTACCATTTGGTGATTGCACATGATGAAAGGTTGCTCGGCTTCAGGACTATTATAAAATATGTTTGCGCTCAGCCAAAAACAGTTTATTTCTGGATGTAAGGAGCTCGGTACCTTTTTCATTTGGTTTGAGCAGTATCTTGGCTGCTAAGAGTTCTCCATTAATTTGCATCAGAAAGGGATTGGACTTTTGTCACACGTATTCTTTATATGTAGTTGCAGAGATTCTTCAAATCTCTTAGGGCACTTCTATTGTAGTTCTTCACCAAATTCTCTTATTTTTCATGGGAAGACCGATATTCGTTCAATAAATATGCCTCATGGTAGCATAAGTACACAATTCTCTACAACTACATCCCATATAGTGTTCCATTTATGCGTCATGCGTACTGTTTGGTGTCTTCCATATAGCAAACATTTCCGCTTGGAACATGCTGCAGTTGTATGGCCGTTTAGTTACGGACTCATCATAGCATACATCTGCAATGACTTCCGACCCTATTCTGCAAACCGTCCTTGAATATGTTCGCGGCACGTTGGTCCAGCCGTGCTCTGCAGTTGAGTGGTCTAATCTGGCCCTATTATCGTTGGTATTTTTCTTATTAAATAAGTTTAACAAAGAATGTACTCCCTGCTATTGTCAGTTTTATGATGTTCCAATGCGCAATTCTTATAAGAGGAACTGGCCAAGTCAATCTTAAAAAGCTTCACCTTTTCGTGTGGTTTCAAATGAAAAAAAAAACCGCCTAAAAACTTCTAGCTAAGAAACAGTCCATAGTTCATACCTTATTTGGCTACCTAAGATCTATAAGATTTATTATCTATTGAACTAACTGTTGTATATGAACAGTATTTCACAGTATTTGACTTAGCTGTTGTGTATGGGCCGTGTGGCAAGTCCACCTCCGTCTATAATCTATACTTCGTTTCGCGAAGATCTAGATTTATTTTTGTAACTTATCCCATTCATCTTGGGCGGTTTCATGTGTCTCTTGCCTTTCTCCTGGTATGCCCGCCTTATCGCTAAGGCTGGTTCGTCTGGTTCACTTAAAATGTTTCATCTTGGACTCGTTTTTATTCGTTGTGTTAACAAGATTTATTTCTATTAGTTAAACTATTTTCTTTATACTATTGAAGGCTTTCCATCTAGACATTTGTGGCATGCCCCCTCCCATCTATTGGCCTAGCTTTTTTGAACTTTGAATATCTGTGACGCGATCCTGATATTTACCGCTACTTTTAAAATCAGCTTTAAAATGTTCAAATCATTTTTCACACCAATTTTGAAGCTATTATCATTTCATTGCAAGGAATTTTGCTTATTTGTCATTATATGAGGTACTGTTTACTATGACGTCCATGTGAGATACCATCACTAAAATAAGCATATCTTCTACAATTAAATTTACGCGTTTAAAATGGCAGTGATCCCATTTTTTAGAAAGTGAAAAAGAACTTTTAAATTTTAAAATAAAATAAAAATTGTTAAGAAATTTAAAAAAAAAAATAAATTTTCTTCATGAGATATTGACGAATAGCTGAAATAAGTGCCTAAAAGCATGTTTTTCGAAAATATCTCGAAAACGGTGCTTAAGAAAAAAAAAGGTTGCCATTTTCGTGTTTCTCGACCCCAAATTACCCTTAAAAACACTTTTTTACGATGGTTCACTCGATGACCCATAAATTTGTAAGCTAGTGTAATCGAAAATTTTGAAATAAAAATCGACGTTGTTAATATTGGCTAGTAACTCAGTTACAGATGTAAAAATCATCAAAATCGAAGTGGTTGACCAAAAAAGTTACCCGATTCTCTTATTTATTAGCTTGATAGACTTTATCCCGCCCGAACTTTGACCTGCCTGCGTTTAGCCGGTCAAGGCTGGGTTTTTTAATGCCCTGTACCTATAGGTGCAAAGGGTATATTAGGTTTGTGCAAGCCGAAAATGTATGTAACATATAGGAGGAGTCGTCGGAGACCCCCCAAAGTTACCTAAAATATGATCAGGGAGATTAGAGAAGTCGATATACCCATGTCCGTCTGTCTGTCTAGAGCAAAAAAACTTTCATATTAGATGCTTAATATGTTAGGGGAGACAAGTTTATTTTTTTTTTTTTAATATCGGGGTAATATTGTATAGCTCTCATTGGGGTGCTTCAGAGGACCCAAAAAAAACAATTTGGAGTTCTAAAGTTTTTCAGAGTTCCCCATAGGACAGATCGATTTTGGCGCAAAATTCATTGTTTTCGTTTGCTTATTAGGATATCATAACCGAATTTGGCAATCAAATGTCTTGTAAAGTCCTTAAGCAATAAACCAGATTTGATTGCAAAGTGGTGGTACAGGGTATCCCAATTCTCTACTCTACTCCAATTTTGTATGCATATTTGTATACAATAATTCATAACAATATATTAATCCTTTCTCGAGAGATCATCTAAACGACAGTTCCATACAAAATATATGACAACATTTATTTTCTTCAAACAAATTCAACAAATCAAATCAGCCGTTCTTGAGTTAAAGATTGTGTAACACGACTTTGATTTATATGTATAGATGGAAAAATATGATACTTAAACCAACTGTTAGCAGACGAGTTAGACAGTCTGCACCTCACCGACTGCTTCGTTTCAATTATTTCTGGCATGCGTCCCGTCGTTGTTAGTTCCATCGCGGTGGCATGCATTTCTATGTGAGCAATGATGCTTTTCCGGTGCCACGATTGTCAGGTATCGTCCAACACAAAACTTAGTTACTTCGGCTTTCTCAAAAATACTTCTCCAACAATATTGTATATTCTGCTCAAGAAAATTATTGCAATACCAACTGCCGGTATTAGCCGAATTAGGCAGATTCAACATAACAAACTCCTCTCTCTCGTTCACCATTTCAGCTTGTCACCATCTGCTAGCACAAACCGTTGTCCAATTAAATGTCCGGTGTACAGTTGAGCATCAGGTGCTGTAAGTCTGCTTGAATATTTGATTTGTGCATTTAAACATTTCAAACAAGCTGTGGCTCGTTTGTTTATGTGATTCTGACCGACAGAGTTGCAATTGCTGCAGTCTCATTGCAAATTCTCTTACGAGTAATATTCGTTATTATTATGTATATTGCTTTTGTTGGTTATACTACTCATAATATGCCGTTAGTATTGTTGTTGTTGTTGTTGCTGTTGCAGCTGCAACCAAACTCTGTGTTACGCATTATTTATTATTAATGATTAACAAACACATACCACTGTACCTGATTCTACAGGACGGTTCGTAGAGCGCCTTCTGATGCCTCCTCAACTAATCTGAGCTTAAATTTTCACAAAAATTCGAGTTTCAAGATGGTGTCACCTTTTAGTTTTTAGCAAAAATATGTATAATATACATAAGCCTATGTTTTAAGTAAAAAAATATATATATATACCAACTGCAAAGCTTACAGCTGACTCTCACAAGTCCCATACCATTACAGACGCAACGGCACCCTGCCCAGCCTGGAACTGGCGTATCCTGCAGCCTGGCCACGGTAGCAGCGCAAATAAATGTGATTAAGCTTAAGAACATATAAAAAGAAAGTTCAAATGAAATAAAGCAATATAACAGCATAAATAAGTAACGGCAAAAATAACGCAACGAGGCAAAAGAAGAAGTAAACGAGGAAGAAGAAGAAGAAGAAGGAAAAAAGAAGTAAAGCAGGATAAGAAAAAATCGAGCACAATTACGCCGCCAAACTGTCGTGTCAGCAAAAACGTGAAATGTGCAATTCCTGGATGTTGCTCATAACTGCGCTCATTGTTGTCTGCCTGTGGAACCCGCAACAAATCGAAACATCCAAATCATGCCCAGCAGAGTGCATCTGCTTGTCCCAGACTCAAGTAAGCTTAACAATGTCTGCCAGGCGCAGAGTAGTTGAGAGTTCTTGTTGAATGCGAATGGCATTGCAGCCATCCATCCCATACACAGCCAAAAACAGACAGCAGACAGACACTGGGGCGTGGGTGGCACGCATCAGGCCAGCCAAGGGGTTTAATTCTAGGGGGTACATGTAGTCAAGTTGCCAGTTGCCCCAGAAGTTTGAGTTTCCAAACCAACCACTCACACTTACACACAATACTCAGCTGTAACGTGCTGCGACTCCCGGGAACTGGCGTTGGTCAAGTTATATCAGTAGCTAAAGCCAGCTGGTACTTCACTGCTTGAAACACTAAAATGAACTGCTGCAAAATTCTGGATATGCTTACTTTCCTTTGTTTGGCCAACGATGCTTCAACCTGTCTATGCCATGAAAATTCAGCAGTCCGATAGCTTACTGACCTGCGGCCACTAGTACTATATGAACTTTGAATACTACGTCATACGCCACCTTCGTCCGTCCGTCTTGTCATTTTATGTTTATTTTATCCATTGTTCCTCGCGAGCAGAGCGCACAAGTAGGCGTAATAAACTGTTTTTATTTATACTTCAACAAAAATAAAATTCCGCTGCGCTTGTGACGTAGTAGTCTTTGTACGTAAATAGACAAACTTAAATGTTCTCATTATTGTAGATTATGGCATATAAAATGATTTATTCAATTTCGACCAAAAGAATATTTAAGTTTATATTGGCCAATTGAGACAAAAATAAACGCACAAACATTGACCAGTTAAAAATGTCACAAGCTTATTTAGGCCATTCAATCAGTTGCTGACCTAAGTTGGGTACAAAAAGAAGCTGCTGCCTACTTTTTGGGGTCACAAAAAGTTGAAATTTAGTGCTGAGCAAAAGTCAAGCAACAGAACAAAATTTTGCAAATTGAAAATATATATGTATATTTTTAAGCAGTACCAGACACATACACATTGTTCGTTTTGTGAAAGTATCTGGTATTAAAATTATTAATGAGTTGATGTCGACAATAATATACGAATGAATTAATGACAGGTAAATAAAACAGACAGTTTTATGGAAACACAGACAGTTGAAAACAGCTGCAGGGACTTAGCTGCTCATACTGATCTGACTGTACTTTACAAATGCTCATTTTATTTTAAACGGCAGAAATACCAAAAACCCAACAACGTTATTAAAACGTTTTGGTATTTCTGCCGTTTAACCCTTTGTAAAACCTAGCGAAAGTACATATATCCCAAAATAATCAACACGACCAAAAAAGTAACTTCCTATCCAGGGCGCCCATTTAAGCAAAAGCTCCTATGCTCTAGTTATTCAATGTCATAATTGGGTTTGTAACATATAAATACGATAGCATTATGCGGAACAATCCAAAATGATCAAGACGACGAAAATACAATAAGTTAAGTTATGCCCCTGAATCTGTCAGCTGTGAGTATAAAATTTGGACGGAGTCTCTTATGCTTAATCAGATATGTTAAAGGACCTTGTATTAAAAAAAAAAGCTTTTATCGTGATTGTGCTCATCGACATCATATAAATCAGTTCAAATATTGGGTATTCGAAAAAGTTCGGTTTCAAATTGTCGCTAGATGGCTGTTAAATGTTATGTCTCTAGTAATATTAATTGCATCTGACAATGCTACAGCTTGTTTGAAAGGTGTCATTTTAAGCTTTATTTTGGTAGAATAGTTCTGTGAAAAGTAATCTAGTTTTAAAAATAAGTGGAAATGAGCGCAGTAAATACAGGCATTGCTCTCTTCAAAAAAAATTTTTTTTTCCGGATCATCCAACGGATGAAACGAGGTAGGAGATAGCGTTTGGTGACGAAAGCGAGCAGGGGGCGTGATCCCCTAACATAAATAAAACAAAAAGAGAAGTTCTGTCTTTCGTGTTTCAAGAGCAAAATAGTATTCTGAAGACAAATTTAGCTATATTAGTTTGTCTGTCCTGTTTTTTTAAGAACATAAGGGTCGCCCGCCAAGCAAAACGAGGCAGTGATGGGGGGGAGTGCGATGCGATTGAACCCTCATCGCCTCTAGTATGCATATATTAAAACAAATTAGATCTGTGCCGAGTCCCATCATTTTAACTTGAAAAATGTAGCTGCGAAAGCGCGTAATGGATATTGTGGTGAAAGTAGCGTGCAGAGGACCCTACTGAATAAATATCATGATTTGATATTACGAACTGTAAATAATAGACAATAAGTCCAAGTTTAAATTTAAAAGTTTAAAATTATTAATCAGACAGGATGCTTCTAATCTCTAACGAGCATTTCAACATTACAATATCAGGAAAACGAGTTTTAACAAAAAAATAATCTAAAAATTACACACAAAAGCTTATACGCGGGTTAAGGTTTAAAATTTTAAGTTCGAACAGACTTTCAAGAAAAAATACTGTTCATCATTATAACTATTTTTCTGTCATATCTTTCCAACAGGTCCTTTGTAACACGGGCGGCCTTGAGCAAATTCCGCTGCGTCAACTACCCGCTACAGTGGAAAATCTCGCCTTAACTAAGAACAATTTTCCTGTCATCAAACCCGACTCATTTGCAGGATTACGTGCACTTAAAAAACTCTCTTTGGATGGCAACAACATCACACGCATCAAACAGTTTGCCTTTCGCGGTTTGCCGCGTCTTAAAGAGCTTTCCATACAGTACACGCCGTTGCAGACAATCGCTCCATTCGCCTTTGCCGGCTTGCAAAACCTCTCGACTATATTGCTCAGTCACAATCAAATACAGCGTATTGAAGGCAATGCTTTTGCTGGCACCTCGAACGTTAAACTCATCCTGCTGACTAACAATCCTTTGATACGCATTGACAGCTCGGCATTTTCCAGTCTCACTAATGTTGGCCATCTGATACTGCCCTCGGGCATACGCACCATCGAACAAGATGCATTTTTTGGCATGGACACGATCGGGCTGCTAAAGCTAGCTTATATGGATCTAAAAGAAATTGCACCCTTTACATTTCGTGGCTTATCCAATGTGCTGCTATTGACACTGCAGGAGTCGGATCTGGGTGTTATATGCACGGATGCTTTTACGGGACTTACACAAGTCGAAACACTGCAAATATACAATAACAAAATTGACACCATCGAGGAGCTAAACTTTACCAGTTCAGCTGCTATTAAACACTTAAAGTTCCAGGGCAATCATGTGCTCGAGACACCCGATCCGAATGCAATTATTGTGGATGGTGTACAACACCTGCAGCTGCTGAATAATCATTTTCCCTGCGGCTGTCATATACATACGCTACTGGAGGGTCCATTAGCGCTGGGCGCATACAACCTCAGTGATTTCTTGCGTAAGAATTATTGTATTTCACCGCTAGAGGTGAACGGGCGCATGATGAGCGAGCTGGACATCGATACCATCGGACGCTGCTCGGATCAATTAACCAAAGGTAATCTGGGATCTTCGGCAGCTGCTTTAGCCTTAGGAGTCAATGCCGTGCTGCTTATTGCCATCGCCAGCTGCACGGAGTGGCGTTATGCAAGACTTTTAGGTATACGTTTAGCGCAATTATTGGGACATGTAGACTGGCGTAGGCGACGGAAACGACGTAGACGCGGTGAATTAACCATTAAAAAATAAACTAAACGATATCGTTATCATACATATTTTATACCTAACCCTAAGCGTAAGGACTCATAAAGGTTCAGTACTATCCAAAATCTATGCCTATATAAATATAAATATGCAGTATAAGAATTCTTCATAAAAAGCTCGCTCATTAAATCAACTATCACGGAAAGTATCGTGTAAATATCAATCAACCAAAAAATATTTAAAACTTTGGATAACAGCTTTTAACTTTAGGTACAGGCTGTGCCTAGAAATAGTAAAGATTTGAGGAAAGTTTAGTCCCATTGATCAGTTATAGCTTTCCAACAGCTGTTTTTTATTTGTCTTAAGCTTTTTTTATGAGTAGTTTCGAAATGAGAGACAAGATAACACGAAAGAAATCAGATGGACAGATGAAATCGTATTATTAACTGGAAATCTTTGCTTTATTTCTTAAATCGTACGAATATTTTGTGAAATTATTCTGATTCTGTTGGTACCAAAAAATATTTCGCTTAGTTTGGAACTACGCTTTTATCGCTACAATTTCAAATTGAGAGACAAGATAACAAAAAGCTAGTTGAACAGATTAATTTGGACTGGTAATACGATATCTTCGCTATATCTTGTTCATACGATGCAAAAATTAGTATGATGAAAGATTTTGGATAGTAGATAAATTTTAAAAAATAAGAATACGGTATCTTCAAAATGAAGGAAGTAATTCGGTTTTTTTTTATGCGGTCCTTATTTTTTAAGAAACTTGATCTGCTTAGATACCATTAACAAAAATTTAGAAGTCTGCTATATAACGTCATATATATACTTTCTAATGTCGGAAGTGCTTCCATTTACCCTATAAGTAATGTTTATTGCCAAAACGATTCAGAAAAGGCCAGAGCTGCCACCTTATTCAATTTTTTCTCATAGCAACTGCTATTTACTTGGCATTTTTTCTTAGGCAACTGTAGCCAAAAACCAGTGTGAGAACGCTTTTAAAGTTAAACCAATATCAATTAGCCCGAAAGCAATTTTTCCAAACCTTTTTACGCTCCAAACGCTTCTTAAAGCTGCTGCTGTAAATTTATTCGGCCTGTTGTTCGTATATGCGTTTATATCGCCTAAGTGTTTGACCCAGCATGATTTTTCCAGCATAAAGCCTTGTCCGTTTAGACTCTAATTGTAGCGTTGGTTAATCCAACCCAACAAGTTTTCATTTAATCGCTTAAGCGAGACTGAGTTCCAATCAACGGATGCATGCTTTCCTGATGTCTGCTGCACTACACTTATCCACTTTTATGTTTCACTTCAAATGCAAATGGAAATGGTTTCAATGGTTTCTCATCTTTAAGTGCATTTGTGTGGCGTGGCATAGCCTAAGAGTCGAGTACACACACAAAACCAGCACCAGCAGTTGTCTATTGGTAGTGGGTGCCAACATGTACTACGTAGTTTTAGTAGCCAGCTGCTTTGTTCCACCCAAATCGTTCTGATGCAATCACCCGCTTAAAATTTTTGAGGTAGCCATCTAAGAAGAAAAACCAATTGAACTACTTAAAGAGCTACTGAACAGGTTGTATAGTTTGTTTTTACAAATGTTAGTATGTAAAGCTGATTCCAAGTGGTACTGCTTACGCTGCTTAACTCTGTAGAACATAAAAGGCTGTTTCAACCAAAAAATAAAATTTACGTGTGTCTCACCCTTTAAAGCATACTACTATTAAATTGAAAATACTGCACGAGGTAATTCTCGCAAATATGGCTCAATTCTAAAAATCCTTTACTATTCATGAAACATTTGAATTTGGTGCAGGTATATTCTGACGTTAACACTATTTCAAATCAGTTAGCTTTTTGTCAGCAAACCTAAGTTAATACGGGGCGGACTTTGTTCAAAAATTCGTTTACGGCTTATAGAACATGTTGTTAAGGAGGGTTCCAAAAACCTATAACGAATTTTTTGTTGTTCCAAAGGGATATTTCTAAATTAAGCATCTCAATAAAAAATATATTCCTATAGCGTCCTATATCTTTGAAAATACTTTAAAGCTAGCAATCTAAAACTTTTTTAGCTTGACTTGCATACCCAGCCGAAACTCAGTTTCAGCCCTGCCCATCAAAAGGTGAGGTAATTTGTATATAACGCTAGTTTACACGAAAAATTAACCTTCATAAATTAAGTTGTTTCTGGTTAGGGTAGCTTACCCATTTGGCGAGGGTGCGAGAAATGCAGTCGAAAATTTTGAGCATTTTTTTTATACTAATGGTTAAGTTTATTCTCCTTTATAGCACATCGTTTTGCTCGAGAACTGTTTTTTTCTCATAATGAAGTTTTCAAAAAACACATTTTTTTTTTTTAAAAAAAAAAACCAAAAAAAAAAGTTTTGAAATAATACGACTACCACGCTTTAGGTTCTTCACTCATTTCACTATTTTAAAAGATATTTGCAAAATATTTTTTAGGACGCTTAGCTCAAATTGCCGTCATTAGTTTCCCATGGAGACTCTAAATTACATAGCCGAATTTTTAATTTTTTTTTGTAAAGATGCCATCCAAAAAGTTTTTGCCAATGAACTCTCAGTCTGCAAATGCTTAATCCCACGACAGTTTTCCGATATAGGAGCGAAATTGTTGCGTGCACAAAAAAGTGGGACTTATGCAAAAAAGAAAAACAGAGTATTTTTCGCTTGTTCAATTCGCTCAATTTATGCTGTGACGCAATTTTTGCTGACCTGCAAATTGTTAACTTAATTGTTTCGCTCGAAATGCAAAAACTGTTGCTGTGTCTGTCATTTTCATTGCGACTGAAAGCACTTTTACTGCACCCAGAAATAAAAACGAACTACCGTGCTTCTTTTGAGGGAATGAATGTCCTCATCAAGTTAGTAAAACCTTGCATCCGTTGAGTCAAAAATTACATTGTCTTCCAATAAGTACAACAATCAGTTGTACTGGCAACATCATACTTTGGCATTCACTTGGAAATACAAAGCAGCAGTTGTTGTAAAAAGGTTGGTTCAACAAAAAAAAAAATTTTCACTGAGCACGATTATAGATGTAAGTACTCATAAAAATATAAGTTTCTTTTCTTCGTTTACTAAGTATATAACTTTTTCTGACCGAGAAAGGCGTTTGAGTCAAAGATATTTTTGTATTAAAATATTCTCTTTGTAAATAAAAAGATAACTCTTATTAAGAAAATAATTACGTAATTAATCCTTCGCTATCAATAGCTACCCTGACATGTAACTTGTACCGTCAATTTAGTCAAGTCATTTTTATAGTTAGTCGTTTAAAGAAGAAAACTTCGTAGAAAATGATGTCGAACATGTCAATATTATGCGACGATGATAATACTCTGTTTTTTCAAAACTTCCGCAAAATTAAAAGATTGCTTTCTATTTCCTCGGGCTTCCTTAAAAAAGTAAACATTTCTCCATTCACCTATTTGCGGTGTATTCAAGGTTATCTAAAAACCTTAACATGCTAGGAGTTTTTGGACCTCGGAATCAGATGCAGCATTTAAAAAACAACGTTATAAACCATAAATCAGCAAAGAATGTGAAAGTTATCCTAGAACCCTCGGGTTTTAGGGTTTTTTCGACCTAGGATTTGATTTCAGCGGCTTAAAGGCTAGCCCATCATATGAAAAGTTCAGACCACTTTTTTTTGTAGGCATATGTAATCGATATACCTAACTTAGGCGCCTAGGAATGCCCACCTGGTTTCGACCCTCGAAATAATCCTCCTCTACCAATTCCTCCTTCTTTATACTCATTTCTTCCTTTCCATAATCACAACATCACAATGGACCTCATTGTCTCTGGGTGATCCCATTTATTGATTGAGCAGCCTAATCAAACTAACCTAATCCAAATACCTAAGTCCGAGTAGTACAAAAACAAAACTATCGCATAAAAGTTATTTTTGGATGCTAAATCGTACAACAAGATAAACAATTTGAGATTTCTGCTGCCCTGCCAGACTTTGGGAAAAAAAATTATAAAAGATTTTTATAACAAAGTAGCATAACTTACAAACAAAACTCTAGTTTGGCTAAAAGTAACTAAAACTTAATCGAAATTTTGCGTCTAAGATTTTCTAAATCTTAAACATTTTTCGCCACTGTTTTTCATATAAATTTTATCATTCTCTTTAGATGTGACAGCTAACTATGATCATATATTTTCAAATTTATTAAGCTTATTTAGGATTGAATGAGTGTTTTTATATCCTAGTGTTTACTATCTGAACAGTTGGCCATAAATTTCAATATTTTATTTCGGGCCCTTCTCATGCCAACAGATGCCAGCACAAAAGGATTCAGTCTCTTACACTTCATTTAAAATCACGGAATCGAACATAAATTCTCATGCACATAATTAAACTACCGAATGACAAAGCAAAATCGTTAAATCGAGGTCAAAAAGGCGGCGAACCCCAACTAAAACGGCAACTCAGCAAATACTTTACTTGTTGGCGGAGGGGCATAGTTTAGTGTTATCCTTGGTCGGGGTAAGGCAACACAATTTTGTTGGTCAACAATCATAGCAGTTGTCCAGAGTTGCCAACTGCAAATGTTAATAAAAGTGCAGATGTGTGTATAGCTCTTTGCTTACTTGTCTAATAAAAAAATGTAAATGCATGTCGGCACTACTTATTAGCAACTAAAAGCAAAAATTATGTTCGCAGAAACCAACCCAACCCTACTTTTGGTAGCTAAAAGGACAAAGCTGCCACACTTTTACAAAATATATACACAACGAGAATATTTGAAGCAGATACCCACATGCGTTCAAATAAAGCCTGTTAGATTTTCTTATGTGTCAATAGCTTAAACCAAGTTGAGTTTTCTTAGTTAAAAAAATAAATGTAATTTTGTTACAGTTTAAGAAAGGAGAAACAGTGCAAAAAATTATTTCTAAAATTTGCTGCGAAGAATCTGCAGAATCGGTATGTAGGCTCCTGTAGACAAAAATATAAAAATTCTATTTATATCTTGCAGATACCACCCACATAGAGATTTTTAAATAAATTTAAGAAACTTTTAAAAATTTCAATTGCATTATCATTTTTGAACGCTTTGTGGTGTTCGAAAAGAGCATTTCCTATATTATACAATGAAGACTGTGAAAATAAAGGAACGTGCAGTGCATACTAGAGTTCCAAATTTCCAAACGAACATAGAAAGCCCTACAGGGGCTTGGCGTGCAAAGCACGCAGGAGGCAAAGCCCCTTAGTTTTTATTAAAATATAAATTATACTCATTTTAAGAATATGTTAAAACCAATTTTCATTCGTCCTAAAGTACCCATCAACTACAGTCTTGCTCCACAAATTTCTCTCTGTGTACTTATGGAAGCTGTGAGGACCAAGCTGCGCATTCATAAAATACATATACACAGTACACACTTGTGGATTATTTAATTTTTAGCAAAAATGTAGCATGGGTCAGTTGGTAGTTCTTTGCGGTGAGAACGATATGATAGTATCAAAACCAATATTTTTCTTCTAGCTTAAATTTTCCATATAAAAAATGTTCTTTTATTGGGTTTAAAACAAGTAGGAGAATTTGCACTGTGAGATAATTAAGTTTTAAACATGTAGAAGTCCAACCATTTAAAAAAAAGTTTGAACAATAAAAATAAAATGGGTTTTGATCGGGTTACCATCGTCAATAACGAAGTCTTTGCGTTTAGTTTTTAGTTTTTTTTTCATGCTAGAAATTACCATAGGAGGCCAAAGGACGGTTGGGAAAACTGAGAGATGTTAGTTTGAAAAGATACACCTTCCGTATATTCTGCCATCTTAAGCATGTTTTTTTTCACCAACTGGCAAGCAGAGTCCCACAAGAGAGAGAAGTAATAATACAGACCAACATGGTTTAGTTGTTGTGCGTCATTTCCGAAGTAATTTGCTACGTAGAATCCGAATCTGGGGCCAGAATTGGCCTATCACGTAAGGATTTTGAGATATTTTAGGTTATTTGCCCGAAAAACGGCGTTTTTTCCTACTGTTGAGGTTATATACAGGGTGCAAATAATTTTTGTGGTCTATCACTCCAGTTACATCATTTAGTATCACTCTTACCTTTTAATTTAAAAGTTTAAGCGATCATTTACGATTTTTTTCTCCCAAAGTTATGGCTATTCAAAGTTACGAAGTATATCCCTCGACACCATTAGCATTTTTTTTTTGCACCCTGTACGTAACCTCAAAAGTAGGAAAAAACTCAGTTTTTCCGTGAAATAACCTCAAATATCTCAAAATCCTGACGTGATGGGCCAATTCTTTCAAATTACTTTGGAAATGACCTTTAGCTTTCCAACAACTGACATGACCCCGGTATTTGTAGGCCTGTGTAATCGTTAATAACTTAAAACAAGCTCAAATTGACTGAAAAACAATGAAAGAAAAGTTAAGTGACTTAAAATTGATTCTGCCTACATCATTTCGTTATGTAACGAAACTTTTCAATCATTTCACTGTACCAAAAATGTCCCTCAAGGAACTTCGTTCCAAAAAAATTTAAAAATTTTGTTTCTCTTTGAATCATCTTTATCTCTTTCAATCTACAGAATGCTTAGCAGTTAATTTGCAGGTCGTTACGTGACGACTTTTGTATCAAACAACTCTATAAGCACTGATGAGGGAATTTGATATCAAAATTTAAAAGCTCTACTTTGAATCATCATTATCCATTTCAAGCCAGAGAATGTTCAAGCATTTAAATTTAAAGCTGATTTGACAATTTCGATGACTTCATATGTAAACCTCGCCAAAAATGTTGGATTTTAAAACTTTTTCGTAAAAACCGTAAAAACTCTTCATTTTTGGCTTAGGGCAGACCTCTGTATTAAGGAAAACAGTTTGGTTTGAAGAGAAAATTATTACTTAACTTTCTTTTTTTTATGTGAATTTTTTGAATTTGTGGAAAATTCTCTAGAGCGTTTCAACCTGTCAAAAATTTCTCTGGGGCATGGTATTAGTACCCTAAATTCTATCTACACCACCATTAACTTGCCCATTTGGTGCAGCTTTTGCTGTCGCTTGTCCCCTCGCTCTTTTAATTAAATAATACATACTGCTTTAATGGGCTTAATAGCTTATTATTGCTGTTTTCAAAAGTGTTAACTAATACTTTGGCTTATTGTAAATTAAAACCACAGAATTATGTTTAATATTGTTGCTGTAGAAGTTTAACAAAGGAACATGTGTGCACTTTAACGAGTATAGACTGTAGTGGGTCCTGGCGCGATTGTAGCAGCACCAAAAGCAACCTCTCAACTCCACAATTTGAAATTTGAAAACTTTGTTGCTGCGTTAAGCTTTTAAGTATTTAATTATGTAGGATTTTTGTGCCCAAAAGAAAGGCACAAGAGTAAAGCCCTTAGAATTTGTAGCATGCATATTGCCTGTCATGACTAACGAGGCAAACAGCTACTAATCATAAAAATCTCCTTCTTCTTCTGGTTTAAAACATGGTCCAAATAATCAAACTACGTATTTATAGCAAACGCATATGTTTCGTTTAGCATAAACAACGCTTGGATCAAGGCCCCACTGGTTATTAGTGCGTACAAGTCGTGGAAGTTGTGGAACTCGTGCGTGCTCCACCGCAAAGCCTGCGTATGCTTAAACGATATGTCATCTAAGCACTTTGAATTATGGTTGTGCCTTCTGGTACAATTTAAAAGGTTGTACTATTTAAGCTATTGGTATCTGTCGAGGCTTGGTGCCCAACAGAGGAGAATAAGGCGGACGAGGAGGTTAGCAGATTGTTTCGACAAAATGTAAACACATTTTTGTTTAATTAGGCTCACAATAATCTTAATACCCAAGTTGGCTCTAGCGTATATACTAAAAAAATCGGAAATAGATGCGATGGCTACAATCAAAACAGCCCGATTAAAACTTTTCTATTGATTATTATGCGATTAAGACTCGTTGATCATCAAGCCGCATTTACCAAGTTTTAAAAGCTTGCGTTGTCTACAGTAAAAATCGATTACCAGAGACCTAAGGTCCATCATTTCATGAAATAGTATGTTTCTAACTATAGGGTCTTCCAAACAGACGCACATGGGTAAATAAACTTCTGTTCTTCCTCAAGCGGTAGCCATTGATCATAAGCCATAATCTGGTGGTCAAACAGATTCTTTTCGGGAACCTAACAAATTGGAGATTCAAAGTCCAGTTCTTTTAAAATCTTAAATTGTAGGGGAAGTACAGAAAAAAGTGGACGAGAAAATCATCACATAAAGTTCAAAATCGCAAGAAAAAAATGTATCGCGGATGATATCATTTTTAGCATTAATGATGATTATTTGACAAAAGATTTTCTGTTAAACTTCAAAGTGAAGAATAAAAGTTCTTAGTATCGGAAAATGAAAAAAAGCGGTTTCGAATACTCAAATAGTGGAAGAAGAATAGAAGAAAGAGAAGAAAAGGAGATAAACAAAAGAAACGAAGAATTAAAAAAAAACAAACAGAAGAAATCGCGATGATGCTTTTTTGGACGGGAAATTTTATGTACATTAGACCGTCTAGTAGATCTAAGTGAACCCAGGATCTAGATCAGTGGTCGACAAAATATACATATGCATTTTTTTTGCGTTTGTATTGAACATTTTCTGCTGCTGTGATGTCTCAAACAAAAGACACGAAGTTGCTTGTGCATGACTTCGGCTCTTGCTTAGAGAGCGTGCTTGCTTCTTTACTCTCCCAAAACTAAAACGCTCCAGCATTAGAATGCCGTGGCTTTGGTGCCCGTGTGATAGGGCCATGCCGACCACTGATCAAGATGTATCAAGCGAAGATGTGTATACATCAATTGTTGAGTATACATTTATGTGTCCAAAAGGTCCTAGTAGCGCAAAATATCGAATTAGAAATTTGTTCCCTCAAACAGTTATTTAGAAAAATTCTAATTAGTGAATTGTCCACGACGTTAGTTACATTTTAAAGCAGACTGGAAATCTGTTACGTTCACAGCTGATCGTCATATTTTATAATTGCATTGCTTTAATAACGTATCTGGTAACATTTGTTGGGTGCAAAATTAAAAAAATAGGAACTGCAGCTATCTAACAACTGAAAATGTTACAAACTACGTAAGATATTTGAGAAAACACCAAATCACATGATTCACATTTTTATATTATACGTTTTATAGTACCAAGCAAGGAAGTCTTTTGAAAACTTAAAAACTAAATTTTGTTCTTTTAATATAAAAAAATACATAAATTTTTAACGCGTAACGCAGTCATCTAAACAATACTAATTATATATAAATAAAATCAACTTTGGTTTCGATTCGATGTCTTGACTTAAACTTTTGCAAAGTGTTTTGCTTCTTGTATACTATATATATTTATTGTTGTGGGTTGTTTGTTAATCCCGAAACATGAACAACTACCCTTGTGTTTTTGTCCACGGAATTGCATCCGCGTTTATATAGTTTATATCGTCATTGTCTTCTTGTTGATTAATAGCGCTCTCGCCTTTTCTCTCACTGTTTACCAAGACTATAAATTCTACGTTGTCAGAATCAGCTGTGTTTTCAGCATTGACCAAGTGCTGTGCCAATACAGTAGTTATCTTCCACACTCCTAGCCACTTGAATAACACACACTGTATCTGAGTTTCTCAAATTAGTTCAAATATACAGAAAGGCAGAAAGTGTATAAGAACAACTTAGACTAAAAAAAATTTTCATTTTTGCCCGACCCATAGCAGCCCTAAAAAGTGTATAATCACAATATACACTGATTTGTGCCTAACCCAGACCCTTGAGATGCACTTTTGCTCAAAACTAAGTTGTAAAAAGCGCCTATATTCACCAGTGTGTACATATTTTTATAACTGATTTAGGTTTCATTTATAGCTTGTAGTGTGATGGAAAGCTAAACAGCTGCTTGTTTGTAAATAACCGCCAAAAGTATGTTTTAAGGTAATTGATGTTGTTATTTCCTTGCCATGGAAGATTAGCAAATATAGGGTTCTCCAACAAGAGGTGTTATTTTGAATCACCCGGTATTTCGGTAACTGTCACTTTTACAAAAATGGTGAAAATCTTCCATCGAAAAATCATCTTGACTGATGAGGCCCATTTCCACCTCAGTGGCTACGTCAACAAGCAAAATTGTCGTATCTGGGGCTCGGAAAACCCAAGAGTTATTGTTGAGAGGCCTCTTTATCGTCAACGTGTGACTGTTTGGTGCGGTTTATGGTCCGGCGTTGTCATTGGACCTATCGAGGACATAGGGCAGCCACTTTGCGATTTGGTTATGGAAAATTTCATGAAAAGGATATGGTCCTGTGAGCGTGGTCGTGGTGGCCCCATTTGGCTGATGTTGTTTTTCATTATTAAGGGCATACCTTTCTCTTTATTTTGAAATAAACATCCGATCATTTATCTCAAAAAATTACATTTTTCTTTGAATACCAAAATAACACCTTTTATTGGAAAACCCTATATATGTTGTGCAGACAAATATCCAAAATGGTATCTATTATGATTTCAAATGGGATTTTTATCACAAGAACCCTTGGCCATATGAGGCTTGCAAGCAGCTTATTGTTGTTCTTGCGTTGCTAGTTTGGCACTTTTGCATTTCCGCATCATTAAAAAGGTTGATTACGTCGTTTCCAGTGCACTTTTGCTTTTCTGCCCGAATATGTGTGTTTCACTCTAAATATATCTGAATTACTTCATCTTGGACTAGTTGCATTGTTACTAATATCTACATTATATTTTTGCATTTTTCAGGCTATTTGTTTCGTAAGAACCCTGCTAGCGCAAGCAGTGAGTTTTTAGCACCTATGCCTATCTAATTGTCAAAATAATGAAACAGGCCCAGAATTTGCGCTTTTACAAGGGCATAGAGCCCGACAGCATGGGAGACTCTATTCAGTATCTCAAAGTGGCTAGTTAAGTAAATGGTACCAACTTGTAGCCACAAAAAATAAGCGTGAACTACTCAAGTGAGCAGGAGTGTTTGTTTTGTCATGTCAATTTTGAGAGTGTATTTTTTGTAAGTTCCACGTTGACTTTAAAGCGTCTTGTTCTCTTTCCTATATACATATTTGGAGGATGATGTTTTATTTTTCATAATTTTTATGGACAGTTCTGTTACAAATTTAAGTCAAAATAACTGAACTGTATGTTTAAATCTTTCAAAATCTAAACCCGAATCATTCGTTAGAGTTAGGTTTCCGCTTTATTGCTATAGTTCCATATACTTATTTGCCTATACTCAAATATTTAAATTTATCTTAATCAAGAGCCTCTTTAAATAGTTTAAATTTTATTAAATGTACATAATTGACTAAATTGAAATAGAGGATTAGTGATTGTTTATTTTGGTATTAAAAACGAAAATCCCCTAAAATACTTGCTCAAATACACAATTAACAGCTGCTGACTTTATACTACATATATGCATAGTTAAGCCATTTAAACAATATTTAGATATGGCTTATAAATAATAGCAAAATTATTGACCAAATAATAAGAACTAATTTATATAAATATGCAAATAATATATGTTTTCATATAATACAGCTTACAAACTAGTCAATTAATACAACAAAAATCTGTATTTACTTAAGTACTAAAATAGCTAATAGGTAAGAGAAACAACTAAACTTGTGCTCACATACAGACTATATGTATGCAATATGTGGTATGTTATATGCCATATAAATAATTATTACTAAATTTGTGATACAACTTTTTCAAAACGCACACAAGCATAAATATGCAGTTGTACTTACTTCTAGTAAATAAGCATTAGCAGCTCATTACGGCATCTACCTATGTACTATATCATCTTTAATGTATATACATATATAGCAAGTCACTTTGTTGTAGTAGTTAGTAGGTTTGTGACGCCTCCTTAGCATGGTCGTAAACTGTACATATCAATTGAAAGTTTTGTTTTATGCTTACGTATGTAAGTATTTGTAAATTCTCAAAACATAATTCTAATAATTACTGTGCTCTTAACTGCTTGTAGACGGCGTTGTTATTAATAAGTAACTTAAACTAATTGAAAAAAAAAAACAAATTCTTATGCCACTATTAGGAAAAGATTTTTGTATTTACTATATATATTTCCAAGCAAATAATAACTATTAAAGTCGGCATAGTGAGTAATTGATCTAAGCTGCTTTAGTACATATATATATTTAAATAAATAACGTCCCATATTTAAATAAATATACGTACTCAGCTTATGCAATATTTATGAGATATTTGATATTTGTACAGCTTGTGTGTTCAAATAAATATAACTAGTATGTACTTACCAATTAAATTGTGGACAAAATGTGGAGCTACAAAAGTTAACTAAAACCTCAACTATTTTTTGCATTCCTAAAACTATTGGCTCCCAAATGTTGAACATAGGCTGACTTAAGTTAAGGTTATGACATTAAATAATTGGGTCTGATATGTCCACTTTAACTATATACAAACAAGGTAACAAATAAGTGGCATTCGTTTTAAAATTAGTTTAGCCATATATAAAGATTGTAATAAATTATAAACTATATGTACTAAATTTATTATGATACAGATACAGGAATAAAATACATACGAAAATAAGCTGATGTATGTGCAGACAAACATTATTCGCAGCATTTGATTTAAGTGCATTTGAATATAAAAAATTAAAATATGATAATACGTTTCAAAAGAACAACAAAAGAAACTTATTTTTTACCCTGCAGCTGATGTGGCCAAAAAAGGTTTGCGGTTATTTTTTTAGCAACTATACATAAAAAAATTAAAATTTTTTACAACAGTTTTTTCTTTAAAACCCGTTTAACCAAATGGTTGAAATATAATTAATATTTTTTTGTTGTTTCGAAAATTGTGTTTATTCAAGCATTGAGAAACCCATTGAATGCTTATTTCGTTTTATTGACTGAATATGTATACTTTATAGCTGAGCAAGTAATCGCGAAAAAAAGCAATCGTAAAATATTTAAATTGTATGTCGCCATGTCTCCGTTTTATGGAAAACCCTTGTATATGAGTGGTAGAAGATGAGAGAAGTTTCAAGGAGAGCCGAGAAATGCCTCGTTTCGGACGATCTTCGACCTATCTTACCAATGTTAACATCGAATCAGTGAAGGAAGTTTATAAGACAGAAAGCACGAGACCTCAACATCTCTCACGAATAAGTTCGTTCCATTCTGACCAACCATTTGGGCATGAGACGCTTTGCTGGGGCTTGTTCTAAAATCAGTTTCGCCTCTTTGGACATCCTTTATCACGTCAATACCAATTCCAAGTACACAGAAAGGATTATAGCTGTAGATAAGACGTACTTACCAGTCAACAGTCATCTTAAAGTAGAGCCAAACATAAGCCAAAGCCAAAAAAATCTCAACAAAGAAATTCGAAAACTAAAAGTAATGCTCCATGTTTTTGTCGATATTCACGGTTTGGTACATTATGAGTTCATGCTGGAGGGGCAGACGGTGAGTAAGACTTTTTATTTGAGCGTACTTAGGCGTTTGCGTGAAAGAGTTTGGATAAAAACGACGAAGTCGTGGGCGAACAACTCGTGCACCTTCCTCGACAACAACCTGCCGTCCACTGAGGAATTCAAGGCCAAAAACTCGATAAACGTTAAAACACCAAAACTTCGATAAACTTCAAAACAGCATCGAACAACAACCGTGTTCGTCTGACTTGGCTCCGTGCGAATTTTTTCTCTTTCCTAAAACGAAAAGCGAACCCACGGAACCGATTTTAACAAATTCACTTTTTTGACTGAAAGTATATATTTAGGGTAATCTGGCCGTCATAACTCCTACTGAAAAAGCAGTGTTTTTATTTTCATATGATTTCGATTTTATAGATTAAGACGATAAAATTCATTCACCTCATTCAAGTAAAAAAAATGTTGTTTGCCATTATTGTGCAGTTTACTAAAGGTATCGACAAATTGATGGAAGCCTTTTGTCGTTAGTTTTCAGTTATATATGAAGTAAAAAAAACCAAATTGTAACCTACCAGCAAAATGTTTCCAATTTATTTCAGTAAATTGGGAAATTCGACTATTTTACACTGGTAAGCGCAATCTGTGAAAAAGGAATGCAAAAACGGTGCTCTCTCTCTCTCTCTCTCTCTTCTTAAACAAAAAAATTTGTTAAAAGAAAACCTACAGCAGAAGCATGCAAAAGAAATGTATCCAAAAAAAAAATTGATTTTCTTGAGTTTTGTTATTTAAATGAAACAAGGAGCGTGGAATCTGCTTTTTGCGTTACACTCTGCGAAAATAAGAATTCTGAAAGGACTGCTTACGTCAACCAAGAATATGCGTAAGGAGAATACCCAAAAAAATATTTCTTTGAGTTGTTTGAATAAAACAAAGAGCTTGAAATTCACTTTCAAGCCTGAGCTTCGATTATGAAAGGTCTTCAGAAGGTTACCCCACGGTATTCGCATAGCAATACGAAGGAGGAAGCGAATATTATGCGAGCTTGCCAACTATTATAAAAAAAGACTGTATGGAGTGACCGGTGTACCATCGCTTGCCTATCGAAATGAAATGGCTGTACGAGATAAAATTATTCCTATAATAAATGAGACTTTAAAGAATGAATTGTTTTTGAAAGTTTTAAATCAAACGATCATGAAGAATATCAAGCAGAAGAGATCATCTTACAATTGATGTTTGGTCTCTAAATCCAAATGAAACAAACGGCTCCACCAATTATTGATTATTGTCCAAGAAGAAAGATTTTAAATTGCGCTATTAATAAGAGAGTAGGTTAGAGGGCCACTTTTAGTATCACAGAGAAGACGTCAAGAACTGAAGATAAACAAGAATCAACAATAAGCATAATCTACCAAATAAACTGTAAGAAAGAAAATTATACTTGTTTTTAGAGTATCACGCGGCCATTATTAATATTAAATGAAAAATCGCTCCTTCCAATTGATGCTACTTTAATATCTGAATGCAAGGGCTCAGCTACGCTAACTCGGTCATGTTAGGTATTGTTCAAAAAGCTCCGGGAAGAAATGTATTAAATGTCTTCATTGAAAAGAGACTACAAAGGCTTATACTGCGTCTCCATGAAAAAACTAGTACTTTTAATATCCGAAGAAGATCTGTTGTAGAATGTCAGTAAAAAAAAAAATCAATTAAGACACATAAAAAACTATTTGTTTTAAAAAAAAATTAAAAAAATTTTTTGAAAAATAAGGGTATGGTACGCATTTATTATGAGCATTAGACGTATGGAAAGCAATGTCTATATTTGTTTTTATTTATTTAAAGTAGAAGAATAAATGGCGATGAGCACGACGTTGGTAAACATTCTTTTAATTTTTCAGAGAAATATTTTTCTAGCGCGATTATAATTTGAAAAATGTAAACCATATGTTTGAATTTGATACATCTAAGACATCTCTATCTAAACAAGCTGGACTGGCGACCACATAATAAGAAAGCTTCAATTCATAAAAATATATGTGTTTTTGAAAATTTTGCAAAATTAAAGAGGAAAAAACAAATGTTTTAATCAGTCCAATATCTTAACTCCAAAAAAGAAACAGAGCAGATCATCTTCAGTCAAAATTCCATGCTCGTTCTTTGTCTTCGATATATCGGATCTTGTTTTTTGCGCAAACTTTTCCTTCCGTATACATTTAAAAAAAATTTGCAAGTGAAGAAGTTTGGGGAAGAGGCGCCCCTTGAAAATAGTTTTTTTGGTGATTAATTTGGTAAGAAAATAAATTATGCATAAAAGACTCTTTTAGTGAGAAATGATCTTAAATTCTTCTTATAACAAAACGAGCCCATTAAATTAGCAATGACGTAATTCTCCAAGAACGTTTTAGTTAAAAACAATCTCTGTTCGTAGGAACAGTTTTCCAGATAAGACTCCGAACTTTACGACTCCGAGGTGTTCAATTAAACACACACACGGGCTATCTCGGCTACATATCATCATAATTACTTTAACATATTCATATAGACTCAAATACTTTGTAAGTGTAATTTTCGACTTGTTGCATTCATTCGCATATACTCAATTGAACCTTTTTTATTCATTTTATGGATACAGTGTATAAAACAATTGCCATGAGTATAGTGTAACCACCAACGCCACCAGCTGTAACAAAAAAAAAGCCGGGGCATACTCAGGGCATTGAAGTTCGAAGGCATACGCTTCAATTTTTGAAAAGATATTAAGCTTATTGAAAATTTTGAGCACGTACAACTCATAAAGACTATTTACGATTCAAACAAAAATTGTCGTCCTCGCTATGAAGCAAAGCGTAGCCGACGGCACGACGTTACAGTAACTTGTTAACTCGTCCGATAACTATATTGGTACATACTATGTATATAAGATGCGTATATATATATGCATATACGTATGTACTTGACTAAGGATGTGGCTGAGTTTGTTGCTAATTAAATTGATAGCCTTCTCTAAGATATTGTTTGCTGAAAAAACAGAAATTTGCATTTGCTTTAAATTAACTCCCTTTGTCTGAGATGTGTGTTGACTTTAAATTGGCATTTGTCTTATAAGTATCGTAAACACGCTTACGTATCGTTTTTTTTTTTTTAGCGTGTAATGAATGCTGAATTGATTAATAATACTATACATAACAATCAATAGATTTAGGAATATGTATTAAATAAGTAAATGGAAGACTTTTAAAAGTTAGTAAGAGTCAGGAGAGTCATTGTAATCATATTTCTTCAACCAGCAGTCGTTAACGAAAATGAGTTGAATACCTAACATATATGGGCATTCCAACAGGAACGAAAATTTAAAATTTTAAAGAAAACTTGACTCTTAACATGTATTATTAAAGAAAATCATTAAAAGGTTTTAAATTAAAGCGTTAAAAACTCAAAGCTTTTCTTACAAGTTTATACGCTGCCGAGAATTCTGACAGCAAAACCAAAAGTTCATATATTGGTCGGAATTGTCGATTTTTAAGAGCTTCTGCTTTGTTTCATTATCTATATTATTATCTATTATTTCATTATTTTATCAAAAACTGAGATGTTTTCATTAAGTCCACCTTTTAAGTTATTTAATCACAACAAACTTTTAATGATGATTTGAATAACAACACGCCATGTAACGTCACGCCATACGCTAAGGTCTACAAAAAAAGTAGTTTTTTTTTATTTAATAACTTGCAAAGTTATTTCAAATCATTCTAAAAAAGTGTGTACACCAAAATTTACAAAATATTTGAACGGAAATTTGAGTAACGTCACGCCAGATACTAGGGGTGTCAAAAAACGAGAAAACGTTTTTATTTATAAACTTGTAAAGCAGCCCTTATAAAAAAATTTTTGAAATATTGCTGAATTCGTAGAAAATTGCAGTTTCTCCAAGGCAATGCTCACCTATATTTTTTGTAACGTAACGCCAAGCGCATTTTTTGGCTTTATCTTTTATTCCGTAATACAGATTATTGTCATATATAGTGAAAGTAAGTAGTAAGTATAGAAAACACAGTTTTTTACTTTTTTTGTACTATTTTGTAACGTCACGCCAAAATATAAATTCAAGATCAATTCAGTATTAGAATTGTTAATATCATATGCTACTTCCCATGCTACAATCAGTTCAATTCATTTTTTAGTTGTCTCTACCATCGAATTCGACTTAGACACGAAATGATATATCACTATTAGTCATAATCGGAGTCTGAAACCGTTCTGATAATTTTTTTAATTGGCTTAATAAAGAATATCTTTTTAAGATATGATCCAAATATACTTATGGTAAGATGCACCACGACAGAAAAAAATTCATTAAAAATCCTAAAAGATATTCATAGTCGAATTTTCCTATAACGAATTTTAAGTGTTGCGACTTTTTCCTAGCAAATTGTTCTTATGATCTGTTTTTTAATTGACTATATTTATTTTTTTAAATTCGAATAACATAGTTGTATAGTAGTGTTTGTCTATTAAGGCGTATACGCAGAATGAAAAATTTCGCACGGAATGACAATAATTCATATTAAAAAAAAATTCCATTTGGGATATCGTAATTTTGTTTTTTTTATATATGAAGTTTTGTCATTCCGCGCGAAATTTTTCATTCTGCGTATAGGCTTTAAAGGCGAACACGTCGATTTAGGAACTGGATTTATTTTCGTAAGCTCGTGCATCTTTATTGTTTCATTTTTTAGTAAAAAAATCGGCTTTAAATTAATATTTTTTATTGTGTTGTCCAATTTAAAATTTTTTATTTATAAAAAATATATATAAAATAAATAAAACCTTATGAACTTCAACCTTCAACTAAATTTCAAACAAAAAGAAGCACTGAGGGAAAGTAATCCGTCGAAATATTTTAGAAAACGTTTATAAAAAATGTTAATATAAATATAACTACAAGGGTATAACAAAATAATTAATAACAAAAACACGCTTGTTGTCACTTCAATTTAAAAATATTGATTATTTTTTTTATAATTCTTATTGTGTCCTTTAAAGAAAATTTCTGAGTGCCTTTATAACCAAAATATTGAAATGGCCCAAAGCACAAAAAAACGTATTCATTGTGAAAAAATTAGGTCTATCCAGTGAAAAAATATGTTTACAGAAAATAAAATCAAATTAATTTTGCTTCATTGACTGTTAACCATTTGCCATCCCGGCACCCAGCGTAAGTGATGGGCTATTCAATTTTCAGTGTTGTTTTTTCACACAATTTTTATACTCTTTCCCACCCATAGTAATCGTTAGTTGTAGCGTTTATCGAGCTACAGTGGCTGTTCCCAAATTGGTAATGCTATAGAACCCTCAAATGTATTGTGCAACAAAAAATATCAAATAAAGGACGCAAAAGAAAGATTTTAATATTTAGAAGAAATAAATATTTAAATAATTTAATGAGGAAACTTTTTCCCAGCACATTCACCATGTTTTTACATTTACCTATATAAAGTATTTTCACGATTTCCTTGGAACAGGAATTTCTATCGGATTCAACTATAAAATTTCAGTAACTATGTCATCTTAGAAATTTCTTTAAAATGTTTTTCGCTTTGTGTATGAATTCAGGGCATTCAATAGTCGTGATGAGCAGACTAAAGATTTTTTGCTTGTGTAGCTGCTGCTAAAGTAACTTTTTTAATTTTCATGACACGGTGGAATTCCGCGAACAATTGAAAAATACAAAGAGAAAAAAGAAAGAACAAGTTTGGGTTGGTAGTGTTACATTTTGGTTGTAGATTGAACCATTCGGCCAGTCAGTTGGTCAAATATTTTTGGTACGTTTTTTTTCATTCAGTTATAATCAAGCACGCAATGGGCTGTTGTGGTAACTTTGACAATTTTTATTTCAAGTTCAGAAAAACTTATACAAAGTTAGTTCAAGCATATTTATATTGAATTTACTGAAGCATTTAATTAATTTAACATAGCCAGAACAGGAGATATTAAATTAATTCTTATAAGACTAAAAAAAAAATAGAGATTTTTAATTACTTTAAAAATTTTGCAAGCCGAAGGAACGTTAACTTATTGTGCTTAACAATTTTTCATAATTGCCGTTCATTTAAAAAAACAGAGATATAAAAGATAGCGGTAAGCCAGAAAATTCATCAAATTTTGTATTGGACTTGGAAAATCGTATACAGAGACATAGGTGTAAAGAACGCAGCCCGCCGGCACATTCTACTCAATATTCGCTTCACAGGATCCTAACTAGCCTCTTAGTCGCAGGCGAGTAAAACTTTTAGCTTTTTAAAGGTTTAGCCCCCAACAACCAAATCTCTCCAAGATGGGAATCATGAAACATTCTCAGCTACTTTTTGTAGAGACAAAGTATTTATATACTACTTATTAATTAAAAAATGTATTTTATAAAGCATGCTCACTTACCTGAATAACCTTTTCATTTTCGTTTAATATTAAGCTCAATAATGAACAAAAGAGCAATACAAAACATTCGCTAATTGTATGAAATTATTATTTTAAATATTATTTAAAAAAAAACGCACTCACAATACAATACGCAATAAAACAAAACGTACAAAAACAGAACAAGCTGCTTTACCTTTATATTTGCAAGCTATATATAACGCATATAAGTCGTGCCATATTGACTTTAATACATAAAATCAAATTATCAAAGCATACCGACTATAATATACACTGTAGCTTTAAGAGTAAAAAGTTTTGTGCAAATTGCGTCTAATGCAGCGAATAAGTTTGTACACTCTAATGAAGTCTAAGCTCTCTACGACGCGAAATTTTGGGTAAACTGTTGAGTGGTATCCTCAAAAAGTAAAAAAATGTTTATTTGGTAACCCTATACCGATTCGGGTGAAAGTCTCTTTTTCCAAAAATCCAGAAAGAAGTTAACTTTTGGTAATTTTTGCTTAAAGCCCCTGAAGCTCTCAACCAATTATAATCAAATAAAGGGTAATAAAATACAAAAGTTCTGTTTTAAGTTTCAACACTGTATCTTAAAAATGTGCGATTAAATCGCGAAAAATATCAATTCGCGCATTTTGTTCGACTTTTAACGATGCAAGTCATAAACCTGCAATTCAATTTTCTCCTCTCTGCCTAAT
Organism: Chymomyza costata; assembly: GCA_018150985.1. Classification (NCBI taxonomy): domain Eukaryota; kingdom Metazoa; phylum Arthropoda; class Insecta; order Diptera; family Drosophilidae; genus Chymomyza; species Chymomyza costata. The sequence goes on along the minus strand of JAECWU010000781.1, from coordinate 123,803 downwards.
AAAAGCTGCTTTGAGCAAGCCTTTGATCAATTTGACATATTCGACCACTCTGGCTGTAGGTCGGCGCATAGATTGCCTTCGGAAAATAAAAATTGCGCCAAAGCGTTCGTGGAAAATTATAAGCTATTAATTATTTTTTTAAAACTATAAATAACGATTTTGAATAATCAAATTTTATGCACCCCATATGAACGATATGTAAATTTATTTAGATTATGTAAACGTCATTGTTGAACTTATTACTAAATAAATAAATAAATAAAATTAATCTTGCAGAGAAGCCCCTTAAAAAAAGCTATGCAAAATAAGAAGTAGAGTAAAAAAGGCATCTTTCATGCTGACACGCAGACATTCGGACATGACTCAATCGATTTCTTTTGTCATGCTTATGAGGTTTTGGTTTAAATATTGTGGCTCCTTTTGTTTTGTTTTTGTTGATACCACACAACACTATTTTTCAATTAATTAATATGCTCATTTGCTTTTTGGCTACAGGGTATATATCCGCATAGTAGCCGCGCCGTTTAAGCTTCTCCTTCCTTTTTGTTTTGTTTTTTGAGATAAGTACCACACAACACTATTTTGCAATTAATTAATATGCTCATTTGCCTTTTGGTTACAGGGTATATACCAGCACAGTAGCCGCGCCGTTTAAGCTTATTGCATTTAAAACACTTACACAACAGCGAGCGCATCTGTTTGCTCACACACACACGCTTGCGCTTAAAACAGCGAAGCAGAGAATCCGCGCCGTTTACACTCTTTTCATTTTAATTGCTCACTTATCTGCGCGCTCATCTGCTTACACGCACACGCTTGCGCTGAACATATCTGCGCCGCTTACACTTTTTGCATCGAATACACTCACATATCTGTGGCGCATGTGCTTACACACACACACACACGCTTGCGCTGATTACATTCACTGCACATTGAAAATATTAATATCAATAACAATATCTGCACCGTTTACACTCATGGCATTTAATACACTAACACAGCTGCGTGTTTATCTAATTACACACGCACATGCTTACGAAGCTCGAACATTCACTGCACAAAAAAAAAATATAAAAAAACATTTGCATACATCTGCGCGCGCTCCTTTTCACACCCACGCACATTACTGACAATTTCCATTGGCCTTCCTTTTCACACATTTTAATGCCTACTTCCATGCGCAGTTTTATTTTTCTTAAATTATCTTTTTAAACAACTGCGCGTGTTTCTTAATTATATATAATTATAACCAATCATTCCACTAACTGATTTAACACATTTTAACACTTTTTCACAACGCGTAAACTTATTAATTTTTAATTAAACTGCAGTGCGTGACCGACTTCGTTGCGTATTTTACTTTTTTCTTATTCTCTTTCCTCCTTTTCTTTAGACTGCAGTGACAGCGCTGCCAACCGTGCAGTTTCCTATAAGAACAATGATTTTGCGCTTGGACAAAATAAGCAGTGCGCATGTGTGGCAGCTCTATAAAAGAAAGCAGTGCAAATAAAGGGCGCCTAATTTGAGTTAAATTATTAATTAATTTATTTGCATGTTGCAACCAAGTGCATGTTTAAAAAAAATGTGTTTATTGCTTACTAAATTTTGTAACCAAATTACAAAAGTTAGAAGCGAACTTTAAACATTTTTAGTGCGTGTGAAATATTAGCCAACAGACTTAAACAAGTGGTTTTTTTTAGGCTGAAAATACTTTATGATTTACTAAAAGATATGGGCAATTGCGTTATATTTATTTAACTGTTTTATTTAATTCATTTTGTAATGTTTTTAGCCATGCATATGTACAAGTATTTGCAACAGGACCAACCGAAACCCCATAATCGCTGCATATAGCAAGACAATTTACATTTTGAAATACTTCCAATAAGATTCAAATAAGATTCGTTATTGTATCTCCTTTTTTGTTATTCTAAGGGTACGTTTCCATTATAATTTGCATGTTTACAGCCGCCCCTTGAATAGGAACTATTTAAACCGACATTAAAACTTGGCATTCTAACAAAAAGTATCTTCAGTACCAGAATTTACAATGCTTTGGTGTAAACGGCTTTGGCATCAAGGCTACCACCGTACATCTAATTGTTCAAAGAAACTAGTACTGACTATTAAAGAGTCCTAAGTAGACTTAGTTGTTATAAAAAATGAAAATCTTTTAAGATTTTTGCAAATCTACGTTACCCCCCTCCAGCTGTCAACAAGGTCTTCGTGTATCAATTAAGCTTTTTATAGTTGAACTAAGAATTGAAATTGTGAATTAAAAGCTTAACGGCCTTCAACACCCAAACCCACTCTCCCGCCGCTACGGACAGGACATGTCGTTAATGCTGCACAGTAGTTTGTTGCGACCAATTTTTTAAAGCTTACGCGTTAGTTACGGGCTAGCAATGGCAATTCCCACACACCCAAACACATGCCATCCCCAAACCCACACACAGCACGCTTTCCTATTAGCAGTAAATTGAAAAAGTATTAAATCAATAAATAAAAGATCCACACAACCAGACCCAGGGTATTTGAAAGGAGCAGCAGGAGTCGATGCAATGCTGCAACTTTTTTTTTTTGTATGTGCAACGCGCGTGGGCTGCTGCGTCAAGTCGCGCGTTTTATTGCAACACGCTGCGTTCAGCTGACGTTGCACTTTTAGTGGCAGAGCGGCATTTCTTTGTGTGCTGATGCTGGGTAGGAATTACACACACCACGTTAATTACTCAGAACATTTTAAACGACGCTCGTTTCTGACCCCGAAATCAATTGTATTGATTTAAAACGGGTAGCACGTGCCACAATCGTGCACCCAATTGCACCTAGCAATCAATGTGAAAAGTGCAACGCGTAACACAAGTCCAAAAACAAATACAACGGCCGCAGATAATCCATAGAAATCGCTGAAAAACAATTGGCTGGCAAATAAACGGCCTGGATTGTTGCACACCTGTGGGTTTTTTTGACAATTGTGGAATAATGGCCGTTGTATCCGTTGTCGTCCCCCTCCCTATCCCAATTGTGAAGCTGAGCTGCCTTGTTTTATTTTAATCGTTGCAAATAGTGCCAAAAGCCGCGTAAAAATAACACAAATTAAAAACTTTAACAGCATCGAACGAGTCTTGGTATATACAAGTTTTTTTTGTAGTAATTTTTTGGAAATTCAATATGGCTTTTAAAATAATGGCGGATTAAGTTAAAAGAATAATATTTGAATTTATGTCAAACTTGGCTTAAAAGGTTTTTAGTTACTGCTGTCGCTCAGACTAGAAGTTTATCTTCGGATCTTCAAAGGGGCTGATTCAATATTTGGGGATTTGAAAACATTTACAATAATGGGTTTTTTTTATATGAGATTTTGTCATTCCGTGCGAAATTTTTGCTTGCTGCGTATTGGCCTTTAGGAAAAAAAATGTTATGATATAGTTTCGAACTGCGTGAATACCATCTGAAAATCTTTAGAAATACATCTGAGTGGTTTTAAAAATAATGAAGGGCGTGATTTTTTTTTCTTTAACAACTATTTTTATTTTCATACTTCAAATTAGGGGACTCCGATCCCTATTCGCTTCTCTCGCCAACCCTCGTCATGTCAATTGACAAAGAAAATAAATAAAAGACTTAAGGGAAAAGCTTTGAGAGGGTTCAAGAAAAAACTATAAGCCCTACCCAGATCCAGAATGGTCCGCGAGAGGGATGAACAAATAAAATAGGAGTTACACTTAGTTCCAAAATTGTACGCTAGAGTAGGTAAGGGGCTACTTGTTTTCATGTTTTCGGGGCTACTTAAAACCACAACGAAAGTCAATTAATAGCTTCAGGGCACGAATATCTCGTAGGGTCAGAAAACCTTATCCAATTGCATATACGGATGCCCATACCAGTATGTTCTGGGAGAAAGACAGGCAAATTTCTTTGGAACACGATATCATCCGACTAAAACAATCCCAGATGGGGAGTTCTATTTCTCGTAGAAAGTATATTAGATGTTTAGGGTCACAGTGCAGTTTTTACAATTATTATTATTATTGACACCAAATAAACCGATCATAGTCGAAAGATTCTACAAATTTCTTTGTTTGGGTCCGCTGGTAGCTAACTAAGTCGAGAGGCCTCATCTTAAATTTTATACCATTTACCAGAAATACATACTTTCAGAATGCGCATTTTGAATACATAGAAAAATTCTTATTTTTAAAACCAATTATGACGGAAATCGGGTGTGAGACTTCAGGCTTACTTACAGAAAAACCTAAAGTGTTTTTCCATGACTCTGTTATTATCCGCTTAAGACAATTTTAATCAATGACTGCTCGTAAACAAAATCACGGCTATGACTCTTTACAAAACTATCATTGCCTTGAACGGAGTGCTTTGGAAACTGCAGATAAATCGAAAACCAATGTTTTCTTTTTGTTCGTTATGTTGGAAACTTATGATAAATTGAAACTTAAACAAAGATACAAAAAAAAAAGAAGAAGAAGAAACGCTTTATATACGACGGGTATAAGTGTGACATATCGAAAATGCACATGCATTTATGTCATATCCACTATTTTAAGTATTTTTATGACATCCACATGGAGGAAAGTTTAAACATTTCAGACGAGTTTTGTTGGCGACAATGCCTACGATTTAATAGCTTTTCGAATGGCAGTGCCAGACATGAGACACTTAAAGACGCTTGGGCTGAGGAATGAACAAAGCAATGACAATGGTAAAAGCAATGGGAATTGATTGAAAAAGAAGGGACCTGAATTGGTGCACACAACCCACCCTGCCTTGGTCCTTTTTAAAGCAGTCCTTGCTAACAAAACGCACAGTACAGAAGACGGCGACAATAGCTAGTAAATAGTCGACTTCAGAAATGGTAATTTCCAAGTATTTGATTATGCAAATGAGATAACAAGCCTATAAACTCAAAATATTTGTGTATACCTTGTTAAATGTGTATGGATTCGGCGGAGGGGAGCTCTATGGTGTTCAACATTTAAGTCACACAAGGGCGGTGCAGAGGATGAAAAGTCGGCGACGTGTACACGATGTGTACTTAGTGTAATGCAGGTTAAGTTACCAAAGAGACATCAAGACTTAGGCGAGCCCAAGTTTTTCAATTGAAATCCGTTTTGAAACCTTTATCCTTAGGGGCTAAGCTTTCATAGATTTGTGTAATGTATGTAACTGGTAGAAGGGGTGTCAGATGTAGTTCCGGGAACCACAAGAGCTAGGAATAAAAAATAGTATGTATAGAACTAATAGAAAGGGGTATCGGGTATCAATTGAGCTTTGTTTGTTTAATCGTTATTAGATCTTGAGGACCTTGTGCATCCCGAGAGCTAGGGATAATAAATTATATATATTAAACTAGTAGAAAGGGGTATCGGGTATCTATTTAATCTATGTTCTTCTATCCGTTTGTAGATTTGGAGCTCCTTGAAGATCTTGAGAACCACAAGAGCTAATGACGCATAATTATGAACATATACACGTAACAGGTGAAAGGGGTATGTGATTTTAATTCGTCAAAACTTCTGTAGATCTGAGGACTTTGTTGATCCCGAGAACCACAATAGCTAAGGACATACAATCCATGAGCTATATAGTGCCGGAACACATGAAGTTGGTTGTTTCCCCCAGCACAATTTTTGGGATTTCAGCCATGCTGTAGATCCTGGGAACCACAAGAGCTACGGACGCATAATTATGAACATGTACTTACTCATAACAGTTAAAAGGGGTACGGGCTATCGATTAAGCATTGTTCGTCAAAATGTCTGTAGATCTGGGGATCTTGTAGATCTCCAGAACCAAGAGAGCTAGGGATACAAAAATAAGAAAATTGAAATTGTAGAAGGGCTATGGGATATCGATTGAGCTTTGTTCGTCAAGACGTCTGTAGATCTTAGGACCTTGTATATCTCCGTATAGAGCTAGGGAAACAAAAATAGAAACATATAACAAGTAGAAGGGGTATCGGGTATCGATGAAGCTGTGGTCGTCTAACCGTCTGTAGATCCCGGGAATCATAAAAGATAGGGACACACAATATACGACCTCATAGTGCCGGAACATATGAAGTTTGCTGTCCCCCAGCAAAATTTTGGGGCTTTCAGCTGTGCTGTTAAGTCTCTTGAGCTGAAAAAAACTAATAGAAGTCAGCTGACTTAAAAAATTTGCAGTTCGGATAACACCGCCACACAAAAAAATAGATTTTCGTGTTTGGAGACTAGACCGTGTGCATCCGAATCCGAGGTCCAGAACACTCAAGCACGTCAGTGTTTTGATTTAACCCAAAAATGCATTTGGATGTAGCGACATCAACCACTGACTGGGTGTAGCCACAAAACAAAATGTTGCGAGGCATTTGGAGGATATTTTAGAACCCTGACATGTTGGAATTTTTGGGCGTCACATTTGGATCCCGGGAGCTGAACCACTGACTGTGTGTGGCCGAATTTATAGTTCTGAAGCAGAAGAAATTGTCTCCCTATAAAAGAAAGGGAAGGGGTTATGGACATAATCACGTGTCCCCAAAAGAAGAGCTATTTCTTTTTGACCACGGCTGAAACCTTTTTTTTTGACATTCTCGAAATTTATTGGCACCTATGCTAGATTCCTTCACAGATTCTTATACCCTGTACCGTATGGTACAAAGGGTATATTGTGTTTGTGCAAGCCGAAAATGTATGTAACATACAGAAGGAGACGTCGGAGACCCCCAAAGTTACCAAAAGTATGATCAGGGTGACTAGAGAAATCGATATACCGATGTCCGTCTGTCCGTCCGTCTGTCAGTCTGTCTGTCCGTATGAACGCCTAGATCTCAGAGATGGTAAGAGCTAGAGCAACCAAATTTTCAGATTACATCCCTAATTAATCCATAGGAGACAAGTTTATTTTATTTTTTTGATATCGGGGTTACACTATATAGCTACCTCTATGGGTGTTTCAGAGGACCTCGAAAAAAACCAAAAGTTTTAGATGGATAATTCGTTTGTATATGAAGATATCATAATCAAATTTGGCACTCGGAAGTTTTTAGAGTACTCAAGCACTGTACCAAATTTGATCAAAATCGCTTGACTATATCATATAGTCCTCATAGGACCGATCGGTCAATTTCGACAAATTCGACTTCTGATTGTTTATGAAAATATCGTAGCCAAATTTGCCGAATAAAATATCTTTTGGAGGTCTTAAGCAATATGTCGGACTTTATTTCTGTGGTGGTACAGGGTATCCCAAAGTCGTCTGCGCCCGACTTTATCGTACGCCATCTTTACAACGATGGTCAACGAGGTCTGTCTCAAAGGGGTTCATAACTTCCAACGTTTATCTTCAACTTTACCCTTAACTCTTCAACGTGCATCTATAAAAGTTGTATTACTAGGCCTGTCGACAGGGGAGAGTTCCCCACGAGTCCGGAGCTTTCAAAAAAAAAATAGTCCCGATGATAGTCACCACCGTGCCCGTACCTGTTTCACTATTAAATACTAGACCATTTTTTCTCATTCTTTTATACTTCAAACTTTACTCTCCTCTTTCTCACTTTTTACATCGGGTATGGCACAATAGTCAAAGCTGGCTCAATTCTCTAGTGGGCCATATTTCCAACCCAACGTTTAATCTAATCTTAGCAAAAAATCATGATATCTTTAGTACTTGGTTGATTTGTGATAGCACAGCCCATAATGGGGATACACAATTAACATCATTCCGAAACAAATTTCCTTTTTTTTTTGTTTCTTAGGTTAACTAGTTAAAAGAAATTAAGTTGTCTGGCTGATACTGCTTCATATGTACTATATAAATAAAAACGTGCATGGAATGATGCACATTCACAACAGATACGGACTCTTACGGCTTGTCCAAGGACATCAAGTAGAAGGAGTTTTATTAGCTACGTGTGCGGTAGGTGAATCATCCGAACTTAAAAGCGTCAACGATAAGGTGTCCGCGCTAAAGTTTTATGACCGCATATTTAAGATATTAAAAAATACATGCATAAATTGGCACCCGCCCTTGCTGCTAACAGACAGGGACACACTTAAACGTACCCAAGTTTAAGACGATAGGGTAAAATTATCTACCACGTAGATAAGAGCAACAGGAACAAGGACAACATTTGCTATAGAGCTTTAAAATAGAAGGGCACTGCTTGCTATACTCTTAAATAAAGTGTTTAAGTTTTGATATGAAAGTGTGTTGAAGTGTTGAGAATTTATTTAAACTAATCAGAAGTTTTGGAGTTTTGAAAAAGTTAAATTTATTTAAAGATGAATGAGAAGGCAATTCTGGTAAAAATGATTTGTTGTAAAGAACTTCGTACATGAGGACTCGAAAAAGCTTTTTTAAGGAGTGTTTTGAGGCTACACAAAAAAAAAAAATCGACTCGATTTTGATTCGGAAGGCAAACACTAAATTTTTTTTGTTTTGAGAGCTGTAATATGATTTTGGGTTCGCTGAATCCTCATCCGAGCTGTAAAAACCCCCAAAGGTTCTGACAGAGCCGCAGAAAACCCCATAAAAACAAATTATTTCGAGGTTATCTAAAAAAACTGACTTGCTAGGGTATTTTTTACCTCGGATTCGGATTCAGCAAGCCCAAAATGTGTCGTTTTTTGACGCTAGGATAAAACCTAGACTCGTTGGGTCAATTTTGTAAGCGGATTACATTTGTCTCGTCCCAAGACCACAACACCTATATTTTTTGTGTGACTGTGTAATTTGTGACCAAAACCTCACCTAAGTACAAATCGCTCACAGGTCACTGAAACTTTAGGATACATCTTGTTTCATCTATGTATATGCCATATGCTTTAGTATACAAACTATAAAATAGTACATATATACACAGCTGACAACAAGCAATGGGAATAATCATCAAACGGTTTTACAGTCCCAAGGTTCGAATCGACTTCTTTTTTTTTCTACATATATGTGCAGCATGCTGACGCGTTATGTACTTAGTTTGCTCGAACCACGCAAGGATCTGTGTAGGAGAAGTTGGCGGAGGCAATGTTCTAATGCTAGTATTCCAAAGTGTACGGCTGAATGGGGCTGCTTTTGCAATTTCACCAAATGCCGTTTACGTTGTAGTTGTTTTTGTTAAGCGTGATAAAGTTTACACGCCGTATGGACCAGTTGCATGCCAGGCCGTCGAGTCGACTCCAGTCTAGTCGTGTGTAGTGGCATCGAGTCGAGTCCGGGTCTGGTCACGGATAATTAGCTCTAATGAATATTTAGCCAAGCTCGTGGTAACTGTGAAGGCGGAGCAGTATACATTGCAGTAAAGGGCAAAATTTCTGCACGCTTTTCTATTAGTATTGGCAAACAAACACACTCACTTCCAGTCACAATTCCACACACACACACACACACACACACACACACACACATATATTCTCCTCGTTATTTGTAATTTGTTGTAAGTTTTTGTTTCCGTTTTTATTGTTGTTGCCCGGAGTTTTGTCGTTTCAGCCTTTGGTAGTGCCGCTTTTGGTATGGTTGGACACCCAGTCATCCGTCCCAGTGTCTGTCGTTGTTTTTATCGGCATTGAAATGTGGCCCCAAAACAGTTTCAGCTCATAAAAACACAATTTGCTGCTGCTTATTTTTTACGATCCACATGAGGGCGATGCTTGTTGGCTAGCCCCGATGTCATTGGGTTAGGGCAGTTAAAATCGTTTGGATATTTGTGTGTGGGTTGGACTAAAACTATTTTCCAACATGAAATGGTGCACACATATGTTTCAAGTGTTTCATACGCTTTTGGAGCTGGCTACCGTGCTGGCCAAGAGCTTAGGGTTATGGGGTTGCTGCAGCTGGTGCCATGTCAGGCATTTAAACGTTTTAGGGATTTATTTATATTGCTCCAGTTGGTTTAGTTTTGTCCACTGATCGATCAACCGGTTGTTGTTGTTGTCGTTGTTATTGTAGCTGCCGTTCAAATTGTGCATCCTTTTTATTCATAATCTTTCTATATGATCCCAAACATGTTGGCCATTTTTTTAAGAGGCTTTAACGATAGAAATAAGGTCAATTTATGGCAACATACATATATTAGCTTGACAAAATTGTTTTAAAAACTTGTGGGTGTTGGAAGGTAGCAGCACAATTTGTATTCAAAAGGAAACTTCTTAGCGCAAAGTCGCGCATGTAGTTTTAAACATATGTACATATAAAGTATATATACATATAGTAGAATATTTGCTTTCCTAATTTACGTCTAATATTCTATGGATAGTTTGTCGCTTATTTTTAGTTCTCAAATTCTTTTATTTGTTTTGTAATTTTGCAGTTTAATGAATTCTTAAAAGTTAATACTTATATTTTTAAGCCAAATTTCGGGTATGCTTTATTTTTGTTCTGTCAACATAATTTAATTATATGTATTATACCATGTATACACATAGTGTATATTAAATTAGTGCTTAAAAATATTGTGCCACACCTAAAAGATAACGAGTAAAACCAAAATGATCAGGACGAGCAATGGAGCCACGTCTTTACGTCTGTCCGAGCAATCCTCTGAAGAAGAATACTCGATTGTGTAGTTGGCGTTTATTGAGAGTTTATCATCGGCGCGCCAAATAAATCACATTATTTATCCTATATATAATATAATATAATATTTTATTCTTTTCGGAATTCTTTTTGAAATCACAGCTTTGGTGCTTCCAAATTCACCAAAACGAATTTTTTATGTGGTTTGAATCCGACCAAATCGAACTGGCAAAATAGGTTCAAATGTGCACGTAATTAACACTAAAATGATTTTTGTAAATACTCTTTAATATTCTTAGATACTACTTATGCTAATTTTAAGTTAGATATTTATTCATTTTTAATCATTTGTTTTTCTGAATCCACCCAAAAAAATAGCATTCACAACTTAAAACGAATTTTTGGCATGCTTTCACATGGTACATGTCTTGCATAAAAAAATATTCAGGTCTTGAAAAAATGGTTCATGTCTTGCATAAAAAAATTTCCCTTGTCATACGCACAGTATATAGAGCTGTGCAAACATATAGTAGGAGAAAAATATAAGCAAAAAATGAGGAATTGGGAGCACGCAAAAACGAAAACGAACAAAATTTAATCTTTACGGCAGTTAATGGCTAGACCGAATTCATACAGAAGCTGCATTAACAATTTTCTAGAGCGAAATGGTTTCTATCTGGGTTATGAGTTTAGCTAAAAACAGTAACAAAAAATCTCCAAAATCTGGGGAGACTGATGAACATTACGATTACTGAGGTTGGTGATTATCTGGCTGACCATCAATTTGGTTTTTGGGAAGGCCATGGCACCGTCGAGCAGTTTAACATAGTGGCAAATCACACTTGATGAATATGAATACGGTCTTGGAGTATACTTCGATGTAGAAAAGGCGTTGGACGGAGTTTGGTTGGACGCTCTTCTAGCCAAATTCAAAAGCCGACTCCCGGACTCTTACTTCGTTCCTAGTTCCTATTTAGAAGGCAGAATCTTCCAAATTAAAGTCAAAAACACTTTCACCAGCGCAAGGCCCATAAGAGCAGGACTCCCGTAAGGAAGTGTACTGGTGCTTCTACTCTACAACTTGTATACTGCAGACATTCCAAACCCTAGAGAGCTAAAACAGGTTGTAGAAAATGCCAAAATGTTAAAAGCCGAAGATCTGACGATATTTTACTCAATGAAGCGCGACTATGAAGCAGCTGATTGAGTCCTGGAGTACATACATCTGCTTGGGAGCTTGGTTCGCAAATGGAATGTTGCCCTGAACCCTTCGTAATGTCAAGACGTAAAGCCTATACTAAGACAGCATTGGGCAAAACTCATACAAGCAAACATTTCTTTTTTCTCTTTTATGAAGCAGCTGATGGAGTCCAGGAGTACATCCACCTGTTTGGGAGCTTGGTTCGCAAATGGAATGTTGCCCTGAACCCTTCGTAATGTCAAGACGTAAAGCCTACACTATGACAGTGTTGGGCAAAACTCATACAAACATACATTTCTTTGTGTTAGTGAGCAGCGCAGTAAGCAAGATCGCACAAGAGCGCAAGATCGACAATCAAGCTCAAACGAGAGAGAAAATTGTCACACATACACAGAATTTTGTGCCCGATCCATGCGTGTTACTATATGTAAATTGAGAGACTGCCCACCACGGCACTAAGAAGACAGGTAGCACCCGCAATTTGGCAAGGTAGTGGAGTCAAATATCTCGGTGTAACCCTTGATTAGTGTCTAATGCTGTCCTTAAAATCTTCTGTATAAATATGGAAAAATTTTACTGTTTCTTAAATCAACGCAATCCGCTTTCTTTACGTTGGGAAAGAGCGCCAGACTGGTGATTGTTGACCTCCGCTACAAGGAACGACGAGAAGTGCATGGGTTCCTAACAATGAGGTGGGGCACTGCGACCAGAAGATCTTTTGTACCGTATCCATAAATTAATGCAAAAGACTTTCCGCTTACCTTATGAATAGCAGTAGGTCTTCTGTTGGTATTGACCTAAGATGGAAAGGACTGATCCGTTCCTTTCCCATATGACAGACTCTGTCCGACACCAGCGCTGGGCAGCCACAGAGAATATGTCTGGTGGTTTTATCGGTTTCGAGACAGAGTCTACACTCTGAAAAATCCAAAAGGCCCATTTTCTGTAGATGGTATCTTACAGTGTGGTGCCCAGATAGGTATGCTACCAGGAGTTTTAAGTCCGCTCTGCCGAGACCTTTTGTCTTGAGGTTTGACAAGCGCTTTTGTTTGTCGCAACCCCAGGTAAGGAGAGCAAGTGACTCCTATGTTCTCCTGCAGCCTATTTGCTTACCATGGTCTTGATTGTGGACCAAGCAATACCACAGAAAGGCGCAGAAGATGTAGTCGGGTTGAAGGCACCCCCTGTCGGGCTAGATCATCAGCGATCGCGTTTCCAGACAATTGCATTAAATAAAAAATTTTTTTTCTTACTTTTGGAATATGTAAAAAAAAATAATAATGATTTCAAAATACGCTGATGAGGATTTAGCTATAGCCACCCTCTCTACAATTCCAACCGTCTATATCTCACTGTTCTTCACAGCAGAAACTTTTTTTTGTCCCACATGAAACTATTTTCTATGAAATATTGACGCTCAAGTATCTTTATACCAACTACTTGTAGTTGCTACTAATTCAGGGCTTAGGGCAAATATTTAATTGCGTCTAATGCCTGTTGCCCATAGACCTAAATGAATAAAATTAGTTGTTCTGACAATAGCATCCAAAAAAAATATAATAACAAGTATACTAAATCAAAATTATTCAACTCACGTCGTTAAGTCATTAATCGAACAATGCCAGCAGGAAGATGCCGAAATATACGCACGCCCTCCACACTACTACGTCACACATCCTTATGTACTACTACTATGTGGCGTCAACAAGACGTTGGCACATAATAATAATATGAGCGGCAGCGCAGATGACGATGAGATGACATGTCTGCGGATGATGATGTTGCCCAGTAGCGACAACAACAACACGGGCACACAGTTGTTGACCCAAAAGCTCGTCTGTTTGACCACACATAGTTGAAACGCAAACGCATTATTAAACGCATGCATAAATCTCTTTAAAGGGAGCAGGGGTCGTTTATTACATTTGCACTCCTGAAGAGATCACAACTGGTCTTGGGCTTATAATATCCTGAAGGAAACTTAAGCTGCAAATTGGTACATTTGACATGCCAAAGATAAATTTATTCTATGTTATACAGTTGACCCAATTAAAATGTAACCAACTTTACACTGCTCCAACTGCCGAACCTAACCTAACAATATGTGCATACCATATTTCGCTTAACGACTGCTGATTACATTGATTATAAGCGCTTGGGAAGCCTTTGCGTGTCAGTGTGGTGGAACAAATTTAATACACGATGGAAATTAAACGAAGTACATAGTGTGATGGGTTTCTATATCAGCGCTCAGTATGTTTTTCGTACCATAACGTGTTGAGACTTTATTGACAGTGTTGCAAAACGCTATGGTTGGGATGCCACTGCAACGCTGGAGGTGCTACGATATAAAATCTGCGTCGAATGAAAAAATTACAATATTCAAAATGAATGCTGAATTAAAGTGTCTGCCAGCTGAGATGAAAAATCGAAATCAATCCAGCATGGTATACTCAAAACAGAACCTCAAGTAAATCATCATCTGCTAGCTGAGGTGAAAATGTAGAAAACAAGGAATTTTCAAAACAGATCCTCAAATAAAGTTTGTCAAATTCCAAAGGTATCTCATTTCGGTCATCATCTGCCATCAGAGATGAAAATATCAAATAAATTCAACCCAGCAAGGTATACTTAAAATAGAAATTAAAGTTTTCCACATCCCAAAAGCATCTCATCTCTTTCATCATCTACAAGCTGATTACTCAGTGCCGAACCTCAAGTACAGCCTTCCGGGCTCCAAAGACATATCATCTCTCTCATCATCTGCTAGCTGAGGTGAAAATTTAGAAAACAATCATGAAAGGAATTCTCAAAACAGAACCTCAAGTAAAGCTTTCCAAATTCCAAAGATATCTTATCTCGGCCAACATCTGCCATCAAAAATGTAAATATAAAAAACAGCCCTGCAAGTTATACTTAAAACAGAAAATTAAGTCAAGCTTTCCAAATTCCACAGATAATTTATCTTTCTTATCGTCTATCATCTGAGGTTAAAATGTAGAAAACAACCATACAACGAATACTCAAAGCTAAACCTTAAGTAAAGGCTTCTAAATTTCTAAAGGATATCATCTCTCATCATCTGCAAGCTAAGGTGACAATGTAGAAAAGAAGGAATTTTCAAAACAGATCCTCAAATAAAGTTTGCCAAATTCCAAAGATAACTCATCTCGGTCATCATCTGCCATCAGTGAGGAAAAAATCAAATAAATTCAACCCAGCAAGGTATACTTAACATAGAAATTAAAGTTTTCCACATTCCAAAGAGATCTCATCACTCTTTTTATCTTCCAGCTGAGATTAATATACTAAAAACAACCAATCAAGGTATGCTCAAAACAAAATCTTAAGCAGAGCCTTTCAAATTCGAACAAGATCTCATATTTCTCATCATCCACCAGCTGACCTGAAAATATCGAAAAAAAAAACAAATTATACAACGAATACTCAGTACAAAATCTCAAGTCAATCCAGCCATTCAAATTCCAAAGAGAACTTGTCTCTTTCATTTTATAGAAATTTCCGTGATAAGAGCCCTGAAAGTTTTGCGGGATAAAGCCTTCTTTCAGTTTATAGAAAAGTTTAGAGTTTAGGGACACTACCTACAAAATATTTATTGTTTTAGATGTCCGTAGTTACTCCCTGTTGCTGTTCTGTGAAAAGTCAAATTAAAGGTACTGCAAAAGTGAACCGGGAAAGAATTGGGAGTGCCGTGGACTATTTTGGGCAAGGTTTTCCAACTTTCAGTCGAAT
The DNA here is from genome assembly GCA_018150985.1 of Chymomyza costata. Taxonomy (NCBI): domain Eukaryota; kingdom Metazoa; phylum Arthropoda; class Insecta; order Diptera; family Drosophilidae; genus Chymomyza; species Chymomyza costata. Next base: position 108,340 of record JAECWU010000781.1, on the reverse strand, counting down.
CACAATTAAACAATGCTCTGTCCACAGGGAGGAGTAGCGAACAGTTTCCGCAAAGACGGCAGTTCATTTTAAAAACAGTAAAAATTCAAATTCTAAGGAAGAAAGGAGTACGCTTGGGGCAATACCTCTTTACAGACCTGCTACGAGCCAACGCTCGACACTTCATGTTCATTCAAGCTCCCAATACAATGCCTTGAAGCTTTCCTTGCCAAAAGAATGGCTTCCCTTTTTGTCGGCTTACGAATCTTGAAGCACGATATACCTGACTAAAACAGTTTCTGATAATTAAATTTGTTTCTAGAATTGGGCTAGCTCTAGGGCAATTAGGATCCCTATCCTTCGACACTGTAGCACATCTTTCGCAGCAATGTTATTATAAAGTGCATAGCTATAGCTTAAGCTGCTTCTTCTTGGTGAGAAAGGCGGTAAAACGTCATCCCAATTGTTTAGGAACAAACTTTTTAGACTCTCAATCGTTCCCTTCTAGGTTTTACACAAAAGTATGTTTGCGTACAAACTTCTCCCCACACCTTTGGGTACAAGGTATAAAATCACAGGTTTTTAAAAACAAAGCTTTTTTGGGCCACCCCACAACATCAACCACAACTATATCGCAAGCTGCGATGTTTCCCTTGCTACCCCCTTATAAGCCCTATGTCTGCATGATTATGTATTTCCCAAGTGTTTGTAAAAACCGAACCTGGCAATAGCAGGAAAACATAATTTGCAGTTTTTAATACGCCTTCATTTAATGCTGCTTCCTGGAACTGAACTCATTAGTCTTCCGGGAGTGTTCTTTGATTTGCTGATTGTAGTAAATACTTGGTCACGCACAAAGGAAACAATTCATAAATTTAATTTCGTACAAAAAGACGTCTACTGCTATTAGGAGTAACCAAGTTACTTGGGAATAACAACAGTAGGCGCTCTTACTTGGATGTAAGTGTAAACACTTGTTCTCAACACTATGACAGTACTTAAAGAGTCGGCATTCCAGCAACGGAATGAATCCTCGCAATAATCATTGCACGGCAAAACAGCAACAACAACAACAATAACAACAGCGCCAGGAACACAGACAGTGACAATGATAATGTAGATGACGATGTAGCTGTAATATGTGAATGATGATGATGATTACGACACCAACACACCGTTGGGAATCATTTGTATATGCAGTCATGTACCATCGATTAATCATTTTATTGTTATTGCCATTCGTTACCGTTCCCTGCTGTTACCATAACTGCTCGTGATCTTCATATATAAATATGTACATAAGTATGAGGGCAGACATTGGGGAGTAAAGCGTTGAGAGCTTGCATAAGTATATAGACTATGTGTACATAGTTTACTTATATACAAAGTAAAAGTCACGCCGCTTATATGTCTGTGCAATTTATTGCAAAATTTTTTCATTTGCCTATAATGTATGACAATTCATTAGAAACTCCTACTCGATCATGCGGCACCGTCTTGGACCATGAAAGAGACATTGGGCACAAATGCCCTAGGGCAGTTGCCACAAAGCTTGCAGTCGAGAATAAACAATTGCGCGAGGGCAGTTTGTTGTGTCTGTGAGATATTTTTTCGTTAAATAGGCGTTTTATTTCTAAGCATGGGCACTAGTGATGGAGAAAAAATCGGTGTTATATCGATGCATCGATGTATCGAAGTTTAAAATGAGTTTGATGAGTGCAGAAGTGCTGGAGAAACATCTCTGTTGGCCAACATCGATATATAGATATTTTAAACTTCGATACATCGATGCATCGATATTACATCGATGTTTTCTCCAGCACTAATGGGCACTGTACCTCTTAGATATCGATGAATGGAATACGGGAATATATACAGGCGAAAATAAGTAAAGCGGACCACTTTTTCCTCGACGTCTTTGATTTTGATTATTTTTACATATGTTGTAGAGCTAGCCAATAGTAACCAAGTCAAATTTTATAACAAATTAACGATTATTTTCGAGTTATCGATAGCTGAAAATTGGATTTTACATTTTTAGACTTTTTTTTCCTAAAGGGGTATACGCAGTTCGTATTTCGAACTGCGTATAGGCCTTAAACGAATAAAAATATTGACGCAAGTATTTTTCCGTGATAGATAAAATATTGAATTAAAAAAAGAAAAATTTTTGAATTTTAAAATTCAAAAGTGATATCCAAATAAAATATGTTAATTAAAAATTTTTTGGCAAAAAACCGATTATTGTGGCTTTTGACCTTAAATTTCATTCATTGTTACTTTTTAAATTAATTTAAAATACCAAGACAAACATTGATGTCAAGTTTGAAGCTTTTTTTTTCGATTCAGAGGAGTTGTGCTTATTTGTCATTTTTCGAGGTAATGTTAACTATTGGAGCTTATGCAAAAGTCATTTTTATAGACAATATCTGAAGTTTAGATATAGTTATGATTTAAGAGAATTGTACAGTGAAGTCGTTAGTTTAATTTAAGAGAAACTGAATGAATTATTTAATGTTAATTGCTAGACCTAAGAACTGTTCTCACTATCCACAAGCTTTTACTCTTCGGGATTTTCCGACGACGGTCTCATAATCTTAGAGGCCACTTAAGCTTACTTTTTAGAATTAATCTCGTTTATATACCGAAACAATGGCGACAATGCAAGGTGCCAACACTAAAATAAGCATTACTTGTACAATTGCAACCTCGTAAGTCTTCTCTTTCTAGCTCTTAAGGCGTTCTATGTATTTTTGAGATTGTGACCGCATGACGTCGCCAACTTTAGGGATTTTCAAGTCTCAATATTCGTTGTGATAATAATAAAATAATAACAATAATAAATAATGAAATTCCTCCAGCTTTTTGACTTGCACCTAAGTAGATGCAAAATAATTAAAACCAAAACAAATGTAAAGCAGAAGTCGCTTAAATGCTTTTTTACGAAACCATAATCACAAAATAATTTATATAACAAAAAGTATATTTTTATATTTTATTAACCCAAATTTCCAAATTACAAAATGGCAGACCTAAGAACGAATTTTTAGGTTTTCGGAGGCCATCTTAGGTCCGCCATTTTGAAATTTTGAAAAACTAATAAGATACTTATAAACAGCTACCCTAAAGGTGCCTGCATAATATATACAAGGTGTTGCAATAATGTTTTTCTTTTAAAATTAAAAATGTTGATTAAATATTGGAGTTACTTTGCTTTGGCGGCCATTGAAGCTGCGCCATTTTGAAATATCAAAAATCACCATATGATACGTATGATACGGCTTTAAAAACGTTGATTTATCTTAAAAGTTTTAAGTTTGAGGAGGGGGTTGCTTGTTTGACAAAGAATGACCCATATATAGGTTTTACAAAAAAAGTATTTTTTTTTTTTAATATATTTTTTTTATATTTTTTAATATGTCAGATCACATTTCAAACCGTAAATATTTTTCTGTAGTGGGTTTTTAGTTTTTCGAACTTAATTTTTGCTATTACAAAGAAAATAATGACGTCATTGGGCGTTTATAGATCTAGGTAGAGGGTGCAATTATAGGGTTACCATGTGTTTGCTTTTAAGCGAACATGTTCGCATTTTCTGTCTCGTGCTGGCTTGTTCGCTTTTTTCGCTCGATTAGACCGATCGACTTTTGTCATATATATTTTAATTTCTTTTACCAAGTGTTTAAGTACCAAAAGTACGAAAACAAAGCCGCAGTTGAGCGCATTTTCGAAATTTTCGAAGGCTTAAAATCATATTTTCTGTCCCAAGAGAACCTCCTTAAAATCATAAAAAATTTCTTTGTGGGCGAATGTTTTTTGTATTTCGTCCTCTCTTATATGTCAATTTTCAACGACACACTGCTTGCTTCAGAAAAAGAATCTAACAGCCCTTTGGAAACTTTGGAGGAGATTGTTTCTGTTCTCAAGTCTTTGCGCAACAGATTCGAACACAAATTTTTTCCTTTAAAAGTTAAAAGTATTCTCTCGAAAGCCCGAAGTTAAGGCCAAGTTGCTGATTGCGGTCATTTTGAAAAACAAGTTTTCAACGTTTATGATCAAGCACGCACATACTCGGAAATATGGACCCATTGACTTTAAAAATTTCGTGTGTTTCAATGGCTTAATTTCAAGCAAGGAGAGAAAACTGTTTTGTATTTAAAGGCCCATACGCAGCATGCAAAAATTCCGCAAAAATTCCCTTTTTTGGGATTTTTTTTTTAACATGAAGTTTTGACATTTCGTGCAGAATTTTTGCATGCTGCCTATGGGCATTTAACGATAAAAAATGTCATATCGGTTGTCCGCTTTTTCACTCGGAATCGGATCTGGTAAGCCTATAATAATTCATAACAATTTGGTAACAAGCTATGTTCGCAGCAAAGACTCTTTGAAGTGCACCTATGACAGGACATAATCAGTTAAGCTGCTGTTATGTGAAAATTAGACGACAAGAAGCGTAATTAACCCTTAATAAAACATGGAAACTAAAAACGCTCCTTTGCTAATATTCTGTAAGGACATAAGTAACCTTATATTAAAATAATAATTAAATTTCGCGTGTCACATCTAAGTAGTTAGTATCATTATAGAACACTGCACTTGCGACTTTATGCGCGCTTGAATTTTCGTAAAAGTTTTACCCTTTTTTTTTTTTGAACATAAGTATATGTAGTTCTAGGATGTTGTTGGTGGGTTTCGCGGCCTCCCGTAAACATACAGTTGTACATAGAGCTGTAGGACGTATGCATATGCCCTTAAAGGCTTTAAAATGCATATGGAAGACGCTGGATTTGCCAGGACTGCCAAACCGCCCTTTTTATTTAGCAGTTTGTTGTTTTTCGGTTTTCTGCGGTTTTTAATTAAAATTAACTTTGTTTATTTTGAGCTTTTCCCATTTGAAGCATCCCGTTCCAGTGCCCCACCCCGAAAAAGTAATATTTATTTTTAGCATTTTGAGCGCTTTTCGTTGCTCATTCTGTAGACTTTTGCGTTGTAGTTGCTTCTAATTGCAGCTATTTGCGTTGTTGTCGTTGCAACTGGAATCTCGATTGTTGTTGTTGTTGTTGTTGTTGTTGTTAGTTTTACCTGTTGGTAGCAGCTCCAGAGTTTTGCAATCATCGTCATCATCTCTCATCGCAGTTATGTAACTTTAGCAACTTTGTTGAAGTTTGTGTTATGCCTCCTGGCGTACGACAAATACGGACGGACACTTACGCATAGTATTACATGGATAAATCCAAGCCATGTTTACATCTAGTTTTTTTTGTTGTTTTTGTTATTTTGATTAAGGTTTGTTATTTGCGTTTTTGTGTGGTGTTTACATTTTAATTTGATGCGTTGCAAGGCTATAATTAAATTTAGAAGAAGTTGGAAATTGAAGCTTATCATCATTTACTAATTCGGCAATATATATTTTCTGCAACAAAAAACATTTACTACCAAGTAAAAGAAAAGAACTTCTGGGTTTACGTTATCAGTTCCTTATAAGTATTTCACAAAATCGAAGATAAAGTATTTTTAAATAACAATTTCGGTTTAACTTTCATAAATGGAATACGGTAAGAGGACAAAGTGTCCAATAACAATTTAAAGTCAGTACGCAGCCTCGTAAAAAGTCGTGAAAAAAAAATGCTACTTATTTTGTGAACAAAAAGACCAAACAGTGCTGCCCATATCTGGGTAATTGACATGTGCATAGATGGCGCATTTAACAATAGGTGTCGCCAGCAACAAAAAACAATAAGTAAATATAAAAATCAGCTTTTTGTTCAAATTTGTTACAAGTGTAAAAAAAAAAAAAAGTAAAAAAAAGAATCGCACTAAAGACAACATTACTTGGTATTTATTTCGCAAATAACGCCATTACTGTCTTGTTTGGGAAATCGTTGGGAAAAAAAAACTCGCCGATAGAAGGCAAAACTCAAGAAAATGCGAAGTTTGGGGGTAAACTCATATTAATACGCAGAGTTGAGTGTGGAAGATTTTGTAGAGACGTACGTAAGTGAATTAATATTGCAATTCAATTATCTACATTTCGCGGAATATTTTTAGTTCGAAGCCATGTTACAGAATCCGGCAGCATATTTGGAAAATTTCCACATGTCTCCTCTGATGTTTTCAACATATTTTATGCGTTGTTGAAGCCCCACATGGTCCCTAAACGACAATTTTCTGCTCTTTAGTAAAATTTGTGCATATATTTTGTTACTGCTATCAAAATAAGTTGCTGCACTTAAATGTTTTGTTTGTAGCGCTCAAACAGAATAGCTGATGTTTTTGCTGGCGCCATCTACATATCAATTCGGCTATTCAACACCAACGGGCAGACTGGAGCTTGCTGTACGGCAAAGAATAAAATTGTTAGAGTCTTAAGGACATCTACACTCAGTGTCTTTTATCATTCGTGAACCGCTATTTGCGGTGCATTCTTTGCATATTCTGGCCGAATACTATACCGAGCAACAGACCATGGTTCAGAACCAAGCAACCTGCTATTCAAAGTAAGCTCTATGTCGAAAATATAAATGGTTAGGGCATATTATTAAGGAAACCTGCTAGTGTATCTAGAAAATAGGGTTAGACTTCAACCCCATGGCAGTAGAAAGTCCGCCCAAGTAACACCTGAAAAACACACTTGAAGTCGAACTGCGCAACTCAGGGAAAAGCTGGAGTGAAATCAAACACCTAGCCCTAGACAGGGTTCAATGGAACATATTTGTAACAGCCCTATGTTCCACCTAGGAATTAAATGGATTAAATATAAAAATATATATATATTTTACCAACAAATATTGTTGCTGCACTTAAATGTTTTGTTTTTAGCGGTCAAACAGAATAGCTGATGGTTTTGCTGGAGCCATCTACATATCAATTGCCAAAAAAAAATGGGCAGCACTGGAGCTGCGTACCAAAGAATAAAATTCTTAGCGCTAAGAACTTTAATAGTGGTTTTTTTTTATATGAAGTATTGGTTTCTTTCAGGCGTTACCGACACAGACCATTGATTACGTAAAGTAAGCCAATATTTTTGGTATGATTTAAGACTTCTAGTGTAGTAGAAAATAGTGTCGGGTTGCTCAGGAGTGAGTGAACAAAAATGAGCAACTCACTAAAGTGATCAGCTCGACTCAGCAAAGTTTTTCATTTAGCTCACATGCTCACTTGCTCACTTACTCACTTACTCACTTGCTAACTCGCTTTTTAGCGAGGTTGCCACATTTTACTTTTTTTGTGTTTTCAGTTAGCTTACCTGATCGCTTATTTTAACGCCACAAACCAAGGTATATTTGATTCAGTTGGGGATTGTAATGGTCGCTCTTCATCATCATCATTTAACTGACAGGTATTGGAAATCTAAAATTTTTTCATATCAGCAGTTTACAGGATCTCGAAACAGGTTGATTAATTAAAAGAAAACCCACTATAATTAGACGGTTTTCATATTTCATTTACAATTCAACGATAAGCCCGTAGTTCAAAAGTTTCTAAGATAGCATTTCAACGCTATCCAACAAAAGTTTTTGGGATTAAATTTGCTTAAAAGAACAACGCATTGCTGCTGGGTCTCAAATTTGGTTGAAATATGGTAGATTTCTGCCATGCTACTAAATATTTGACATACTCTACGGCTCATGCTATGTAAGCGTAAGTATAGTAAAACAATTCACATTCAATATGGTTGGTTTTAAATTAATATCAATTTAAGTTAAATCAATAAACGCACCTTTACTAGTAGGTACTTATATAACTACCTTTTGATAAACAAAAGCGCCTGTATTGGGAAACGCTATCATTTATATGATAATAAGGCAGACTGTGCTAAGCCCGTCGGAACCCAAGCTGTGGCAAACAAAATCAACCGACTCAAATACACAGTGCCCATATTTTAGGTTGATTTTAATTTTCATCAGGACGAATTAATTAAAATTGGTGCGGCAATGTGGTCACTGTTGGTATGTACTTTAAAAACCAACAATAGGCTACATACCTGGACAAACTTGCATTTCTATATGCATATATTATCGATGGTATATGGTTCTTAGTATGTACGTGAATATATGTTGTGCTCGGTTTGTGTGGGAACGCAATTCAATACATATTGAATGTTTTGATAAAAACTTGAATTCATGGCAGCCTATTTTGGTAACTCCTGCAAAGTTATAAAGCACTCAAAAATATTTATTTATTTTAATTTAAGGTTTACCTAGGCATTTTTGCAATTACATATGTGTACTATGCAATCATGCCCAAATCTCAATTTATATTTTTATTTCATTTTTCATTTTATATTATTTGATTTGATTTTTATAAAATATTTATTAGAGCAATAATATATTCAAAAAAATTTTTCTCCAACAGCTTGCTTGCGCCATCTAGCGACAACAGCGCCAGCTAGCGGCCAAACTATAATGAAGTACTTATATATGATGACAAGATTATATTAAACATTTTTTATAAAAAAATGGATAGATGTTTTTGTAAGGTTCCAGCATTTTATTTTCTGAAAAAATTCAAAATCCCCATTTAACGAGGTATTTTGGAGGTTATCCCAAAATCTTGAGGTACTATGGGATTTTGCGCCTCTGATTCATTTTCAGCGGCCCCAAAAATAACGTAGTTGAAACCCATATAAATTTCACACAACATTTTTTGGGGGATCTGTATTATAAAGGGTCATCAATCTAGAGGTTTTTTTTTCAATAGGGTTTTTTTGATAAATCACGTGTGAGTAATGTCAAGTTGCCATGTGTTTTTTATTCAGTTTTTATCATGGAAAGACTTACACCCGAACAACGTTTACAAATCGTACAATTATAATATTAAAATTAGCGTTCTGTAAAGAATGTTTTTCGCGCAATTCGGCCATTTTATGGAACCAATTCGGTGAACAACTAATTTCACGCTCCGGACTGGTGATTTGGCCACCAAGATCGTGTGTTATCACACCGTTAGACTTTTTTCTTTGGGGCTACGTGAAGTCCAAAGTGATTGTGGATAAGCCATCTACGATTGAAGCATTACCCGTGTTATTCGCGAAATACCGCCGATTATGCTCGAACGCGTCATCGAAAACTGGAACCTCCGCATGGACGAGCTACGGCGCAGTTGCGGCCAACATTTGAAAATGATTATCTTTAAAAAGTGAATGGCTAGAATGGTTCTTCCTATTGATGATCAAGATTTTCCAATTCATTTGAAATTTTTGTTTTTTTGCATTTAAAAAAAAAAAACCTCAAGATTGATACCTTAATAAAAAATACTTTAAAAATAATATACGGCCCCGTTCCGGAAATCAAATCTGAACAATTTATTCGGATTCGTTTTGAAAACGAATGTTCGGTGCTCCCAATTCCACCAAACCGAATTTTTCATGTGAGTTGAAACCGAATGTTTCGTTGCAAGAGGAACTAAAACGAATCGGCAAAAAAGGTTTAACAAAATTACTTTTTTTATACGGAAATAATTTTTTAAATATTCTTTGATATTCTTAGATTATTTTTGTGCCTACTAAGGTAGATATTCATTGACAATTATTTTTAAATATTTTTTTTTTCTTACTTGCATGTGCACATATCATACACGAACACATGCCGATAAATGCGAGAGGGCTCCCGCAAAGTCGTGTTTAATTTTAATAAATGTTGTTGCTGAAGTAATATTTTTGTGGATTTTTATTTTGAAGATAGAATATTAAAAAACTTGGAATATTTTAATGAAAATAAAATGTAAACAACATATGCGAATAAAAAGGTGAAGAGCTGCGGCAACCATGTCAAAAAAAATAATTTCGCGCCAACACAATAGCAGAATTTATCGGAAAAATAAGGGAAACATACGAATTTACCGAAAATAAAAAGGGAAGTTATCCACAAAAAAATTCGTTTTCCGGTGAATCCGAATAAAATTGTTCGGTTTGTTTTTTTCGTTTTCCGGAGCACGGCTGATAGTTTCATTTAAAACTAAAATTTTAACAATTGTACGAAAAACAGAATAGAATAGAAAATAATATATCAGCTTTTTAAAAGTTAGAAAAATAGACGCGTTATCAACTGTTAATTTATGATGAACTATTTTCAGGAACTTTTATTTTGACCCATAAATCAAACTGCAGCATTAGTTCTTGAAAGATTTTTTTTAAGCAATATCCAATCGTCCACATCAAACTTCTCAAGGTCTCAATGTATAACATGGCGCCGCAAACTTTATTTGAAAAAATGGATGTAGGGTAATCAACTTTCCTGCAATATTCTTAGAACTTGGTCAGAAATTAATAAACCACGAAAAACTATCACCGGATACGAACATGTCTCAAACGATGCTTTTTCGTATAAACCATTTATGTTCTGTCAAGCCTTCTTTGGCCTGCTAAATACATTTCACAAAAGAATATCCTTGACCCATCGGCACAGGCTATATTAAGTAGAGCAGCATCAGTTTTATTATTCGATTTCATCCCATCGAATTGGTAAATTGCATGGCTTCATACCTTTCGATGACAAAATCAAAGACATTTGACCTCCGGCAAGCAGTTAAAAGAAAGCAGGCCTGCTGACGTCACTCGTGCACTCTTCAATTTATTGCACAATTTAAAATTTATTGTTTTTATCTCGAATGCATTTTACAACGCCCTTGTCAATTGTTTTATGTTTATCACACCTCACTACTCTAAGTTCAAGGTAAATATTATTTCATATATTTCCAGTAAGGAAAGAAATTCGGGGGCTGAGTAACTATTTCCTGACTTTGAATGAAATGCATTTAAAAAGCATACTAAATACAATAAACATATCAAGCTTTTGAAGTCATGTAGTATACTGCGATGAGTCTCTACAGATTTAAAGGATGTTTAAGGTGAAGTGCAGTTTGCATTGGCGTTTATATACTGCAGGCTGGTGTTTTAAACCCATACATAGATGCATGGATTAACGTGCAGTTGCCGGGTTAGGAGACTTTTCTCTAATGGCAACTGATTAGCATTTAAATTAAAATGTCCAAAGTGGCCTTAATAAAATGTTTCTGGGTGCATTGGAGTACTCACACTGTGTTCGTGTTGGAAAATTTTTATGACGTTATTGTCACCTGAGTTGACTGTACCATATTTTGGAATTAAAGTGAATGGTGGCCAGATTTCAAATATTTTCTAATTGTTGATAACGTGAGTTTATGTCATTATTGCAAAAAAATTAAAAAAATTGGGAAAAATAATCTCACCTACAAGAATTGTCCTAAAAGTCTCGAAGTCTGTGCAAAGAATTAACCTGTGGCCAAAAAAATCTTGAATCGTTTTTACACCAGAAAAAAATCTTCTAACTTACAATAATGCGGGAAAAAATCTAAAATCGGGGCCAAAATCTTAATATCGGCTTGCTTGCAATCTTGAAATATTATAAGATTTCTGGAAACCAGCCCGAAAAGTCTTAACTTGAGTTTATTATGATTTTTTCAAACAAAAAAATAAGAATCTTTGAACTTAAAATAAGACGGGAAAAAATGGTAATCAAAAAATGTATTTAAGAATTTGAACAATCTCGAGTATAAGAGAATTTTTGGGGTTCATTTAAGAATAATTTCTTTTCTTTTCTAGGAAAATAAAATTGTCCATTGAAATCTATTGATAAAACTTCGTTCGGTTTCTCTTTCCCCCATCCCAAAAAGCTGTCTACGCAACTGGCGTAAAAAGTCAATGATTAGACCAAAACTAATTTTCGAATTTTTAACTCTTTTCTTTGTTTCATGATTATTATAATCCGCTTTTAAGCTTATAAACTTTGTTTGTAATAATATACCTAGATTTCTATACTTGTAAATTTATATTAATACGTATGAATTAATTATATATTATATGTATGTACTTTGAAATGTATATTTTTTTGTTTTTGATTATCAAACTTATTATTTAAAAGGTATGCAGACTTTTTGTCAGCCACCAGATTTTTTGGTCTTGTTTTATGTTTAGTTTTTTTATTGTAATTCAAGAATTTTTTTTTTGTCAAGATTATTTGATGCTATTTTAAGAGTTATGGGCTTTGTTAAAACTTTCCAGGAATACAATCTTTGTTTTTTAGGGAAGAAAAAATAAAAAACCTCTTTAAGCTATCGTACTATTTTGGAATAAATTTTATTAATTAAAATAAAAATATAATAATAATTATAATGAAATAATTGGTAACATTGAACCTGATGCCGTCGAGCGCAACTTTTAAATGTGTATTTAAATCTGCACTGCTTTGTTTAAACAGCGGTGCTACCAGACAGCTGCGCAAGCAGTGCGTAGCAAAAACAAAGCAACAGCTGGCAACTATCGTTATCGTTAACTTTGCAAACAGCTGACTTACACTTGATTTTTCTGCGCAGTTTTGTCGCAATATGGTCATAACGCAAATTGTTTGTAAAAACTAATAACAATAAATTCAAAATTTATATAAAATGTCGCTAATGCGTTTTTTGATAACACGTCAAGCGTTGTCGTTGCTTACAAAACGCTCAAATGCAGTAAATTTGCCGCTGCTACAAAAAGGCAACCAAATTGCATTGTGCTCGACCTTGGCTAATTTGGGAGCAGCCAAAAGCACAATATTACCCGCTACAAATGAAGCCTTTACACAGCAAACACGTGGACACAAGCGTTTTGGACATGCTAAAGAGCCCACACCACGTCTAACCAAGTACTTTCATCTGTTTCTATTGGGTTTATTTTTCTTTTCCATCGCGGACTGGAACAAGTAAGTAATGCAATGCAATGCCAGCCAAGACAATGTTTTATTTAAGCCATTTACAGAATAAAGCGCATGATCACGCCCAAAGTAGATGCAGATGCTGGTCATCGACCCTCCAATGCGGCCAACGTCAATTGCGAGAGCTCAGATAGCGACAGTGACAGCGAGGATGAGGATGAGGATGAGGATGAATCTGAGCTTAAACTGCATGAGGGCAAGATAGTAAAAGAAAAAGTTGGCTTCCGCGAGCGTAAGGTAGTGTATTAAGTTGCTGCTAAGCTCTCAAATTGCTCTTCTCTTAACTATTTACTTATATTTCTTTTATACTTTTCGTTCTTTATGTTGCTGTCACATTTTATTTTGCCATACAATACATAAAACACACACAATATGTTTGTTTTATTGCCACAAAGATTATTGAGTATGAGAATCGCATTAGGCAATACTCTACGCCCGACAAAATCTTTCGTTACTTTGCCACAGTGCGTCTACAGGATGCAACACAGACTATTGTATGCATGACACCTGAGGACTTTCTACGCTCCATTTATCCGGGCATGAAGCAGCCTGATGGTAAAGTTGTCTAGCTATACAACTTAAACTACTAAGCTAGCCTAAATATTAAGAGCTACTAACATTTCAATACCGCCCATTCATTAGTCACTTTATGATCACGTTTTATGTTGGCGTCTAGTCTATGCAAAATTTTTAATTTATTATACAATTCCTTTAAACAATCACTGAACTTTTTGTTTTGGTGCTATAAATTTTTTGCTTTTTAACCGTACTAAGCTCTCAAGTATTGTGTGTCTCCTTAATGCTTATTGCTTAGATCATTGAGTATGAAAATCGCATACGACAGTTTTCAACGCCTGATAAGGTATTTCGCTACTTTGCTACCATACAAGTGCCGGTTGCCGATGATCGCCATGAGGTCTACATGACTCCAACTGATTTTTTGACTAGCATGACGCCAGGCATGAAACAACCAGATGGTACGTGGTATGATTTTCAAAAACCCCCAAGCAATCATCAGCTTTACTAATTGGCAGCAATTTTTTTTAAATTATTAATTAACCTGTCTTTCTCATTTAAAGGTCTTGGCTTGGATCAGTATCGTCGCTATGATCCCAAGGTATGTTATTATTGAACAAAATCTAAATGGAGGCAAACAAAATACATAATCAATTTTTAACCACTTAAGTTATCAGACATACAAACCTTATTTTTGGGTTTGATCCTAGTAAATAGAAAAATGGAAAGAATCTTTTGGATTGATGATCTAGGACCTATTAAATTAAACCATACCATGGTGTATAAGCAGTCGTCAACGATTCCTAGTTTAATCATATTAATGGCTCTAAAATATAATCCAACAACCAATGGCATAATCCATAATTGAATGACCTGATAAAAATCCACAAAATAATATTATAGCCAGAAATCAAACCAAAAACATGACAAGTTAATAACCTTACAAACACAAATGTTCATTACAAAGTTTTTGCACTTTTTCAATTTAAATCGATTGGAAACTAGAAACAATATCATGAATAATTTTTGATTGATTATCTAAATCGTTTGCTCTTTCTTTTTCAGTCCGTAGGCGAACAGCTCAACTTGCATTTGGAAAAGAACAGCATCTTCTATAAACTCGGCTCCTTTGGACTTATTACTTTCTCTGACTATATATTCTTGCTTACTGTGCTCTCAAGTAATATATGCACTCATTATATTATAATAACTTTAACAAACACTTTTTTTTTAATTTTAGTTTCCCGTCGTCATTTTGAAATTGCTTTCCGCATGTTCGATTTGAATGGTGATGGCGATGTAGACTCCGAAGAATTCGTAATGGTGGCCACGCTAGTGCGTCAGCAAACCAGCATGGGCACACGCCATCGTGATCATGCCAATACCGGCAATACTTTCAAGGTTAGCCCTAGATTTACATTTAAATAATAATCAGTAGTTACTAAACTAACATCGATCATCTGAAGTAAGTTGCTCTACTAAACAAACTTGTATTGTATTTTCTATGTCTCTTTGCTTTATCCTTTTTAACGTATACGTCTCGTAAAACGCGTGTATGACTGTGTATATAAGTAACTTAACTTTCCTTTTATTATAAATAACTTACAGTCTGTAAAGGTACTTTTAATATTGAAACGCTTTGAAACTTTCTTTTGCTACACTTTTGTATACAATTCCAATACTTCCCGCACATACGTTGCACCCCACTAAGCTTAAGGTTTAACAGCGCACTACTTAATTAACCTAAAACCACACACGCTTGCACATAAAGGTTGAATAATTATTTTTGTAAATACTAAATTAAAACTATGCAATCCACAGGGCGTCAACTCGGCTTTGATAACGTATTTCTTTGGACCCAACATGGATGAAAAACTGACTATTGAAAAGTTTTTAGACTTTCAGGAGCAGCTACAGCGCGAAATACTCTCACTTGAATTTGAACGCAAGAATCCCAACGAGGATGGCATGATAGCTGAGGCAGACTTTGCCGAATTGTTGCTAGCTTATGCGGGATATCCCTCAAAAAAGAAACAAAAGAAACTCAAACGTGTGAAGCGTCGCTTTCGTGATCATGGCATAGGCATATCCAAACAGGATTATCTGGACTTTTTTCACTTTCTCAATAATATAAACGATGTTGACACGGCTTTGACGTTCTATCATATAGCTGGCGCTTCCATAGATCAGCAAACCTTGCAGCATGTGGCCAAGACTGTGGCTTTGGTGGGACTATCAGATCATGTTGTAGATGTGGTCTTTACCATATTCGATGAGAACAGTATGTTGACTATAAAATTCACATTTTTGTATGCTTTGTCTAAACTTTTTGTTTCTCAAACAGATGATAATCAGCTGAGTAACAAAGAATTCATATCGGTCCTGAAGAATCGCGTGCAACGTGGCCTAGAAAAACCCAAAGATACGGGCTTCTTAAAAATGATACGCTCGGTGTTTAAGTGTGCCAAAGAAACCAAACCCGTATTGTTGGATATCTAGTAATAATACATATTACTAAAATGGACTGCCACAAATGGCGCACAACTTAGTCATTTTACTTACGCTTGTTCTTATTATTATTATTTTAGTTAATGTTCAGTTTTAAAACTAGCCCAGATGTATTTTTAAATATTTCGTATATTTATATATCTCTATATTTATAAATCTTGTGGTCTTATTACTTTCTTAAAATATAAATTGATAATAGTGTATAATAGTGCTGGAGAAAACATCGATGTTATATCGATGCATCGATGTATCGAAGTTTGAAATATCTATATATCGAAGTTGGCCAGCAAAGATGTTTCTCCAGCACTTCTGCACTCATCAAATGGGTGTTTAGTAGTGCTGGAGAAACATTTCTGTTGGCCAACATCGATATTTTAATACTTTGATACATCGATGCATCGATATACATCGATGTTTTTTCCAGCACTAGTATATAAAATAAAATGTTGAATATTTTTTAATCATAACAATAAATCTACAATTGCATTGTAATAAGCAACTGGGCAACATTAAGCTTATGTATACAAAATATATGATTAAAAGGCTGCCTGTCACATTAAAATTTTTATTTATAGCTCCCTGTGGAGTAATACGTGCATATAAATAAATCAACTTATTATTTATAAAATGGTATATACTATGCACCGCTTAGCTGTTAGAGCAAACTATTTTATTTAATTAAAATACTTAAAAGTAGCCAATAATATTCTTAATTATATTAAGAAGCTTCTTAATGCATTTGAGATGATAGCCCTCTATTGAATTACAATTTACTTTTTCATTGTTTTCTGTGTATATTGGTCTTTTACATATTGTTGGCAATTACGTAAACAAATTTTATTTAACAGATCGAGGAGCGCTTTTAAGTGCAGGTAAAAAATTTGCATATCTAGAAAAAAAAAGGTAATCAGACTTAATTTGTTATATTTGCCGATTGAAACAAGTTTCTCACAAAGTGCGGCTAAATATATAAGCGAAGTATCTATTTCTTTCATTTTGTTTTTTTTTTAAGCCTTTCCAGAGGTTACGTTAAATCAAACAATTTTATCTTGAACGTATTTCCTAATTTGTATCGACCTATAAACTCAGGATAAATACATTACAAAGGAATTTCTTTTCAAAAAAAATTGAATGCGTGTGTTAAACAAATTATGTACCAACAGAGATAAATAAGGAAGAAGAAAAAACTTTTAAAATCTATGTTGAAACTATCTCTTGTATATTTTTATTCCTACCATTCCCTTTGAGAGCTTAAAGTTATGTAAACCAGTAGCTCTTATTCAGATTCAGCTCAAAAATGCTTTGATCTGTAAAGATCTAGATTCTAGAGAGAAACCTTAAAAAACATTTTGAGAATGTGGAAGCGCCAAAACAGCTTTTAGTAACTGGTTACACCTATCTATCTATTGTACCTATATCCTATACATATTGTAATACTATGTAAAAATTGTTCTTAATCTATAAGGACGCAAAATTTCAGTACACAACTTAAACGATAACTGGAATGAAATGTAGACACTTATTATGGAATGCGCATGCTTAAAACTTAACTTTACGCCACATCAACATCCTGATCCTCATCGTCGAGGCCTGTGCCAAATAGCTCCTGCTCATGATTCTTTAAATGTACCGTATAGGCATCCAAATCAGTAAATCTTCTATTGCACTCACAGCATTCTAGCCAAGCCTCCACAGAGTCATCGCAGTCATCAAAAGACTCCGCACCGCTGTCATAGACCAATTCAGATTGTTGTTTGCGTGTGTTGGCTGCAACACCAGACCCCGTTTCTGACAAATGTATGTTCTTATGTGCTGTATAGTCCAGATAATCTTGAAATTTTTGTGGACAACGCAGACATTTGTACCAACGATCGCGCATATGGGTAATCATATGCTTCTTAAGTGTGGAGCACTCGCGAAAAGGTTTGCGGCATTTGCTGCAACTGAAAGGCTTTTCTCCGGTATGTATCATAAAATGACGCTTTAGATTGTGGCGTGTGCCAAAGGGTCGTTGGCATAGCGGACAAGGATACTCTCTGCGCGCGCGTATATTGGATTTTGCAGGCGTTGCATCATTGCTGGCTGAGGAGGCACTGCTGCAGCTGCGAGGTGGTACGGGAGCAGCAGTTGAAGGTGGCGCTGCTGTAGGGGTTAGAGTAACGCGTAAGGTCTGCTGTAGTGCTGGCGATGGTTTAGGAACTGCTGCTTTACTGGGTTGCGTTTTAGGTGACTTTGTTGTGGCTGCTGCAGTCACTGTTGGTGTCACTGTTGGTATTACTGTTGCTGTCAACGCTGTGTCCGATTCGTCATCGTCTTCGCCCACTTCATCGCAGCTGCTCTGCGGTTTGATCAACAAATTAATGCCTTCGCAATGGGCACAGCGAGTCGAATCCTGTTCTGTGGGCGGGCGTAGGCGACATATCATGCATATGAAGTTTGCATCGTTGGCATGACGTCGTCGATGCTTCTTAAGATCACTGAACTCACGAAAGCGGCGCTCACACATGTCACAGGCAAAGGGACGCTCACCTGCAAAATTTAGAGTTATAAGTAGCACAAATTGATAAAGAAGTAAAGAAGCAGCTAATTATTGTTCTCTTCTTCTACTTCTTACTAAGAACACTCACCTGTGTGTATCATCATGTGACGCCTTAGATTGTAATTGGATTGAACTTTTTTGCCACAGGCCAAGCACTGGTAAAGATGACGTCCACGTCGCTTCACAAAACTACGCGACGCAGCCCCAGTCGTCTTTGCTACTGGCCTGTAGTTTTCCAGTTCATCATCCGATTGCAAAACTATGACTTGTTCAGAGTTGTCCTCCTCCATCAGCTGCTGTTCTTCGTCGTCGTCAAGCAACTCACAACTAACAGCCGCTGCTGCTGCAAAGGGCAGCTCTTCATCGTCCTCTGTAACCTGAGCGTTAGGATTGTGCTGTTGCTGCGGCTCCAGCTCTTCCTCACTATCGCTGTCCAGCAGCTCAATTTGTGCCACGATTCTGTGCGACATATTTTCAGTAATTTTGGGTATAAGTTGTATATCAGGCGATTGACGTTGCGTCACAGTTGTGGTAGCCAAACTGCGTGCAGTACTAATTATTAAAGTTGGTGTTTTGTCGTGTGCTTGCGGCAAACACTGTTCCATTGGTTGCAGCTGTTCGTCGTCATCTTCATCGTCGAGTAACTCAATAACTGGTTGCTGCTGGCGACGCTTGGCCTCGGCAGCTTGTTGCTCCTGGCCTATTTTCAGCAGCAGACCCTTGATCTTGGCATCATCTATAGATACAAAGTTTTCCTCGGGCTCTTCATACTGATAGCTGATTTCCATGGGCGCTGCATTTAAGAGCTCACAATTTGTATCGCAACAAGGTCCACAGCAGGCTGTAGTGCAGCAGGCAGTAGCATCATATACAGCGCAGTCGCTGCAGCAGTCGGCGCAGGGCGTATGTGTATTACAGGCTGTTTTATTTGCAGCCAGTTCCATGTTTTGGCTAAACGGAAGAGGACAAGAGGGGGTAGTTATTAATACGTTTCTGCGCCTGTGTATATGCTATGAGTTTTGCCCTAATTACCTAGTTACTATGTTAAGGGTGAATAATGCACTGCGACCATAGGATCCATTGCCTTCCGCTTTAGCGTTAAAGCTTTTCAGTGAGTCTCTTTTCCGAAATAAATAAGTTATCCCATGCAACAATCTTGATTGTTTGCCTGCCAAAGATATATGTTCTTATTCTAGCTGGAGGGTTCGACTCAGTAAGTTTATGCTGTGATTGTTCCCCTAATGTTTCACAGAACCGACAAGTGTAAAGAGTTATTGATACTTGACTTACTCAGATGCCTCCGCAGTCCGTAATGTGGAGTGTCGTTAACGCGCCCGTAATAGAATTTTGCGGTTTACTCACACATAAAAAACACCACCTTCTACTACTACAACTGTAGTCCTCTTCTCCTTGTGGAGCATAGGGCCTCCGCCACAATCAACCTAAACTACCTCAAAAAACATTTAGAACGGAAAAATCTTCAAGAGATTGTAAAAAAAAAGGAACTACCTTTATTTTTCTTTCATTAGAACTCATGAAATAATCACTACTTATGAGAGTCTAATAAACAACGAGACATTGACATTGTCTTAATACACTCCTTTTCCCACATAAACAATTTTCCTTACAACCGTTTAGGTATCACTGCAAAATCTAGGGTAAACAACTTTTTTCGCACAAGTGGGTGCAGTACATCACACTGTTGCGTACTGCTCCGACAGTCTTTACAGTTTATATTGGCCTGACAACCTGTTTTTGCTATTTCTATGTTCTAGTATTTCCTGACCAGATTGCTAAGGCTTTGTGTATGCCCAGAGATTCTGATAGTCGATTTCTCGGTTCTGCGGTCCCTTCTCAAGGCCGGTGCCTTGTTTTATCAAACACCCGCTTGTACTACACCGTATTTTCTTAAATAAAGCTGCTACATTTACCTAATATCCTGACGCATTGCATTACCCAAAAAAAAAAAAAAACATTGCCAATTTAAAGTGGAATATTACCAACCTTGCCACAAGAATGTGTGTTTGATGTGCAACCAACAGCAACTAATGTTGCTACTGCCACAAAAGCTGCGCAAAAAATAACTAAACTTTCTGTGGCTGCCGCAGCTTGGGCTCAATCTGCGCAACGTCTCTGCCGCCGTCACCGTCAACGCTGCCGTCGTCTTCTTTGGGTCTTTCGTTGGTTGTCGTCCGGTCACTCGTTGTTTTTGCCGTGGCCGCTTTGTTGTTGGCTCGTCTGCCGTGCCAGTAAAGAAGAAACTGGATTCAAAATGCGCTCGCTCGGGCTCAGCAACCGCAAAAGTCGAGTTTCAGACACGATCGAAACGAACAGCAACAGCAGCTCTGCTCGCTCGCTCGGCTGTCACCGTCGTCGTCGTCGTTCAAATCAGCCAAGCGCACCGCAGCAACAACAACAATGACGGCTCCACCATGTACATACATATGTACGTACGTGCGCTGCAGGCTTTTTAATGTATTAAGCACAACAACAAAAGCGTTGGCGACGATGATGGCGGCGGCCGGTGCGCTATTTTTTCTTTTGCTGCTGCTGCTTCTTCTTTTTCTTCGCCCTCCACTTGGCTGCGCCGCTTCGTCATGCGTTGTTCGCCACTGGCGCTGTTAACTTGATTTTCTTCAGGCGCGCAAACGCAAAAACGAACGAAAACAAAAAAGAAAATGCGCAGGGGCAAGGCACGGCGCAAAGCACACCGCAACTACAACAACAAAAATAAGTCCCAAAGATATACACAGCAAACACAAGCACACACACACAGTTGTACATAAACGGCAGCCAGCAACGAACTCAACTCACGATTTTCAAGATAACTTCGTCGTCGTCTTCGTTGTGTGCAAACAGTGGGCTAAGGCGGGACAGAGTGGTGAGGAATGCCGGCAAGCTCCATTAAAGCACGACCGCAACAATAACAACAACAGAGAGAACAGCAGCTATCGCAGCAACAACAACAACAATCAGCAACGACAATCAGCGCTACGTCGAGCTCCGTGCGCGGCCATTTGTCGCTCTTTTTCCTTTTTGGCCGCTACGACAACAACAAAAACAAAGCCAACAACAACGACAACGTCGAGTGACTGACGCGGCTGCTTTAATTATTTGCCATGCTGTGCGCATTGTTGTTGTTTTGTTTTGGTGCTGCTGCTGCCGTTGACGCTGACGTCGTCGTCGTCGTCGGCAGGCTGTTGGGGCCAGTGTTGTGCAACTACTTTTAAGACGTTGGGGTCGCTTGGCCATGAAGTGAAAACAAAGAGAAGGCGAATAAGAAAAAGAATTTGAGCGAGCGATGTCACAGATTGACCTTTTGGGGGCGCTTTTTGTTAATTAGTAACAATTGCGATCATATGACGTAAATAAGAGCGTTACATAGAAAGATGCTATACTTTTTATTTACTTTTTGGAGGAGGGCTTTTTATCCTGAAGTAAAGGACAAGAGAATGCTTCCGTTGAGCGTATAAAAATTACGTCTGATGATGGTTTTTTTTGCGTCTTGTAGAGCGTAAATTTTTTGTGAAATAACTAAAAAAAAACGATTAAGACCTTTATTCAAAAATGATCAGGACGACAAAAGAAATAGATTTCGCCATGTCTGAAGCTCGAAATTTTGCCACAACTGCGTTTTATGGTCCAGTGCTCCAGTTTTTTTTTTTTTATTTACCTACCTTTTGTTTCCCTAATATTATTTTGCTGTTTGCTGGCGCATATATCGAAAAACTATATTGAAACTTGCCACAGAATTTCCTTTCCATCTATCTGTGGGCTTCAATTTCGTAAAAATCGGTTAGGAACTTTGCGAGTTATAGACAAAAAACCCTACTAAAAGTCACCTTTTGGTAAATATGTTTTTCAAAAAGCTACAGTTGCCCCATGTGGGCTATAAAATCATTGTAGTTTTTGAGGATGCCACCCCCAGTATCGCGCAACTGTTTTGCAATATTTACCTCTAAGCATATTTTCATTTAACATAACCCATCCAACAAAGAAATATTTTTTCTCTACTTCTTGGTGAGCTTGGGATGCTTTAGTTAATCGGATACAAAAACTTTTGCGAGTGACATTATATTATTAAAATATTCAATCGCTTCTAGAGACAAAAGTTGCACACGGCAAGGCGCCTCCTCTTTTTCATTGATTTGACTGGGTCTTGGCTACTACAACTACTTCTCCCTCTCATTGGCATGCCAAGCGATCATTTGTATTCATTAGGTGTAGGTGGCTGATTTTTTGACCCGATATGCCCCGCTGCCAGCACCAACGTCAGCGCCAGCCAGCTAGTGACATCAACGTACCCCACAAAAAAAAAAAAAAAACCAACAAAAGCCAACAGCCACTCTATGGCTGAGCGATTCGCCATCGTGACTACAAGCGGACTTGCGACGTTGCTATTAAACTTGTTTACACACAGACAACACACCCACACACGAGCCCACGCAATTGTTTGGTGTGCATGTTTGGGATTTGTGGGAGCAATGCTCGGGGCCCAATCCCCAGGTGTTCGAACTTTTGTCTTAAAGTTATGCGCATAGCTGTGCTGCTATGCATGCGAATTGATGAAATCCAGTTGATCAAGAACTGCTGTCGAGGATTTTGTTCTCACCCTGTAGAAGCTGTGTGTATGATTGGTACTTATGGGAGCAAATCTTGCAGACCAATCCCCCGAGGTGTTCGAACTTTTGTTTTAAAGGCATGTATTTCACAACTTTCAATAAGAATATTGAAAAAAACAGTATGACGAAATAAATCCATTCAGCCATGTCTGTCGGTAAGTTGTTGTCCATGGCATCTGTTGCTCGAAAACTTTACGGTCTAGAAACATGAAACTTTTGTAGAATGTGCGGTAGATTTTCTAATTCTACACTTGCGTTCAGGTTATATTATTTATATATATATAATTCCTAAAGTTCCAAAGTGGCACATAGGGCCACAATTCAGGTTATTAGCCCCATTCAAAAAAATCCAAAAGAATTTCCTGAACTAGTAACACTCTAAAAATTCGACAAATACCACCATTCGGGTAACCATGTAATGAAGCGCATCCTGTCAGTCCAATTTTTGACCACACTTTCGATCATATGGGGCCGAATTTCAGTAATGATACGTTTAATGTTGGTTCTCAAGTCAGAGAGGCAAACAAAAATTTCGTCCCGAATTTCGTGTAAAGTTTCCATATTTTTAAAAGATTCACAAAATCATTCCCAAATAATAAGCTGTAAAGCGAAAACCCAGAAAAATTACCCTATTGCGATCCAAAACGGATTACTGGGATTGAAAACTTTTCTCGATCGATCTATGTTTTGGGCGTTATATGATAAATCGTAGTCAATCGACTTTCATTTGGTTAAAATGATTGAAAACTTTAAAAAAATTTCCATAGGTCAAATTTGGTCACGATAACTTCAAAAATAAAGAAATAATGCTCTTAAAACATTTGTTTTTTAATTGGTCCTCAGCAATAACCATATGGGAGCTATGTATGTAATATAACTCCGATTTCGAGAAAAATAAACTTGTTTCCCTTGACATAAAAGGGCTCGGAAAGGCAAGTTTGGTGGTACAAGCTCTTACCAAATCAGAGATCTAGATGTTCATATAGACAGACAGCTGGACATGTAAAGGGTGTTTTTTTTAAGCGTGTCCGGATTTCAAACTTAAATAAACCACAGAAAAATGTAATGATCCCAAATATGGTTTTATAAGAAGAATAACTTCATTTCACTTTATATTTGAAAATGATCTCTGGCATGTGACCACCACGACTTCGAAGCGCATCCGGGCAGTCCAATTTTTGACTACACTTTCGAGCATTTGGGGCCGTATTTCAGTAATGACGCGCTTAATGTTGGTTCTCAAGTCGTCAATTGTTGCTGGCTCGTCTGCATACAAAAATGACGACGTGTCCCCAAATAAAATGATCTAAAGGGGTCAAATCTTGCGACCGCGGCGGCCAGTTGGTGGGCCCTTTTCTTGAAATAACCTTCTCACCGAATTGAGTTTTCAGTAAATCAATGGTTGCGGTCGCCGAATGACACGTAGCACCATCGTGTTGAAACCAGAAATCTTGCCCAACAACATTTTTCGATAAATTTGGATTTTTCTCTGCACTGGCCTCTACAACAGCGATATTTTCTTCGGACCGTGCTGTTTTCATTCTGATTGGTGGTCAGACATCGTGGAATGTCAAATGAGTTCGTAGATGATCAAGAACACGACGAATAGCACGTTCTTATGGACGATTACTCGGTCCATGAATTGTACGAAAAGCTCTATAAGTTGTTACAACAGAACACTAATTTTGATGATAAATCTCGAAGATTTGAAGACGTTGTTTTGGTGTAAATCTTTCCATGATGAATTGTTAGGTCTTACTGAATAAAATGATATTGACATTCGTCAAAAGTGACAACTGGTTTCAGAGATATCCCTTACGGAACACCGGACCCTATTAAAAAAAACACACGATTTATTATTAAAGGTATATTGTATTCGGTACCTCCGTTTAAGGTGTGCAAAGTTTTCAAATGTAGATAGAGAGCAACCGAAGATGTCCAAAGTTATCCCCTAATGTTATCAAAAGTATAACATGTCTGTCTTTATGAACTGGATCTTGGTGACTAGAAGAACTAGGATAACCAAACTAAAGTGCTTAGAAGTTTAGGAACTTATAAAATTAAGATCTCTTCATTAATATCAAATATCATTATAATCGAACCAATATTATCGAAGAAAATCGCAACAATTCTATTGGGTAGCTGAGTTAGCTCGAGTCCCCGGTACGACTGAATGTTGAATGAATCAAATCTTCTTCTAAAAGTCATCAAAAAAATATAACGAAGTTTACTTTTTTTTTGTGCAAGAGTGTCAAAACCAAGGAAGGCCTCGAGTTCCTGACAAGTGTTCCAATGGCCGCAACTTATTTTTTTTATATAACCTTTAAATTGTACGTTGTATAAAATGTTGACTGAATAAATCTGCGTCTACAAGTCAACAGCTCTTTTTTTAACGATGGAGCCTGATCCCCTGACAAGTGTTATATTCGCAACTAATTTTTTTAGGGCTGTACCTTAAGATCTATCTCGACAAAATCAGCGTAACTAAGTTTTTGATGGCATAATTGGCATTATGTTTTCAGAGGGCTGTTCCAGATAGCTAAGTGCTACCAAATTTTACAGATGATAATTATTTGTTTTCAGACTTGAAAGCTATAATCATATAGCCCCAATAGAACCGATCTGTCAAAAAAAAATGTTTGCGCAAAATTCGCTGACATTTAATTTTTTTATAAGATATCGTTATCAAATGTGGCACTGGGAAGTTTTTTAATTGTACTAAATAGGACCAAACGGCCTTTTCGGATCTTTATTTGTTTTTTTTGTTTGTTTATAAAAATGTCGTAACCAAATTTGTCGTTGGGATGCTTTTAAGAGGAGGACAACATAAATTTGTTTCTTCATCGATGGACATGTCTCTATGCTCCACTTAGGAGTCAAGAATATAAGTAGTAGTAGGCAGACATGAACGCCTGGATCTCTGCGGAAACCGCAGTATACTATTTTAAGGCGGGATTGCAAATGGCCCCAACAGCAAAAGCATTTATTGGGGTAGAGTGTATTCGTATTCTCAAATATTAAGTGCATGTGCTGTTTTCTGATTATCTACAATGCAAAATATGGAGCACTAAACTTATACAGAGAATCTTGTTATACACATTTTGAGCAATCTTTTGATTCAAAAGCTTTTTCACATGGAACTTAAAAATAGGTGAGTGCAGTGTAGCTTTTAAAAAATAAATAACGAATCAATAATGGAGACTGTGAAAGCAGAAACGTGCCATGTGGGCAACTATTAAGATACAACAATAAATACGAGTACATATATACAACAAATAGTTAGGGACGCCAAAAGGGCAATAAAATTAAAAAAAAAACTTAAGAGATTTTGTACAGCCAACACAAACAATTGTATAACGACTTTTTACCCAAGCTCATATTTTGGAAAACGGTTTTAACTTTTCCATTTTTTATACGTATTGGGCGAAAAACAGTACCATTTGTTTTTATTAATACTTGATTTTATTAGTACTTACTAAAGGAAAAGAGCTTACAAAAAAAAAAAAATTTCTTACTTTGCATGTTTTTAAATTTTAATTTATTTCCGGTAAAATCAAGGCCAACGATAAGCTGTGTAGATTAGATCATAGTTTAGAGCAAAACATGGTCTAAAAAGAGAAATATTGGGCCAATCATTACACTTAAGTTAGTTAATGATACATGTCTATAATATAGGGTGGTGCTGGCCAAGAAAACATCGATATATAGAGATTTTAAGCTTCGATCATCGATGTTTTCTCCAGCACTAATATAGGGTTTACAGTTATGTAAAAGGCTATAAAAGAAAATAATAAACAAACACCAAAACGTCGTTATCGAAAAGTCAACAAAATTGGAAAGTTAAGTTTTGGTTCTAAAAATCAGTCCG
This sequence comes from Chymomyza costata, assembly GCA_018150985.1. Lineage (NCBI taxonomy): Eukaryota > Metazoa > Arthropoda > Insecta > Diptera > Drosophilidae > Chymomyza > Chymomyza costata. The sequence goes on along the minus strand of JAECWU010000781.1, from coordinate 81,574 downwards.
TTCTAAATCGATGTCAACAAAATTGGAAAGTTAAGTTTTAGTTCTAAAAATCAAAACTAGAAATGTTTTGTTTGGCTTAAAATTTAGAAAATATGTATTGAAATCTATTTGTTTATTTATTTGAAAAATTTTTGCCATAGCAGCCAAGGCCTTAACCTAAAATCAAACCCAAGTCTCAAAAGCTAAACACCGAAAAAAAAAACAAATTGAATACCAACTGCCGCTAAATTGTAAGCTCTATTATTTTAGTAACTCATATTTTTTTGCAGCTACATAATGGGCAGCACCGCTGTATAGCATTATATCAGTACAAAAGCTGTTTGCTATAAAAACACAAAGTGCTACCCATTTTTGGCCTATACAGTTTGTGTACACACTTAAAGAAATGCATGCTGTTTCGTAGTATGCACACACTCTTTCTTTTCTTTCTGTGAATAGAAGGCAATTGGTTGCACGTTTTTTTGCAGAACATCAAAAATGCAAATCTTTGTGAAAACTCTCACTGGCAAGACCATCACCTTGGAGGTGGAGCCATCTGACACCATCGAAAATGTCAAGGCTAAAATTCAAGACAAGGAGGGCATCCCACCAGATCAGCAGCGTCTGATTTTCGCTGGAAAACAATTGGAAGATGGCCGCACATTGTCTGACTACAATATCCAAAAGGAGTCGACGTTGCATTTGGTGCTTCGCCTGCGTGGTGGTATCATTGAGCCTTCATTGCGTATCTTGGCACAAAAATACAATTGCGACAAAATGATTTGCCGCAAGTGCTATGCACGCTTGCATCCTCGTGCCACCAACTGTCGCAAGAAGAAGTGCGGACACACCAACAACTTGCGCCCCAAGAAGAAGTTGAAGTAGACATTGTATTCAACAATGGCTGACGCGGTTTGGACTTTTACGTGTTTGCAAATAACTATAAAAACCGAACCACAATCGACCTACACAAATACACGCGTTTTTTTAAGAAATGTTTTATATGCTTAATAAATATGTAAACTATACGCATATGTTTGTAATATTACTGAAAACAGTAAGATTAAAATGTTTTGTTAAAACGCGTAAGCCACTGCATAAGATTTTTTATGTTAAAGGTGTTTAAACTTTGTGTATTTCGCAAAATTGTAATTTTTAGGTTATGTTCGCCATACAAGCCCGTACTGTGACGTTGCTGAGGCAATAGCTTTAAAACACTGCTGTAACCAGCGTAGCGCCCAAATGCTTTGCGTTAAGCAGCAGGATTATCGATCTTGGTAGACCATTTCGATCTCGTCCAGTTGTGAATTGATTGCAACTCATCATCGTAGCAATTTCAGCTGGTCTGCGCTGCACCCGTACCCAAGCAGCATAGCTTTATACATATGCGCTGCCAATTAAAAAATTACTGCTGCTACCAGTATGGACCATTTGCCTTTTGATCGTATCCAGTCGCTAGCTGATACCATCGTTACAATGTAAACTGGGCTGTACTCCATGCAGAGCACTTATACCCAAGTGGACTAGTAGGTATTTATACCTTGCCAATTTGCTACTGGCATTTTGAATCCTGGATGTATTTACATGTGACAGAATATTATTTTTCTGCGCAAGATCGCCGCGCGCAAACAGCGTTGACATGGCATGAACTTATCCACGTAAGTTCAAACACACTGTTGACAAAAAGAGCGCGCGTATAGAGTGCATCAACTGATTTTGTAGATCAGCATCATGTAATGTCATTTCAGCGCTATACATGCGTAAGTGCATCCTTAGAGAGTAGCCGTTGTACATATGTTCAGCTTAGGTTGAGCAGTAAATCCGGGCAATGACTTTTCTGAGTCCTAGTTTAACACTACTGCTAAAGCAGCTTCGTGATATTATCCAGTAAGGAGCAACTGTTTAAGCTTAAAATGTTCGGCTTTTTGGGAGGATTCAGATTAAAAGCGTTATCTTGGTAAGGATGGTTACGTCTAGTGTGGTTACAGGTCGCCATTTCAAATATATAGATTTTTGTAAGCCAAGAGGCATGTAATATTCGCAAAGCGACTGCTGCCAATTAGCTTTTGGATTTTGCTTATCGAGCAGCCACCGCCTTTTATTTATGACTCTATGATTATCATTTAACTTCCACTGGAAGCGAGTAATACAGTCATTTTTATTATTCTAACCGAATAAACGTAACTTAACGCTGAATGATCAGAGATTTTTATGTAAGATTATTATTTAATTTCCGCTAGTTTACTTATTGCGTCTTGTCCGTCAAATTTAAGCAACATAGCTTTGGAATATACATTTCTTGGCATGCTTAAACAAGCCACGGAAGCTGTGATTTTAGTTCGTCACTTTCTGTGCCTGTTGGTAATGCGCTTATCCTTGTCCAGGAAATGTGATTTCTTGTAATCCCGGCGTAGCACCAAATGTTTTGAAAGAGTATCAGTTACGACAGCGTTGTCAAAAGATGCTCCGTTTCAAAAGGCTAAATGCAAGTAATAAAGCTATGGTCAGGCGCTGTGACACAAGATAGACAAACCCAAAAAGCGACTCTTAAATATCGGGTAAAAGTTTATAGTATATATGCCGGGCCATAGAGAGAATATCCGGGCCCGGGGGAAAATGTACCGGTCCCGCTATTACACCTTTAGCTTGAATCATTGTGTTCTGTAAGTGCGACAGTGATTACACCGGGCCTGGGGGAATCGCCCCTCGACAAACTCTCTCGACGGGTCTGTGTATATATAAAACTTCACACTTTAATTGAAACATTCGGAGCATTCCGCAACTTGTAGGCTGAATCATATTTTAAGAAGTCGCATATTATAGTTCCATTGAGAATAAAGCAGTGACCGGTGATGACTATCGACGTGACCTGAACGCAGGAATTTCAATTTTGCAATTTAAACGTTAAACACATACTTTATGTGATTGGTGATGAAAATAATAAACAAATTTAAAAAATAGGTAATAATGCCTTATTTCCAAATTATGTGAGACCTTCTTCTTGACAGGATTAAATATAAAAAGAACATGTAGCTTAGCTTCCAATTCAATATTCAGTTACAATCCCAACTTAAAAACCAAACTATGTATTTGTTTTGTCATCAATTGAAGATTTTTAATAGGATTTAATTTCCTGCTAAAAATAACTTTAAAGCTTAAACTAATTAAACCGGCTTCAAGTGCGCGGTTTCACGATTGTGGGAAACAAATACACGCACATTTCAGGGCCTAGAGTATCAGATATGCGCAAAAATCCAAAAACTACATCAATATCTTGCTCGAATGATACATTGTACATATTAAATTCATATACTTATATATGTAATGAAATAAACATATTTGGCAAATTTGGATTATTATTATCATCTAAAGGCAACTAACAACTAAGTGAGCTCTATATAGTGTTACGTATATAATATTTTAAAAAAAAGTGTAGTTATTTATAACGACATTGTATAATAGAGCTGGGAGCTCATTAAACATACATACACATATTTTTGTGTAAAAGCTAATAAAATTAATCGCAAATGAATGTCTAAACTTAAAAATATTCATACGTTTTGGTTTGTTTGGTAATAATGGAAATAAAAAATGTAGTTATGATAAAACACAAATTAAAAAAAAAAAAAACATTTGCTGTAGCTGTTAAAGTAAGAATGATATGCAATGGATTCAAAACACTTCAGCGCTTAAGCGCAATAAAACAACTTAACTATATAATATACAACAAAGTTTGAACTAATGCGATTTAAGTAAAGCCGGGGGCATTGGGTGCGTTTACAGTGCTCGCTCTATAACTAACTAGGTTCTTAAAAGGTGCATAGCTAATGCTTGTAGACTTTGACGAAGTTCATCGCAAATTTCAGGCTGTTTTTAACCTATTTTTTTCTTATATGTTACATTTGTTATTATATATTACGATTCCCGCAATGTAAAGCTTTTAGAGCTGTTGCTGCTGCTGCTGTTTAGTTGCAGTTTCAAATACACATTTCGCCTTGCCCTTGCTGCTGCCTAGCTCCATGGCTGCGATTGCTGTTGTGGGGCTGCTAGCCAAGTTCTCATGATTAACAATGAACTTCTTGGCGCCGGACAGACCCTGCTTATTGATGAAGAAACTCTTCTGGGCCAGCGGAGAACCACCATCGTCAACCACAAGTCTGTTCAGAAAGGTGGCTGCCGCTCTGGCGCCACTATCGCAGGAGGAGGACTCTATGCTAAGCGTAGAGCAGCCACCAATGGATGATGTTTCGCTCTTGGCATCATCCATAAGTGTAGCATCATCAGCCAAATCATTGACCAAAACTTGTGGTCCCAAAACTCCACTAGATGAGGCCGTTGATAGTATAGAGCTGGTGCGACTGCGGCAAGAGTTGGGCTCACTTTCTGGTATGGAAATGCCCTCATCAATGCTTTGGCTACTGCTTGCAGTACACATGGGTTCGCTGCCGCTGGAGGAAGATGTGGAAGAGACACCGGATATGGTGGACATGGCATCCAAGGCGGGCAAGCAACTGCCTCTTGGCGAGGCAGATATGGGTGAGGGACAGCCAGAGCTGCTACTATTATTGTTGTTGCTGCTGCCATTACCACTATTGGTATTCGAGGTGCATAATTTGGATATAAACAGTTTGGGCGTAATGCGTCCATCGTAGGTACCAGAGTCGGGACTGGGGCACACCGATGAGGGCGATTGACAAACAGGTGATGTGCCGCGGCTGTAAGAAAACAAATATGATTCTGATTAGTACGAATACTTTCTGAGTAAGTGCTGGACTAAAACTTTTTATAAAACCTTATTTTAAATACACAAATTAATGTAAAGCTGACTTTCTGAGATTAAGAAATATATGGCTAAATCCATATTTTGATCTCCAAAAAACTTGTGTTTAATATTTACCTCTTTTTAATTGGCTGTTGCGAATAGACGCTCCAATTGCTGCCAGGATTATCATCCAGCTCAAACTTGCGTTTAACCGGATTCAACTGCGAGGGTCGCATAATAGGCGACATTGAACGCCTGGTGGCAAATGTGCGCCGCGTGGGTGAAGGCGAATATGACGGCAAGCGCATGCCCGCACGATGGCTGGTTGGGCTGGGGCTGGAGCAGCTGGTGGTACTTGTAGGCAGTGTAACTTGCAATGGATTAGAAAACTCCTCCGACTTGCAAGACCAATTCTCAGTTACAAAAGTGAGATCTTCCCAACTTTGTGAGATTTGAATTTCGCGATGAACCTCGCGTTCGTGATTGACTTCACGACTGTTTAGATCCAAGCATTCCTCCTGACGCAGCTGGGAAACACGTGGTGTGAGACAAAGTGGAGCGCCATTGGCAGCTGCTGCCGCATTAACTGGGCTAAAGCTGGTTGAATAGCGACGTGTGCGTTGTGTAAAGATATTAAACATGGGCGAGGGTGAGACCTCCCTGCAAAAAATGTTGTAAGTTAACGTTTCAGATAAAATTTTTAAAAACGACGCACCTGGAGTTGGGCTGCGAGCGTATAGCATGTATATTCTTGCCAAAGCAATCTAAAGTCAGATTGTGAACAATTGTGTGATCTTTGTGTGGCTGTTGCTGTTTCTTTGGTGTTTGCTCGTGCTCCTTGGCTGCTGCTGCCGCAGCTGCGGCTGCGCGTGTTGTCATAGGCGTGGCCGTGGGCGTAGGCTTGCCCGGTAAATGGCGTATAATCGGCACGCTAAGGCAACGTTTAAGTGTCTTGGAGCTGCTGCTGCCAGTCACTACTGCTGGTGGCTCCAATGTGTCCGTGTCCATGATCATATCCCCATCATTTGCAGCTTCTTTTGGCTGGCTTGACATAGCTGTTGCTGAAGTCTCAATGCTATCGCTGGCATTCGCGTCCATTGCGGGCAATCAAAACGCGTGTCTCTTGTGCGTTTAATGTCTAAAAATATACGATTTACTATTTTAATTAGGTACTATGCTAAGCAATAGCTGCACTTGCTTACTTTAGCTTATGCTCTGGGTATTTTTGTTAAGGCTTTTTGGCGATCTTTCTATTTTCTAGCGATTTATTAAATTGCCTACACATACAATATTTTGTTGTTTTATTTCTGCTTTGGTCTGTCCAACACTTTGTTCTCGCTCGCTCACAATACAGCTGGTCGTCGCTTGCTCAGTCGCACACTTTTGCCCAACTACGTTCAGATTTTGGCAGTAATTTGAATAAATTGTATAGAATATAGTACAACGCACCCAATCACCTGTCTGGCAAATCCTGTCCAGCCTTACTCCTACTTTATTAGGGATTGCAAGTCAAACAACAAGAAATTCTCATGCACTACCGCCACTGGCGTGTGCGTCGCTGCCGGCGTCGCTGCAGCGCAGCAAGCAGTTTGTCAATTTTTTCTCTAGCTGCGTGCCATGCAAAGCGACTTTTTCATTTTGTTTTATTGCCTTTAGAAGTTTGCGGCCCTTCTAAATATGTATTGATTTAGTTGCGCAATTGTTTATTGCATATTTGTAGCTACATTTTGCTGCTTATAAATGTCTATAAATGTTTTAATTTACTTACAAATTTATGTCCTGTGCTTGAAAATTTTAGCTCCCCTTTTAGCTATTTTGTAGTGTTGAAAAGTGACAAAAGTGCACTGCCGCTGTTACGTTCAAGCTGTTTGATACGAACAATGGGTTTTAATTAGTTGTTTTTTTAAAACTGAAAGCCACGAATTTGTATTTACCTTTATACCTTACTTTGATTAAATATCTTGCTTTGATTTTAGGTGTCTTTAGAGCAAATTAAACGTATGCAGCGTCTGTTTTTGATGTATCAAGCAGCGTGTGTTTATTAGCACTCGCTGCGGTAGTATAACGTTTTGCAGCACTAAACGCGCGCGTTTAAAAATAAGTTGTTCCATCGAGCACGAACTTAAAAAAACAACAAAATTTTTGTTTGTGTGAGCACATTTTTAGGTTACTCTTTGAAAATTTACATTTCGTTAAATTTACAAACGTTGGGTGCCTAAATTATAAAGAAGGCGAACCAATTCGCTGCTGTAAACTTAAGAATTTGGTTTGGAGGTCGGCACAAATTAGGTTAAACCCAATAACATTTAAACAGTCAATATTCAAAATATTTATCAAACAAAAATTTGTGTTTCGTGATTTGGCACTGGTTCATTCAAGTAATGCTTGGTGCTCTGGTTCAAAAATGCTAAAAAAAAAAGTGCAGCAATTCTTGGAATTCTGAGGTTGGGCCTTAGAAATACATATATGTACATATGTAATACTAACGCATTGCGAGTCTAAACATTTATTGTGGTACATACTTGACTTTAAGTAGTCGTACATACGATATGTATAAACCTGTATGTGCTTGAAGAGTTTATTCCAAGGGTTTCTCAAAACCTACAGGTTCCAAAACAGGTGATGCCGGACAATCCACAGTGTTAGTATTCTAATGAAATTCTGGACCCCATTTCTGTTTCTGTTGAACTTTATTAAGTTTGGACCCGAGTAGCTGCTTGAAGTTGTCCAGTCTGCAGTTCTTTAAGTTTGGAAAAAATTCTTAAGCCCACGCTATGACGTCACACTTTGTATGTGTTCCTACAATTTCAGTTCTACAAAGTACAATTCTCAAATCGCGATTATGGCTATTTTTGTAAAGCCCTTTTAGGTTTGCAGCTATAAAGTATTTGGCAGGCGTGGTCCAATCTTGAGTTCTTTTGGATCTTATTTCTTCGCTCAGTAGTTTTTAATGTGAATACATCAGTTACGACAATAGGCCTCTAGTCCTATTAGGAGGCCCAACGAGAGGGGAGGGGAAGGGGAGGGATTCCCCCCGGGCCCGGAGTTTTCTCAGGGGCCCTGTTGTAATTACTGTCGTATTGTTGTGAGCCAAGCTTAAGGTGTAATAGAGGGGCCAGTACATTTGTCCCCTTGGGCCCGGATTTTCTCTCTAGGCCCTGCCTATTAGGGTAGTTCATTCACTGGGCTGTAGGTATGATCCCAAACACATCAGATGGAGTATTTGGTTCCTGTATCAGAGGTGCTGAGTCTTCCGATCCAGTTTTGAAGTTATTTTAGGTCGAGCAACTGCGACTATTCTAATATTTTTGTACGCACACTGTTAAATCTCAATTTTGTTGATTAAAAATTAGTTTTATCAAAATTAAAAATAAGAGAGTTTTTGGCGAGCCTATCTGTGGGAAGAGTTGCTTTGTAGACCTAGGCGTAAGATCCTTTGAACCAGTTTTAAAGTTTTTCATATTTTGCAAACTGCTTTTTATTTTAAGCTTTAGATTTTAAAATTAAACGAAATATGATATTTTTGTAACCACACTTTAAATTCAATTTTATTGATTAAAAATAAGTTTTATCAAAATTAAAAATAAGAGAGTTTTTGGCGAGCCTATCTGTGGGAAGAGTTGCTTTGTGAACCTGGTCCTTTGAACCAGTTTAAAGTTATTCATATTTTGCCAACTGCTTTTTATTTTCAACTTTAGATTTTAAAATTAGTCGAAATATGAAGGTCTAGATATCTGCTCTCTGGATGCGGATGAATGTCTGGTTCACTTTAAAGCACCAAAGTTCAAAGTGTTAAGCCAAGAACTACACTTCACTTTTTAAGATTTAATCCATGTCGCCTCAATCTTGTCCATAATAATATTTGTTCTGCAACCTTTTTGTTTTAAGACACAACTTCTTGCATTTTTTTATATACCACGACGTCCAACAAACAATAAAAAATGCACCCAAGACGTATATTAAGTTTATTTATTAGGCATAAATTCAATTGAAAATATTCATGTTTTCATTTTCTTTCTGTCTTGAGTATAAAATTGTTTCAGAAAATAAAACTTACAACTTTTTACTGCATATTCTTTCATATTTCTTGTGGTTTTTATCAATTAAAACGTATATATGAGTTATATAATATGTATGTATATGCAATTAATCACAAAATTATATATTTAACACAGTTCATAATGTTTTGAGTTTTTAAAAATTAAGCTAAAACGCAATAAACATAAAAATTAAATCAATCAGTATTCACATAAATTATATATAGAGTTATATTTTATCAGCTTTTCCAATAGTTCTTTTGTATGCATAATAGGTATGTACGTTAGATTCCTTTAAACGCTAAGCGATTAAAATGTATTACAATAATACTTAATTCTTACGCTGCAATGCTCTGCCAGGAGCTATTCCCAACGTACAACTTAAATATTAATTTTTATATCGGTGCTTTTACACACGGACTCTTTATCAATCTTCTACAAGCTAAATTACACATTTAAGCTAATTTGTTTTGTTACTGACGCGTATTTTTCGTTACTATCATTATATGGTTTGTATAGTCCATAAACGATAGACTGGCCACATTATGGAAATATGCTTTAAAATGGGCCGCAGCCATATGGACAAATAATGAGCATGTTGAAAAATAGACAAATACAATACAGCGATAAGAAAATTGGTTTCAAGGCGTATTGTGGCCCTTGAGCTCATTTTTTTTATAGATTATATTTAGAGTGGGATTTTGCATTTTTATGTTGACTATTTCAAAGTTGGCAAATGTTAAGAGCAGCTGAGCATTTGCCGCTAATTGTGCGTTTAAATTATACTATTAACCATCAGATAAGGCGGGCGTTACCCAGCCATACTTCTCGTGGGTCTTGACCAGCGAACGAAAGGACTCCTCTGCCTGACGACTGTTGAATAGATTGAGAAAGCCAGTTTAAAAATTTAACCTCTCTTAGTTAGGCCATAACAAAGCAAACTTACCGACTAAACTCCTTTGTACTCTTTGGTTTGCGCGCTATGCGACCCTGACCTTTGACCACACTTGCTGCGAACTGCATGATAACCGCTTCCACCTATTAATAAAAGAAATAAACCATTTATTAGAGAACTAATTGCCTCTATTGCCACAAGCTTACAGTATAGGCGCTGGCCCAGCCGCGCGGGGTCAACAGTTCCATGCATATGGCACCGCCTTCCATGACGTAGCCCTTTTCAATACGTGGCTCTACGACGCGCATAAACGGTGGTGCGAAGGGAAAATTGTCGGGAAAACTCAAATGCAGCAATATGGATGATATATGTAACTCAGCCATATCACGCGCCAAATGCGAGTCAGGATCTATAACATGCAGGCGCACATGCCACTCAAACAAGCTGTCATTTACCAGTTCCACCTATAAGATATGATAATACTTTTAGTAATTTAAGACCTGTGCAAGCTATCGTAATACTCACCGTAAAAACAGCATCGTCTTTGCATTGCAGGCGCTCCATTTCACGGTACTCCTTCATCAAACGGCGCGTCCGAATGCTCTGATCTGGTGCCGCTAAAAACGTCGGGTTTTTGGGTGTGCCAGTTGGTGCAACTCTGTGGAATAAGACATTTTGGTATGATTTAATTTCAAAATCAAACTGATAAATTCCTACATCCTTGCGCCTGTCAATACTAGACTATATGACTCACATCTTTGTATATGACGATAATGCACGAAGAAGCTTGTGGGAGTGAATAGGACCCTTGCTCTGTTGGAAAACTGAAGGCTTGTGACCTGCTTATTTGAAGTACATACAATATATTTATTGAGCCATGGCAGTGCTCAAGCCCTGCACTCACTTCCCCTGTATTCAACAGCACCCCCTAGATAACGCACTCAGCATTTGGAAAAACAATTTTTCGAAGGCCTGGGATGTGGGTAAGCATAACATACAAAAATGTTGAGCGCAAAACGCAAAATTTGGTTTATTAGACTCACATGTGACCAAATACCAAAGAAAACAGGGCTAAATGTCAACATTACTCGACAAAGTTAAACTGACTACGAATATCTATAATTTGGTATCGCTATCACGGAAGGTCGTCGAGATCAAGGTGTTGATACAGAGAGACAAACAAAAATTTCGTCCCGAATTTCGTGTAAAGTTTCCATATTTTTAAAAGATTCACTGAAAACGTTTCCGATCGATAATAAGCTGTAAAGCGAAATATCCAGTAAAATTACGCTATTGCGATCCAAAACGGATTACTTGGTTTGAAAACTTTGCTCGTTCGATCTATGATTTGGGCATTACTCTGATAAACAATTTCAACGAACTTTAATTTGGTTAGGATACCTTCAAAATTAAAAAACAATTTGGCTAAAGGTTAAATTTTTTAATTGGTGCTCAGCAATAACCATATGGGAGCTATGTAATATAACTCCGATTTCGAGAAAAATAAACTTGTTTCCCTTGACATAAAAGGGCTCGAAACCGAAAGTTTGGATGGTACTATCTCTTACCAAATCAGGGATCTAGATGTTCATATGAACAGACAGCCGGACATGTAAGGGGTATTTTTTTAAGCGCGTCTGGATTTCAAACTTAAATAAATTACAGAAAAATTAATGTAATGATCCCAAATATGGTTTTATAGGAAGAATAACTTCATATCACTTTATATTTGAAAATGATCTCTGGCATATGACCACCTCGACTACGAGTTATGAAGCGCATCCTGTCAGTCCAATTTTTGACCGCACTATTGAGCATTTGGGGACCGTATTTCAGTAATGACGCGCTAAATGTTGGTTCTCAAAGTCGTCAATTGTTGCTGGCTCGTCTGCATACAAAAATGAATTGACGTGTCCCCAAATAAAATGATCTAAAGGGGTCAAATCATACGACCGCGGCGGCCAGTTGGTGGGCCCATTTCTTGAAATAACCTTCTCACCGAATTGAGTTTTCAGGAAATCAATGGTTGCGGTCACCGTATGGCACGTAGCTCCATTCTGTTGAAACCAGAACTCTTCGACATGGATGTCACGTAGATTTGGAAACTAATATTAATTAATCATCGATCTGTATCGATCACCATAGACAGTAACACGTTGCCAACTTCTTGTGCTTGCCAGCGATATTTTCTTGGGACCGTGCTGTTCTCATTCTGGTTGGTGGTCGGACATCGTGGAATGTCAAATGAGTTTGAACAACATCAAGAACACGACGAATAGCACGTTCTGATCCACGATTACCATCCATAAATTGTACGAAGAGCTCAAGTTTTTACAACAGAACACTAATTTTGATTATAAATCTCCAAGATTTGAAGACGTTTTTGTGGTGTAAATCTTTCCATGATGAATTGTTAGGCCTTACTCAATAAAATGACATTGACATTTGCCAAAAGTGACAACTGGTTTTAGAGATATCCCTTTCGGAAATCGGGACCCTATTAAAAAAACACCTTTTATATATCGACTTCTTTAAACAACTCGACTGCCGCTTAGGTAACTTTGGTGAGGTTCCTGACGTATCCTTCTTACATACATTTTTGGCTTCCACAAACATAATATACCCTTTGTACCCTACATTGCGAAACAAACACTTCGCTGGAACCCTCAAGGGTCTCGACGTCCGGGGACTCCAGCCCAAACCTGGCGCAGAACGATTGACGCTGAGCTTAATGCCGCAAACAGCTCCTGGAACGAAATTTGTTGTGATGCTCCCAATAGAGTAAGATTTAGATCTGTTGTAGAGGATCGATGCCCAGAAGAAGAGGACTACAGTAGTAGTAGTACCTTATAGGCACTGGGTATAAATATACTTAAGAGATCTTCAAAATTCTTTCAAATTATACACGATTTACTTTGTTGCTTTATTGGATATCCTGCCTAATTGCTTTCCTGACTCAATTCCTTTCAATACATACTTGTGATCTTGCCGGCGTCGTTTTCCTGGTGATTCGCCTACAGCCTGTTCGGGTGCCATGCGTACCACAGCATTTTTAACATTTCCCTGTGCTGCTTGTGCTGTGGAAGCTCCAGCTGTTGAGGCCTCAGCGTCAAGATTGTTATTATCTGCAACTGCATCGACTTTATCGCTGCTTTTGTCGTTGTTGTTGTTGTTATTATTGTTATTGTTGTTATTTGACTTGTGGAAGATTTTGCGGAATGCAGTAACAATTCTCTCTTTGGAACGTGATGACATTTTGATGTGTTTTCTTTTTCGATTATTTGTCAGGAGTAATTATTTGAGCGGTGGCTTTTTTTCAATGTACAAGTTATTGTTTATTTTTTTTTGTGGGCGCAATAATCAGTCTTCTTTGGCCTACAACTTAGGTTAATAAAAAAATGTAATCATGTTTCCTGTTGTTGTGCGAAAATTGGATGGACTGCTGAAAAATAAAAGAGAAATTTATTGCAATGAGTATTTATATTTCATTTTATTTTATTAATTTAAGAAGCAGAAACAAAATCTTGAAAATATTTCGTGACCATACGGAAGAATTCAACAGCAGGTTCGAGTAATTTGTATATAATATAGGGCATTCACACTGCGGAATCAGAGCACAACTATTTAATGCAACCAGGCAAATTTTGCAACTTTTATCGGCTTTTGGTTCTAAGAGGAAAAATCGAAACTTGGGCAGAAAAATTTATTTATCGGGATTGAGTTCACGGAGAAAAATTCGAAAATTGGGGGAACAAATTGTGAATTTCGTACAGTAAAGCATTGGTTTTATCGGTTTTGGGAGCGTAGAGGAAATTGGATCTTGGGAGGAAAAAGTTTTTTTTTTATCTAATTTAAATTAGATAAGACCGATTCGGAGCTTGAGCAAATAAACTTTTTTAAAAATACTTTTCAGTAAAGAGTTTTCGTTTGCAACTTTTATCGTCTTTTGGTTCTAAGAGGGAAAATCGGAACTTGGGCAGAAAAATTCATTTATCGAGATTGAGTTTACGGAGAGGAACTCGGAGGAACTTGGGGGACAAACCTTTTTTGAGAACTTTGTACAGTAAGCATTGGTCTTCCATTTAGCGGAGGAAATTTGAACTTGGGAGGAAAAAGTTTTTTTTATCCAATTTAAGTTAGATAAGATCGATTCGGAACTTGAGCGGCTAAACTTTTTTCAAAAAATACTATAGGAAAGAGTATTTTCGTTTGCAAGTTTCATCGGGTTTTGGTTTTAGGAGCGGAGTTCGGAACTTGGGTGGAAAAACTTTTGTTATGGTTTGAAAATACACTTTTTGAAAAACAATCTATGTACTGTAAAGCATCGGCCTTTTGCTTTCTAGTTGTATTGCGTTTTGGTTCAAGGAGCGGATCTCGCAACTTGGCGGGCAATTTTTTTGGGTTTGAGTAAGCCGAGAGGTACTCGGATCTTGGGTTGAAAACTTGTTTTTGAAAAGTACTCTGCTGTAAAGCATCGGCTCTTTGTTTACAAGTTGTATAAGGTTTTGGTTTCCGGGTTAGAAACTGAAACTTAGGAAAAACTTTTTAATCGAGTTTTAGTTAGTCGAGGTAAGTTCGGAACTTGGGCGGACAAACTTTTTTTAGAATTTCGTACTGTAAAGCATTAGTCCTACTTTTGCTATAAGAGGTTAAGGTTAGCGGAGAGGAAATTAAAACTTGGGAGGAAACAATTTTGCTATCCAAAGACAAGTACCATTCGGAACTTGAGCGGATAAACTTTTTTAAAAAATACTCTACAGTAAAGCATTGGCTTTTAGTTTGATAGTTTTATCGGGTTTTGGTTTAAGGAGGTATTGAGTTAGTCGAGATAAATGCGGAACTTGAGCGGATAAACTTTTTTTAAAAATAGTCTACAGTAAATCATCAGGCATTCTGCTAAACTCTGAACCCTAGCACAAGATTCCTGATACAATCCTTTCCTTGAAACTGTTTACATTGTTTGGCATTATAATCAATGAAGTATGAACGAGCTATAATTATAATTCAATATAAATAATCTTAAAAACTTATAAAACTTTCATATAATTGAAATACGCAATATTTCTAGTTAAAAAAAGATTTATTAGTTTAACATTAATATACGCAGCTGTTAGCCCTCTGCTATAAAAAATGTTAATAATTTATATGTGTTTGCCTATAATTAAAGTTTTACTTTCCAACCGAGATAAATTATCTAACAAACATGGCGTTATATATAATGCCAATCCGAGTGCGACTTATAAAATCAGTAATTATTTTTTAAAATGTTAATAAAATATAGATAAATTCGTTGAAATTGTGTCGCAAATGAGGCTACACATAATAAATTTCATACTCATAAATTATGACACAAGAGTAAACAAAATACAATTTATCATTGAGATTTTATATAGCAACAAGATTCTTGTGGAAATTCCAAAGTGAGAATGGAAGTGCGCTTTTACCAAGGTCTCAAAGTTATTGCCTGCTTTTAGTGGCCTTGTTGCAACAGCAAAAGCTTTACAACGCCTTCTCATACATCAACAACGCCCATATTTGGCAACATTTTCCAGCAAAAAAATTATAAAAAAAAAGAAAGAAAGGAAACTTGCTAACTTTTAAAAGACGAAATTTGCATGCTCTTATAGCTAGTATTTATTTTTAGATCTATCAAACAAGGAAAAATATATTATAGTAATCATTTAAGCCATAACTTAAGCTCCTATAAAGGTGTTCAAGTAAAAATAAAGACTTTTCGACAAAAGGTTGACATTTTTGTTTGTTAGGCTCACATGAGATAACGTGCCAAAATTGGGCTTGCTTTGATTTGTATCATGGACTGATAACCGTTAATCCATGGCGGCCAAACATCAGGAAGAGCGATTTGTTTCCAAATAAGGACTGCCAAACGAACAGTTCGGAAAGAGTTCGGGAGACCCAACTAAGCAACATAAGAGATTTGTGGAATCGAAGAAAGAAACGGATGTCCTTAAAAATTAAGGTTGGAATACATTTTTCGGAGGAACCAAAATACAGCTTGGTGTTTTTAACGACGATTTTATTATTCCAAAACAAATATAGGTACGCTTTTTTAGATAGCCGAACCGTTTTCGATGCAATGTGTCTTGATTTCCTGGTAGAAATACAATAGAAATGAAGAATAAATAAATCTAATCCATTTGGGGGCTATCCCTACTCTTACTAGACTTGACTTACTAGAACATATACGCTTCTTTACAGAACCAAACCAATTCTGAAAGCGAGACTACAAATTTATTTCGAATTCCTGATCCCAATGCTGTAAGTGATAGTTTCTCTTAAAATTTATTTCCCAGGTAAACAAACAGGGTATTTGGACTATTCACTTTTGATTCGTTACTACCCTTCATAATCAATATGATCAAATAAATAATTCCGAAAACGTGATTTCAAATATATCTGGTATTCATGATGCTAGAAAATTAGGCATAGCTTCAGTTTGGAATGCATTTCCTAAAGGAACAGACACCAAAACGCTGCCTATCCATTTAGGCGCTGCTTCCTTAGAGAACCAAACTAGGGATGCTCGATACCGAAAAAAAAAATCGAATCGAAGTATTGAGTATTCCAAAAAACTCGATACCGATTCGATTCTTCCGAAAAAGAAATCGAATCGAAGATATCGGTATCGACTTTTTGACGTTTTTTTACAGAAAGAATTAAACTAATTGAGGCGTTTGCTCGACAAAGAAAGCAAACTTTTCGAATGATCATTGTTGAGCTAATGAGCTGCTCCGAACAATCATAATAAATTCAGATAATGGTTATAAAATGAAAGTAAGAATGATATAAACGTTTTCTTATTTAAATTTTATTCGCATTTTTTTAACGGTGTCCACTCAACCGCCAAATGATACACGAAATTTAGCTCGAAGCCGATACTAAGTAAATTGGTATCGGATCGACGATTAATCGAGAACCAAAATATCGGTATCGAATATTCAGTATCGACTTCGATATTCAAAATATCGGATCGGTATCGCGCATCCCTAAACTAAACCAATTCCGAAAGCGCGCTTGCTAATATTTTTCTAGTTCCCGGTTCTAATCCAGTTCAAGATGGCTTTCGGTTAGAATTTATTACCCAGAGTAAAAGACAAAACGCTGCGCATCCATTTGGGAGCTGTTCCCTGGTGTTTTCTTCACAAATATTATAAAAAATAAATATACGCTGCTCAAGCGTATAAAAATATGTTAAATACTTGTGCAAACGACAACAACAACAACTACAACAACAAAGGCAGCAGTAAACAAAGGCCATAGCGAAAAAGGAAAATGAAAATAGCGCCAAAAACGACGATGATAAAGACAAAGATGAAGACGGGACAACAAAAAAAAAAAACGTATTACGACAACGTTGGCAACAACAACATTCCATCTGCCACCACATCAAATTTTTATTGCAAAACTTTTCCAAGCCGAGTGGATGCTGTAAATATGTGTCAGTGTGTGTGTGTTCTGTGTGTCTGCTTTTTTGTGGGCGTTTGTTGTTGTTTGCTGGGAGGTGTTGACCAAGGGTTCCAAAATTGTTTATCTTATGCATAATTAGCTATGGCTGCCATGTTTCGGAGCATAGTAGGTGGCTGTATGCTGCAGGAGAGGGTCTCTGAGGCTAAGCCAATTTAGCTCTGCCAAGGGCATCATATTATTTTTCTTTCCTTTCTTATATATTATATAAATACACATATACATATATACAAGGGTTAGGAGTAGAGGGCGTGGCATACATAATTTTTAATGTAAATTGCCACACTTGTGTGCCAAGTGACGAAGGTCACAAAGCGACAACGTTTGAGATTCTTAAAAACTTGGAAAATTTGCTGAATAGCCCAATGAGCTCAATGTTACAAGCGTGGCGCAAATGCAATCCACAAAGTTAAGAGTTACATAATTTACCCTAATGGGTCCATTGTAGTTAATGACTTGAGAATAGTTGGAAAAACTGCTGAATAGCCGGATGATTTCTTTGGGAAAACTAAAGCAATCTGCAAGACAAAGGCATTCACATTATGCAAATAGTTGTTGCGAATTTTGTAAAATATGAAATTGTTGGTCAGATAAGCTTAGTGTTCCAAAACTTAAATAAATACAAGGTTGCTTCAGTTTACATTAATAACACATTTTGCAGTTGATAACAGTTCGGCCTCGAGAATCTATATAACATGAAGCGTTTCCGAACAAAACCATAAAAGATTAAAATATGTTACGTAATCTAATTTGACGTCGAAGGCGCTTGGCTTTCCTTATATGGATTGCTTTGTATTTGATAAAAAGCATATAAAAGGTTATCTTTGAGTTTTCTTTCTGTTTTAAAAATTACTAACATATCGGAATGGATTTAAATAACGAACTGATAAAGCATAGGACGGAGTTCGTAGGGATATGGCTCTTTAAATCATGAATTTTTATACCCATTACCTTATACCACAAAAAAAAGGCACATTAAGTTTGTGCAAACCGAAAATGTATGTAACATATAGAAGAAGTCGACGGAGAACCGCCAAAGTTACCTAAAGTATGATCAGAGTGACTAGAGAAGTCAATATACCCATGTCCGTCTGTCCGTTCGTATGAACGCCTAGATCTCAGGGATGATAAGAGCTAGAGCAACCAAACTTTTAAGACTAGATCCCTTATTATTCCATAGGAGAAAAATTTATTTTTTTTTTTTTTGATATAGGGGTTATATTATAAAGCTCCCATAGGGGTGTTTCAGAGGACCTCGAAAAGAACCAAAAGTTTTAGTTAGATAATACGTTAGTTTACCACTAAGGACTATTTAGTCTATGTGTGACTCCCCCCGGGGGTCAACGGGTGCAACCTACGTTTGTTTATGAAGATATCGTCACCTTTAGGAAATAAATATCTTTTAGAGTTCTGAAGCAATATACCGGATTTGATTGCAATGTGGTGTTGCAGGGTATCCCAAAGTCGTTTGCAGCTGACTTTAACGTACGCCATCTTTAATTTTAAAGTTTTCCAGCGCTGCGAGACTTTGGGCTGTGCATCTTCTACTTCAGATCACAGTAGTATCCTACATGAGATAGGCATACTGGCTGGGACCGGGGAAAGTGACTGCTGCTTCACAACTTAGAAATGGAAAGGTGGCGATAGTCTTTCCAGAGAGAGAAGTTTGAAAGCGAGAAACTCCAGTCATGGAGTACGAGCTAATGATCTATAGAGTCGGTGCGAAAGCGGAGGAAGGTCCAGGAGCGTGCATCTACTCTAAAGGTCTTACGACGCAGCTTTCAATCCTGAATCCCAAATTGTAAAGCGTATTTTAGGCCGAGGTTAACGCGGTTTGGTCAGAGGCAGACTGATAACCCACCTTTCATGAAAGCGCCAGGCAGCTCTTATGAAAAGTGAGCTTAGCCTTAAAACGATAGTGGCTCTAAGCCGTATCCCCATAATCATTCAATCACCCTTTTGTAGGTACCTAGGCACTCCGGTGTACCTGATAACTAGAAGGCGGTTCAGCTTGCCATGAACGGATCTGGATGACAAGTTGATCTTGTGGTTATATAAAGGGTCATCAATCTTGACGCTTTTTCATGATAATTTTTGCCATTTCATCATGGAAAGACTTTACACCTGAACAACATTTACAAGTTGTACAATTATATTACGAAAATTCGCGTTCTGTAAAGATGGTTTTTCGCGCGCTTGGGCCAATTTATGGAACCAACTCGGTAAACAATTAATTTCACGCTCCGGACCGGTGACTTGGCCACCAAGATCGTGTGATATCACACCGTTAGACTTTTTCCTTTGGGACTACGTGAAGTCTAAAGTGTTTGTGGATAAGCCAGCTACGATTGAAGCAATAGAGGCCAACATTACCCGTGTTTTTCGCGAGATACCGCCGTAGGGTATGCCACCTGCACGGTCCTCGCTCAGCAATGCCAAGCCTAGGAAGATCGTCGGGCCGCCGGGCCAATGAAAATTTTGCCGGTCCACTATATGAACTAAGTAAATTCGAATTTCCCGCGTACAAGAGTGGATTATCAAAAAATGCCCGGGTTTAAAACAATATTTTATCAATGAAGGAGAAGATGAAGTTGACAAAACGATTTGGAGCTTTGTGAAAGATCAAGAGAATGAACTAAACGACGATCTCAACTAAAATTTAACGTTCCCAGAATGCTATTTATACTTCGTTCATCATTTAATGCACCACATGACCAAAAGTATAAAAAATCTGGAAAAAGGAACAGTGTTGAGTACACACATTCACAGTTTAATGACTGAATTGAGAGATGGGTTGCGAGCCAGAAAGGATGACAAGTACTTTGGATCTAAAGTCAACAAAAGTCTACCTCATTTGACATAGCATCAACGATCGAAATTTGAGAGAGGCATTATTAGTTTACCATCGAGCTCTTACATATTTGGGAAAATGGTACGATTTTGAAAAATCTCCATTCCAACACTTTTCAGAATTGAACCTTGAAGACGAAATAGTAGACCGAAAACTATTTCTTCGAGCGGCTGAAGCGGTTGATCTTGATGTTGACGAAATACTTTCTTTGGCGAAGATTATCCCCAAAATCAAACAAATTAACCTTCCTGTCGATATTTGAGGAATCGAATGAGAGTCGAACTGGTGAAGGCAGAGCTTCTGACGAAATTAACATGAGTTGCGAAGAATTTGCTCTCTTTTTAAATCGACCGGAAGAGGGAGCTACTTCTTCGAAAAGCGTTGACAAATGAAAAATACATGTGGAAAAAAAATAACTTTGCAATAACTTTGTAAAAATACATCAAGTATGAAAAATTAGACATTTTCAAAATTTCCCGCTTTCCAACCTCAAGATTGATGACCCTTTATATGTATCATATCTAAAAATAAAGATATTGACCGAACAAAGGCGGAGCGAGTATGGGACTGCGTCCAAGTGTCTTAACTCCCGAGCAATTTGGCTAAAGCATTATCGAAATTGAACATACGAGCTTCTGATTCCACAAGAACAAGACCAGGATAGTGACAGTGACAGTAGTTGTAATGGGGCACTGCATCATAGGTCTACTGGTTGAGAAGGTAAATGTGCCACATCAGGAGGAGAAAGAAACAACAAACACCTGCATTTCTTAAAAAATTTAGTAATTGAAAATAATCTTCGTCTTTTAAGTTAGTTTTGCATAAGAATTAGGTATAACTTGGTACAGGAATACAATCGAAACAACTTGAGAATCTGGTCTAAATCATCATAGGTACGAACAACACCAAAAGTAATGAATCATTTAAAATACAGCGGAAAAAAATGCTAAAAATAAGATTCTATATACGTTCTAAAAAGTACATACACAAATTGAAAATAGCAATTCCAGACAGCAAATGCCGACTACAAATTATGATTGATGGATTGATTGACACAGTTTGACTGAAGCCGACAAATAGGTGATGTATTATCAAGTATAACTAAATTTATTAGAGCCACAGCGTTTAGGTTCATTAAAGGTCACAATAGTTAGAGCGCACAACTATACGACTATTGAGCACTACAGACAGTGCTTCATTTCTTTTCCTGCTCGCCTTATAAGACATTTATAAGCTTCACTATTTTTAGCTGTTGTAAAACTGGAAATGGACAAGGCACAAAATTGTCTGGCTCTAAAACAAGTTCCACATAAATAAAAGTAAAAATAAACAAAAAAAAAAAAATTGAACCAGACGACTATATAATATACTTAAAATGTGTGCAAGCATTTACAAAGCCTTGGACAGAGCTCTTGGATAAGAGTGAGAGTCATATGGCCTTCAGCCCAGCAGGGAATTTCGGATTGCCTTGAGTAAACAACGAAACGCGCGCAAAGGCATTTTGGACATTTGTAATTGGAAACCATTACAGTACGTTGTTATATCATGAAGTTCAGCATTATTTGTTGGTAAATAGAACCCGACACATTTACTGCGTGGGACTGAACAGCGTTGACAGCTGTAAAATATAGGGCGACAAATTGGCTAAGGGTCAGTGGGGTATTTTGACAACTGGCAATGCTAAATACAAAATGTTGCTAAATCGGGCGTGAGCGACTTCGATATACCCATTACTCAAGGCGTTGCCCGTCAGGGAATACCTTGAACGCTTTTTAATTACTATAATTCCTGCAAACATTAAATATTGAAGCTTTTTTAATTGGAAAATGTATTTTCCTTGGGTTGAAAATTATATTTATGCCAATAACTTTCGAGAAATTTAAACGTTTTGTTTTCATTCGAAAAAGCTTTTAAAAATACATAAAAAGTGGGACTTACTTTCAAGTACTTGGGGATATTAAATATACCTTCAAGATCATTATATATTAATTTTGTGTTTAAGTATGTAGTTCTTCAGGAAATCACAAATTATTCTTTTTATAAAAATTTCAGTTAATTTGAACATAGGGCGGCTGCTAGCTTGAAACCAGCACACTTAGGCCTGGGCTGGCCTGTTGTGACACCGCACGAATCTCTATGCTTTCCATTGCATTTTTACCCTTCTCCTATATGGTATGCTTAAAAAGGGTCCCATCCTGTTGCAGCAATGTAGCTTACAATCTTTCTCGGACAAATAAACTCCAGCCCTGTTAGGTTCTGAAGGAAATAGTAACCCAGGTGCTTTTTCCTGCATCTGCTAAGAGCTTCGCAGGAGCAGAAGAAGTGCTCTACTGTTTCTATCTCTTCCTTGTCTCTGCAGCTTCTGCAAAAGTCATTTATAGGAGCATTAAGTCTAGCAGCGTGTGCTCCAACGAGCCAGTGCCCAGTAATCGCTCTAACGACGGCCGAACACTGTGAACGGTTAAGACTGCAAAGTTTTCTGGAGCGTTTTGCGTCAATAGTTGGCCATATTGGCGGGTGATCCTATAGTGAGGTATGTTGTTCCACATACTTTGAGCAAGAAGGCTATACTTTTCCCTAGTATGTAGCTTAAAAGTAGCCATCGGCATACGTATATCCTCCTTATCAGGAAGGAGGGTAGTGGTCGTGCCGTTTCTGGCCAGTTCGTCTGCTATTTCATTGCCTTTAATATCTTGGTGCCCCGGCACCCAGATAAGGCTAATAACAAACTGCTGTGCCATCTCTTGAAGAGATTTGCGGCAGTTGTTGACTGTCGTCGCATTTGAGGATAAGGAACGAAGTGACTTTATAGCTGCCTGACTATCTGAGTAAATGTTTATTACCCTGTTGTCTGGGCTGGCGTTGCGTAAGCAGATTAAAGCCTCGTTGATAGCAATGACTTCTGCCTGGAAAGCACTACAGTGATCCGAGAGCCGGAAGGACTGCCTGATATTTAGTTTTTCTGAGTAAACCCCTCCCCCAACTTGATTGTTGAGTTTGGAGCCGTCCGTGAAGAAACTAAAAGAGTCTTTTTGACCCGGCTGATTTAATTTGAACATAAGTATTAAAGAAAATAAAGCACTTTTGGTGAGCAAAATTCGTTCAGAGAAAAAGTTTTCATCTTATTATTGTTGGGGTCTCGATTATGAAACTTTTAAGAGATTTTCAATATTTAAAGCGCGGATCCGAAATGAAGGACTAAGTTTACAATTTTTTTCAATGGTTTTTAAAGTCGCTGATTAAGAATATTTTGTTAAATTTTGAAAACCGAAGATGAAAAATCCAATATGGCGACCGAATTTCAAAAATTTTGTATATTTTGTAAACTTTTATGTGGGCGTTTTTGGGATTGCTCTCCACGACAGATTTTCAAAATTAAATGTGGCGTATCCAAGATGGGTTAGCAAGTTGGTTCCACTTAGGCTTATTGCATACTTCAAAGCGTTAAGATGGTATATCGATTACAAAGGCCGTCGTTGTTTTAATTATTAGATTCACATAAGGCTACCGTAGCGGATCTTATTAACAAATTGAAATTACTTCGTTTTTTCTAGGGCAAACTTTTTTAAGTTTTAGAAAGTACGCAATTTTTGTTTTTCACAATTTTTTCACCATTCTGGCTAAAGTTTTTTTGGCGTTTGTAGAAGAGCTTACCCAAAAAAAATGTTTAATTTCGACATTCTGTTCTAAAGTTATGGATTACCAACGACTTTGTCTCTTTTATACCGAAAATAGTGGTGAAGAACCAGAACCAGAAAATCTTTAAACATTACACAGTCAGTCACAACTGATCCAGAAAGTAAGTTACACAGGAAGACCTATCATCGAGACAGCGCCAGATGCCAAGCATTTTAAACTGTTTGTACTAAATAAGATGTTATTAAAAAGTTTTCTTTTTATTGTCGGAAAATGTCTAAAATGTTGTTTGAATGAATGGTTATCGTATGGAGTAGTGCTGGAGAAAACATCGATGATCGAAGTTTAAAATCTCTAAATATCGATGTCGGCCAACAGAGATGTTTCTCCAGCACTTCTGCACTCATCAAATGGGTGTTTAGTAGAACTGAAGAAACATTGGCCAACATCGATATATTCTTCTTCTTTCAGGGCATTGACAGTCCGTGAAGGACCTAAGCCTGTCGTATAACAGCATTCCACTCTTATCTATCTCTCGCTCTGTCTTTCCAATTAGTGATTCCAATTCTTCGTAGGTCTTCTTGTATTCCATCTATCCATCTCTTACGTGGTCGACCTATTCTTCTGTTACCTGGTAAGCTAGTCGTAAAAATTTTCTTTTGTGGCCTATCTTCGGGCAGTCGTGCAACATGGCCGGCCCATTTTAACCTTTGTCTCTTGATGTATTTTATTATAGTGTCTCCATTCATCAATTCATTTATTTCATCGTTGTAACGTATTCGATATGAGCCATCACTTTCTCTGAATTAGCCAAAATTTTGCGCATGATTTTTCTTTCGAAAGTGCCTAACTTATTTGTTTCTGTATCTGTTAGTCTGTGTATTTCACACCCATAAGTAACTACGGGCCTACGGGCGACAACATCGATATATAGAGATTTTAAATTTCGATCATCGATGTTTTCTCCAGCACTAGTATGGATCTTTGCGGAAAAACAAATCTGCATTATTCTAGTGCAAGTTCGATATGCATATCAATTTAAATTACAGTTCTTTTAAGTTTTAATGAAAGACCAAAAATTCGGAAAATTCCCTTAAGGTAGAGGGCAGCGTATACAAATCCCATTGAATATGCTTAAACTGCTTGAGGATTTTATGCATTTTTGGTAAAAATTTGATGCGCTCCGCTTTTCAGATAATCAATATCTTTATACGGACTGATGGATATGTTTATATCGACTCAGCTGGGGCTAGCGAGGCTCGAGTTCAAAGTTGTTTTTTTTCTGACTGTTACATACACTAGGGTAAACATAATATATACGCTTTCATTCTAAATAGCACGCGTATAAATAGCACCCATTTAAGTGCGGGCTCTTGATGAGTTTTATTTATCTTATTTTTATATGCAATTTTTTCATCGAACTCCAAGCTACACTGACCTATCCCTCACTCGGCACTTATAATAATAGCTACTAATAAAAAATCAATGCGAATTTGAGGGACAATTTTGTCGAGGCCCTTAAAAAAAACAGATACACGCACAGTGTACGCAAATAGACAGCAATAAAAATAAAACTTGGGAAAATCGTTATCATCAAAGACGACAGCAATAACAACAAATATGACGGCGCCAATGCTGGTCGTCAAACATATATAAAGCTGTCCAATTAGTGCTTAATTGTGTTGATACTTATTCACATATAGTGCAATGACTGCAATTTAAAATCTAGTCAATGGGTGCAGCTGAACAGAGCAGTTCGTTTTAATCTTGTTCTATCTGCTACTAAGTTTGTGCGACACGTTAAGCAAAAACAAATGAGCAACTATTTTTATAGAAAGTCGGTTTGAATGCAGCTGTACGACGCCCACCTGGAAATTAATACGCGTTTGCCAGCACTGTCCATAAGCTGGCCAGCGCGAGCGTGGGAATTTTGCCATGACGCTGACTTTTGTGCTATAGAACATTATGCTCTAGACCTGTACGAGCATTAATATACAATAGTGTGCAAAAGTCTCTTTACAAAACTATAAGCTATTTTTTTAATTCGTATGTTTTTATAAAACTGCTTAAATGACATAATGACAAACATTAGAAGCTTAAAATATTTTTTTTAAGTTGAAATGGAGAAAACTAGTGAAACCAAACTTTCAACTTAAAATTTTATTATATTTTTTCGATATAGGAGTTACATTATAAAGCTCCAATAGAGACATTTTATAGCTCAAAAAAAAAAAAGTTTTAAGATATATACATTGTGATCAGAAAGTTTCCGGAAATTGTAAATAAAACTGCCGCGCTAAATACTTTCCAGCAATTTTTTTAAGTTGGCAGAATTGTCCTTAGTTACAATGTTAAAAATTAGCACAATCTGTCAACTAGTTTGTTTACAGCAGCTGCCGGCCGGGATGTCCTTCAGCATCCTTAGCTTATTTGCTTTTTTGGCCTCAATTGTGTCAAAACGGGTTTCACGGAGTGGCAATTTTAGTTTTGGAAACAAAAAAAGTCACTTGGGGCCAAATCCGGCGAATACGGTGGTTGATCGATGATATTGAATGTGTTGTTGGCCTAATATCATTCACAATTGCAGCTCGGTGCGTTGGCGCGTTGTAGTTATGCAAAATCCATGAGTTTTTGGCCCAAGTATTCACCAAAATTAAACTTCACGATTCTACCAATTGCCCAATTCTACTAAAATCGGTGAACTATACTATATATATACATATACCATTCCTTTGCTTGTGATTATATTGCACTCAAACTTGGCACTCGGAAGTGTGCTATAGTTTTCAATTACCGATCGGTCGCAAAAATGTTTTTTGTGGCCCTCAAGCTTTTTACTAAATTTGTAGCCCACAAAAATGTTTTAAGACCACAAGTCGTTTAATTTTAAATATATCGTCAGAAAATTCTGACGAAATTGGCAGAATTCGTTTCGTTTATTTATTTATTTGGTATGCTGGTACAGGGGATCTTAACAGCTAGACAAACCCACTTTTTAAGCTCGATGTAAGTCTTATTACTAAAAATGTGTTCGAAAAGCCCTTTCAGTAAACAACTGTCAAAACTGCATAATAAATGGATCATTAGTTTAGTTTAGTTATTTATCGTTTATTCCCTTAACATACAAATATTCTTAAGCTAGTATATGAACAAGATTATTTACAGTGTTGCGCTGTCGCTTTTCATCTGAGATATTTCACATAATAAGATTTGGTGGAATCAAATTTTCTACATCGGAGGGCCAGTGAACAGAAAATGTTTGTTCGGAAAATTCTCAAGGGATTTTGTGCTAGTCGTTGTGAAGCACCTTGTCGGACCGCAATACAGAAATTGGTGGGAAAATTCGAGCTGTTGGGACAAGTTAGTGATGTGAAGAATAACACCCTAAGAATATTGCTGCTGTAGCCCAAAGTGTTGAAGAAAACCTAGGCTTGTCCATTCCTCGTCGTTCTTTGGAATTGGGCATTTCACAAAAGTCATTACACCGTATTTTGCATAAAGACTTGGGTCTTAAGGCTTATAAAGTTCAGTTATCACATAAACTCAAGCCTGCCGATCATCAACAACGTCGTGTCTTTGCTGATTGGGTCCTTGAAATGCATGAAAAACAAACCCAAAAATGCTTTAGTTTTGCGAACTGTGAAATGTCAAAGAATAAAAGCTTCAAAAGTGACAGCTACCAAAATACCGGGTGATTCAAAATAACACCTCTTATTGGAAAACCTTTTTTTAGGTTTTTTTTTCTATAATCAATAAGATACAAACAACAAAAAGGACAAAAAAAACATTTTTGGTCAAAATACTGTCGCACACTATTGTAAGTATAAAAGCTTCTGCTAGAAATGTTTTGTTAATAACAACTTGCTGGCTTTATATTGTCATATTTTCGTTTGTTATTGCATGCTAATCCAAGCATGTTATTGTTTTTTTTTTTTTGCATTTAAAGCGCATGCAAATTATAAACGTAAACACGAAAAGATGTCATCATGAAGTTCAGCGAGCAGTAAACAAAACAAAAAAAACAAAACACATTAAAATTGAGTCAGCTGCAAGCGACTGCATTAATTTTGGCAGTGTTGTGCACGGCAAGTTATTGATTTTTGCGTGTTTAATTTATGCCAAAATTGTTGCTGATTAATTGCAGCTAGTAAATTGCAAATTCTTTTTCTACATCAACTTTAAGAGAAACATTTCGGAAACGCCAAAACATCGATTGCAAAGTCTTATAGGCTGCAATCGCTCTGAGTGTTAGCACTAAAACATCTTTTGTTAAAATTCAATTTGCTAATTTCTTTTCAAACAATAGGAAAGCAATGCAGCGTTCAAGCGCTCATTGACAGATACGTTAATTCAAGTTCATTTGCAACGTTTTGTTCACCTTAAACTAAACATTTTCAAAGTAAACAAACAACAGCTGATTGTAAACTGCAACTGGTCAATGGGAATGCTGCAATGGTTAAATAAAATTTGCATTAACCAACACTGTGTTTAGTTCAATGCGGAAGCTTATTAATATCGCTGCGTATATGTATGTCAACAGAGCCAAAAGAATAAAAGATTTAATAAAAGAGAGCAAGGAAATTTGTACCTGATTGGCCATAAAGTGTATTCGTTCGCCGTTCAATTCTTTGTTCGCTCACACACTCTCACCATTACGCTCTTTTATGCATTCTTTTGGATTGCACTTTGCACTGCTGCTGCGTTTTTGCTCAGCTGACACGCGCCTTACAAAGAACGTACACACACACACCATCACATACACTCTCATGATCGTCTGCAAGCTTTTTTTCTCATTAAAGAGCGTGTGTGTGTGTGTTTGTGCTGCTGCTTGTTAGCATTGTTGCATTTTCGTTCTGGTGGGCTTCGCACAGTGGGAAAAATTATCAATCACGTGCTGATTAAAACAAATTCTAAAATATAGGAGAAAGTGGTGCACTTTCCCTTGGGGTGGCTAAGTTAGATACAATTATCACTTTTATGAGCCTTGGAAGGAGAAAAGCCAGCTTTAAGAAGGGTTAACAAAATTTGTTACTACTTTTTAAATTGTAATCTCAAAACTATAAATACTTCGTTTGAAAACGAAATTGCAGTCTAAACATATTTTTTGTCCTTTAACAAAATATTCTTTTGACTTAAAGCAGAACAATTCATACAAAATTTTTTTGAAAAACCCGAACAAAAACAATTAAAAAGTCTATTTTACTTGGAGCGGGTTCGGCGAATAATGTAGCTTTTGACTTTGGAAAATAAGAAAGTAAGTCTATAATTATGAATACGCCGGCAAACGTTATTTGTAGCGTATAACAATAGACTAACCAACCAAAAATATGACATTAATTAAAAATTTGTGTAAATCTAATACGGGTGACATTATTTTGAGAAGGGTCATGTTGAAATTAGCTGCCGCTATTTGTTTTGTTATGTAGCTTAATAATTTAATGTAAAGGTATAAAAATAAGTAACCCAGATAAGCCCAATGTCCTATATTAGGACACCTCGTTTATGATCGATCATACACGCCCAGTTTCATGCAAATTCGCAAGTTCAATTTTTTTGGACCCAGAAGAGCTGCAGATAAAAGTTTTTTATTATTTGTGCTGTCGAAGAGAGCTATCGCGAAAACTCGAAATTTCAAAATTTTGGAAATTGTAAAATTGAAAGATGAGTTTATAAAATATAAATTTTTTAACAAAATAGAAGTTTTGTGTATGGAAAGTTATTGAGAAATAAATGATTTCAAATACCGTTATATTAGTTTCAGTTTTTATAATTAAAGGGTTTTATTTTACATTGAAAATTTATGTCCTATATTTAGGTCCTTGGACAAATTTTTGTTTTGAAGTATACAGATGTTTTATTGCAAAAAAAAATCTTTTTTTACCGGCGCACTTACTCATGGGCGTATCTGGGTAAAGGAAAATGAATTGAAAACAGGAGGTACCTCTCGCACAGGAAGGTTTGATATATTTTTAAATTTTTCCAAAAATTTTGACAGTATTAATTAGCTTAGAATTAAATTTTTAACTCGAAAGCTTTTGAAAAAGGAAGAAAAATGGGGTTTAGCACACCGTGACGACACATGATTATGCATTTTTTTGTTTTATATTTATGAGTTTTAAAAGATTATAAAAAACAGCATAATGAAACTACATATTTGCTTTGATCAATCACCAAATTTATTTTGACGAAAATTAGCGTCACGTAGTTTATGGATGATCCCTTAAGATTACGTTTTTGGGAAATTATTATTAGTGTTCTAATGTATTTATCATTTTGTCCCACTGTGCATCACTAGCGCTTACTCACTCTCATCTGACAGACACTTTTAGCTATTGCTTTGTTTATTTATTTATAAACTACTCATGTATGAGTTGCCACCTTCCCTAAAAAGCGCTTGCAAATTGAATTAATATGCACACAAATTTGCATGTGCTATGTGTCTGTGTATATCTATGTGTGTATCTGTGTGTAAGCTTTTAAAATGCATATTAATCCACATCTCGCTTGCATTGAAATTGCTTAAAATGTTTCCTGGTTCATCGTTGATTAACATTATTATATACGCTTTGTCATTGGTTTTTACCAAAACTTTTTGGATGATGCTGCGAAAAGTTCATTCACCAGTCGCAGTTCTTGGAATTTAAACTGTCAGCTCTGCAAAAAGTTGTGCAAAACCGAAACAAAGGGCTGTCTGTGACGGAGATGTATTTCGTTAAAAGTTTGTATGTACGTATATAAGCACACATATATAGCATACAGAAACGACGCGACATAAGTGGCGCATTCAACGCCTCAACTTTGACCTTGATATGTCTCTGTTTATCTCTTCATGTGGCGCCACGAACACTAATACAAATGCAAACTCACAGCTACCATTTGTAACTGCTACCCACGCATACAGCAAATGGAATTATCACACTGTAGCAGGAATACAGAGCCCAAGCTGGGGAACGATCCATTAAGTCAACTTCTGGAAGTCACCATCCTATCATTCATATGTAGATACGTATGCGCTACGCGTGTGTATTTTCTGTATTTATTTTCTCTAATACGCAGGAATTGCATACGAAGCACGTAGCGACAATAGCGCCTAAAAGCAGACTACACACAAGTTGATGACGTGCAAAGAGATGCAAAAGATACAAGCCACATATCGCTCAATGACCATAAATCGTGGGTGGTTCAAAAAGTTTCGCACTAATCTAATGCGAACTAGTTTGTCAATGACATATTATTTATTCCTTTAATTTATATAAAGGGTCAACAATCTTGAGGTTTTTTTTTCAATAGGGGTTTTTTTTTTTTGATAAATCACGCATGAGTTCTGTCAAGTTGCCATGTGTTTTTTATTCAGTTTTTCTTGCCTTTTCCTAGCGGAAAGACCTACACCCGAACAACGTTTACAATTCGTACAATTATATTACGAAAATTCTTAATTAAAGTAGACCCCAAAAATAAGTATTTCAATAATACCTTGATTGTAAAAGACCAATTTCTTTTAGCCACAGCTGCAGTAAAGTATGCCTTCCCTTCGGTTCGGTTCAGGCCTGAATTAGTCATGAAATCATGCCTGAATTCACGTCTGAATTTTTCAGGCCTGAACGACCGAACTGCGGGGCTTCGACAGGATAGGGTTGAAGTTTTCTAAGGGGCGCTTAGATTTGGAAAAAAAGGCATTCATTTTTTGCGAAAGTGGAAAAAATCAGCAGGTCTCACATAATTGTGAAACAATGCCCACATAGAAAACTCTTTAGTTATCTGAACAAATACATACCCAATGCCAGAAAGGATCTAACAAATAAATGCAAATGGAAAAACAAGTTTTAAAGAAAGAATGTAGATTCCGAGTGCCAAGTGTTCATGGTTCGAATGCTTTGGATATTATTGTGGCAAAGAAGCCATAGTTATAAACGAATGATGAAATAATCATTAAGAATAGATTTTCTTTTTAAATTTTTAGCATTTTGTCATTAAGGTTTGCACACACATCATAAGGGACAGTACCCATACTAAAAACAAACGAGTTGGAAACGAGGATGTGGCAACAAAGTGGTGCGAAAGCGCTAGTTGGGCGCATGGACTGAGCCACCACTTCAACCAACCAACCCATACTACGTGACCCAATTTTTAGAATTTTTAATATATTAGTATATGCCAAGACTCAAGATAAGAAAAAAAAAATCGTAAATCTCATGCCTCCCAATCGCAAAAAAGTATTAACTTCTCTGCAATGTTAAAAGTCCCAAATTATTTCGAAAGCAAACCTAATAAATCAGCTTGCTGTACGCACGCCACAGATGGTTAAAGCCACCCTCGCAAAGCGTGGTTAGCGCGTGTCCTGCTTCTCGATCTAGTGAAACGGAATAGATGCCATTTATGAAATTGCTTTCAATAGCTCTTTTCACACAGGATAACTAAAGTGTTTCGACGTGTAGTGGTCTGTCACTCGCTTTTAGACGTTCTGAACGTCATGCGATGACGACGATGGACGCGGTTTAGTTGGATTAATGGTTGTGTATTGATTGTTAAGGGCCATCAAGTAGGTGAAAACGTGTAGCAGCATAACTGTAAACAAAGATAATGCCTTTCAAGTTATAGGGCATCTGTTTTTTTTCCAGAAGGCTTCTAATGGGATTTGACAAATTTCTGTTAACTCAGCAGCTCAAGTTCATTGTACCCATACATCATTTTCTTGTTTTTGGTCAGAAGTAGCAACTCAAGCGTTTGTTTCTTTCCTTATCCTTACACAGGCATCGATAAACTAGAAAGTGGTTGGGGTTGCTTGCTGACGTCAATGGGCTCTTGGCTTGGCAACTGTTGATTTTACTGCAGCCTGACGATTAAAACAATCTTTCCGCGTTTTTTTTTTTTTTTTTTTTTTTTTTTTTGTTGGGGTTTTTTTTTTTTTTTTTTTTTGTTTTGGGGGAAAAATTTATTTTTTTTTTTTTTTTTTTTGGTTTAAATTTTTATTGGGCCCTTTTTTTTAATTCCCCTTTAACATTTTAAATAATGCAGATCTTAGTGTGTGCAATTATAAATGTTTATGTTGATCTAAATGGTCTACCGTCTTAGGCACTAGCATAGTAGTGGTAGTACTACCCATAAGGAGTCGGGGCATTTCATGTAAAATTCATAAATACAAGTCGACATTAGGGCGACTCAGTGAACTTGAAAGGACTAAAGGCTCATCTAATCGCCTAGCCTTTGCCACAGAGCGGGCTATTTATAGGTCCAGGGAGTGGTAAAAGCTGTTCCTGTTTGCATGCATAATCAATTGATTACTGCAGAAGAGTATATATTCA
Organism: Chymomyza costata; assembly: GCA_018150985.1. Classification (NCBI taxonomy): domain Eukaryota; kingdom Metazoa; phylum Arthropoda; class Insecta; order Diptera; family Drosophilidae; genus Chymomyza; species Chymomyza costata. Next base: position 48,627 of record JAECWU010000781.1, on the reverse strand, counting down.
TTGCCTTGCCGTCAAATGTGGGCGTGGTTGTTATAGCTATAAAACAAAAAATTGCCTACTATGCGTTCGAAAAAAAAAAAAAAAATTATCCGGCTAAACCAGAATATAATGACTATAGTACACTCTGCACTCTCGAGAAGTTTTTTAATTTTTTATTCCCATAGCACTCATCCTTTTGAAGGAATGTTTGTTTTCTCAAAATTCTAGAAATACTTTTTGTAAAGGTGGTGCTGTAAAACAAACAAATTTACAAAAAATTATTTGGCGAAATCTCTAAATGAGATAATAATAATTCCCAGAGTTCTCAACTTGTTTAATTGGAGCTTCACGCATATATGGGTAATAATAGAATTTTTCGTGTCTAGCTTCAAGCCTTAAAAGCTTAAGCTAAACCGTAGAAATTTGATATCAATGAAAAGGGGGCACTATTTAAAAAACTTAATGCACTTGGAGAACTTGATCATAAGAAGGTCGTACTGGCAAAAATTCATGCTCTCAGCTTTTTGGGTCTACAAAAAACAGGGAAAAAGCTAGGTGAATGGCTGCATCGATTGCTTTTGGTACAGTTTTGTGGGGTATTAGCAGTTCTCAGCTGATGTAACGAAAATTTTAGACAAGGATGTGTAAGAAATGCAGCTTCTTCTAGATTTATTGGGCTTCCAGAAACAGACGGCATCTGCCTGAAGCTTTTTTAAGTGCTTTTTGTGTAGTTGTACTTGAGTCATAATATTTTCTTTGCACTAACTAAGTATACCCCTTTTATCCTTTGAGTACAGAGTACAAAAAACAAATAAAAAGGCTTGTGTTGTATCTATTAAATGAGATTTAAATTCACAACATGCTACAGAGCTAAAACCCCCAAAAGACTCGCTCTCCTTATGTATTCATGATTATGCCCATTTAGCCCACTTTCTTTTCCTCCTTATTATATCAAATTCCGCAATGTTTTTTTCTGTCTATTTGTGTTTCAGCACAAAGGCAAAAGCCAAAAGACGCAACCCTCATGCTATCTCACTCTGACACTTGGCATGTAGCTGCCTTTAGGTTCTCAGATTCCTCTTTCATTCATGAATACCAAACAAAGCAGACGCCCTTTGACTTCTCTTCATCCTCTTCTTCGTGCACTCTCTCTGCATGACAAAGTTTTGCTTATTTTGTGTGTGGGTGTGTATCAGAGAGCAAAGAGAGTGAGTGGGAGTAAAGTCAGCAGTAAATAAAATTGGCGCATTTGCTGTCACAAACATTCGCAGGCAATAAAACGAAAGCAGGACAAGCAGAACAGCCGCAATGACAACGACAGCAACAACAATTGTCAGTTGAAAATTTGTAATCGAAATATTTGTATAAAAGCTATAAAAGGATGCAAAACAACTGTTTTATGCAGTTTGTTTATGCTCTCTCACTGAGAGCATAAACGTTTTGATGTGAAGTTTGCAACGCAAAGAAAGCGAAAGTTATATTTCACAAAACATAGGTCAGCAAGATGTGGATTGCAATTTCGGACTCTCATATTTAAGTATCAACAGATTCATAAAAAATTTTATATTTCAGTACTTTGTCAAAGTTCTGGCGCATACAATTTTAACTAAGAAAAAAAGAGTTAAGAAAATATACGATTCATGTTGTGAAGAATTATCTTAAAGATTGCAAGCCTCTGACATTTTTAATGAGACGGGTTAACGTTTAAGGATCGATTTAAGCGGAGCCTAAACCAAAGCCAAATAGACCATATACGAAGACTAAGCTAATGGTTTTGATAAAAAAAGAAGAGAAATTTTACTAAAAATAGTTTTCAAACAAAGGGTGTAACCTAAGGAATTTCTTATGATGGATTCTGCGGTTCATGATTTGTTTTAAAGGGAACCAAAACTAAGACTACGGTTTGTTTGGTTTAAAAGGTAGAAAAATATAAAAAAACGCCACAGTGTCTGAAAAAGTGCACCAGTTCTAGTTGAATATACAATACATATTTTTCTTAAATACAATCGATCATCCTTAAATCGAATGTTTCAATTTTACGAATTTGTTCAAGAATACTGCCCTTATAATCTCCTTATAACTAACTCACTATAAAGAACTAATATTCTGTCTCCGTGCAAATTTGCTTTGGACTATATTTAAAAATATTTAACACTATATTTTTCATGCATTTAATAAAAAAAATATTTTGACTTTTCTTTTATATGAAAATAATGAGAGGTTCCTTCGCCTTGAATGAAAAAATCAAGACGCTTCTGAATCGCCTTGAAAATTTGTTTGCAGCTTTGTATTTTAATAAATTTTAGCTTATCTTCGCAAGAATAATAGACAAATGTTTAGCAGCAATAGTTGAGTTACATTTACATACATAAATAAGCCTTAATCAGCTGCCGTAGATAAGGGAACTACCGTGCTATAGTTATTTTGACTCGCTAGTTGAGGTGTTTTTTTTTTTTTTTTGCTATTCTTCACATTCTACTCTGTTTTGTGCTAGGACCTTGTATGGCATTTATTTACACCGCAAGGCTAACCCACTAATGTCGTTACAAATTGGATGGGCAACGCGCAACCCCCAAAGAAGGTAGACAAAAAAAAAAAAAACAACCCAATCGAAAATTTCACGATCAAGTTCAATGTAAAATATATTGCACGTTCCAAGAACTGACATTGAAAAGCTTTACTTGGTGACATCCTACTCTCTCTCTGAAAACTCAAATCTATCCTATACAATATGCAATGTCAAAAGCTAAAGTGCAATAGATAGACAAACAAATTCAGTCTATTCAGTGGGGGGTGAAAAATAAGCCAAGCCATACACACACTCATACTCACACAGATACATAATACTCGTGCAGCATCTTTTCTGCTGCCTGTCAATGACACTCACATAAAGACAGTGGCGTGCATAGATTTTTGCGAAAGGGTTGTCTAAAAGTGCTCAAAGGCACGTAGACAAATTGCTTTTTATTTTGGTTTAAATTAATTAATATGGTTTGAAGATACATTCATGCCTATCTAAGGGAAAAACTAGAGATTTTAAAGTGCATCCCGGCATCAAACGATTTCGCTAAAACTGGCTAATTTTGATATAAGTTTTTAATCAAGAAAATCGTTCGGCAATCGTCCCACTGGTAGAGTAGAGTTTTGTGCGTTTAACTTTCAATAAAATTGCGATTCTTCTCTCTGTCTATAATTATTTTATGTCTTCCTTTAGTGGAATCCTCTTAAGGTTTGTCCCACTTTAGTATCTTAGAGTGAACCAAGTAACCAATTTACTCGCGGCCAGATTTAAAATTTACAAGTCATACGAGCAAGTACAAATTGTTCATCTATTGTTTCATTGCCAACTGCTAGTATGCAGTATACAAGTTTTTTTGGGTCAAAAAGTAAATGTGTCTATATATTTTTTGGGAATTCTGGCCCATTCATAACAATAAGATCGTATAGTCAAGTTCTGATATAGGCAAATGTGGATGAAATTAGTACGTTTTTGACTATCTATAAATTTTGTTATGTTTGTCGGTTTTTGTTTATTTTAAACACATATATGCATGGAACAGTCTGGCTTTAGAATAAAATATTTAAAAGCACAGTTAACAATCCCTAAAGGGGAGCAGATATCAACATAATTCAGTAAACTTAATAGAAAAGTCATAATGTGCATGTTTTGGTCAAATTGGGTGTCCCTAGTTTGGGTGGTCTTTGAAAACTAGGTGACATTGCTCAACCGATAAACCTACCATATTTTTGACAGGCCTACCGACCGTAGAGAAAGCGGAAATGGGACAATCTTTCGCTCCCAAAATTCTTAAGCGGGCCATTAGATTTTTAAAAACTCACACTCAGTCACTAGGTCGATTTAATCATAAATTTTTAAACAATTTATTATCCTCCATTATGTAATTACACTGGTCGACAAAAAAAACACCTTTTGTGTGTAAAATGAAAACTTTTATCTAGATATGTTAAAGACAAGGATAAGGATAATAGAAATAAAATTAGGATGCTTCAAATACGAATAGTTTTTTTGTAATCTGATATATATATACATTTTGGGCACTATTTTCTGTTACTCCTCAATATCTCGTGAACAAAATTTATTGTTTCGACATAAAAGACAAATAGATCGAAAGTTATTGATGTGCTCTTTACAGTGATATATAATTATGTAAAGATTAAAAAAGATTAATTTTAGAAGTTACAAGCAACCAAAGTCGAAAAAAAGTGTAATTTTTGACAATTTTTCAAAATAAAACATTTTCGGTATGCATTTTATAAACAAAAAAAAATTTGGAAAATTATGTTAATTTACGAACATTTCTAGTCTTAGATCTTTAAAATCGTGTTATAACAGAAAAAAGTGCCGAAAAACATGTTTTTCGAAAATATCTCGAAAACGGTGATAAAAAAAAAAGGTTGCCATTTTCGTGTTTCTCGACCCCAAATTACCCTAAAAAACACTTTTTTAGGAAGGTTAATTTTTCGTTTAAATTAGTGTTATTGATTATCACACTTTTCAACACAGAATTCAAAGTACATGTTGTTCAACTTGCTCCAAAGTCATGCGCTTATAGCCGGGCCCTAAATTCCTCCGAAAGCAATGATTTGATTGTATGGGTAGGGTACAAGGCATAAAAAAAAAAATTACATAAAAAATCAGGTCTAAAGAACAATTTTCAAACCCAGCCCACTTTTCACTTGGCAGCTTTTGCAAGTTAAAAAAATAGTTGTCCTTAGATTTCATTTTCCCTAGTGGGGCATAGGACCCAAAAAAATAGTTATATAAACTTAATGTATTAAAAAAATGTTTACTATTAGTAAATAGTGTTAGTTTGCCACATAGCACCACATGGCCATTAAAAATAATCATTTTCATTTAATACAACCGAAATAAATAAGACTTTTATCGCAGTTTTTATAGATTCATGGAAGGAGAAAACAAATTGAAGCACTTAAAGTCGCTAACTACGCCTCTGGCAACCCACAGAGATAAAAGTTTACTTTTGCGCATCGAGTGTCGAGTTGGAATAGACTTTGTCTGTGTTGTCAGACGATTCTATTGAAAATCTAATAATATTTAGTTTAGATCAAATAAGAGATAAATAATATATGGACCATGCCACCATATTGTATGAGGTTAAATGCTTTTAATTGATAAATTGATGCCCAAGTTAAACAATGCAATTGCAACAACAGCAATCAATAATAGACAACACACGCACACACATAAACTGACAAGCAGTTCAGTCATATGTATTAGCTTTGTATTTAACTTAAACGTTCTTATCACAATTTGTTATTTACATGTTAACAATTTACGGTAAACTGTGTACATCAATAAACATAGTCATATAATATATATACATATGTGTATACACATATGTATGTAAGGCACTATATATACTGGTACTTACAATGCAAAGGCAGATGCAACTGCAACTTCGAGTACTGCAACTCTTACACAAACACAAACACACACACTTAAGCACTTGTCGCCGCGTTCTTTTTGAGCTGCTGCTTCCTTGACTTCCTTCTTTTGCGCACAAATCAATCAATTGCAATTTGGATAGCCATAAACTGCACTTTACTCTGTACCTTTGGCTAATTACGAAGCATTTAAGCAAATTACATATATATGTATATGCATGTATGTATATAAAATACGACGTTTAAAGGGCTTGTATACTAATGATAGTCGGGGGTAAAATATCCAGGCACAGATAATTTTCTTTTACCCAAACAAGCTGCCGCTTTTCGAAACAATTACGTAGCTGCTTTATATTTTTGCGATTTTTTTTTACTTTTCTTTAAATTAGAAAAGTTGCAACTTTATTTTGAAAAACATTAATAGTTGCACATATGTATATAGTTGCACCTTAAACCGCACAATAACCGCGCACAACAACAAACGCGCGCAGCTGTAAAAGAAAGCAGCAAATAATAGCTAAAACGAGCGCAGTGTGACCAAAAGCTGCATTTAAAAAAAAGACCATATGCGCGTTGCCGCAAAAAATACCACTTGTATTATGCATAAATGCCACAAGAAAAGTTTGAGATGAGTCGGCTATTTGTTATACATCGAAAGAGATGTTTTCAAAAAAAATTATAGCGAATAACAAGCTTAAAATAAATTAGAAAATTCAAATATCTTAGTTGTAAAGCTGAAAGTGAATATGTAAAATATTAGGGTAAGGTTAGGTTATAGTGGTAGCGTGTCTTGTAACAGACCAGACGCACGTAGGCACAATGAGGCCCTTTGTGATGCCACAGGTTAACGCTGTTCGAGAGCTGACCAGGGATGTCTTTATAACTGCGTATACAGGCATTCATGGTCAAAATATTAGGGTAAACAAATAAATAAATAAATAAATTAGTAAATCCTGAGGCCAATGTAAATTGTGACATTTGTATTGTCGGCGTGAGTTGTTCGGTAAAACGAGACGTTAAAAATTAGTTTGTTTGATGGATACACCTTTCAAAGAAACAAAAATACTTTGCATCACTGTGCTGATAAGACGCTATTTCCAAACTAACACAAACTACTGATCTTAGATCATATAAATACAAACAAAGTAATTATATTAACTTGTTCCAACTTGGCTTACCTGAAATTGATCCACTTTATGAAAATGCCGCCACAATTAACTGGCCAAAACGTACACAATTTACAATTTTGGACAAATAATTGCATAATCACGTTTCCTCATACAGTAGAAGTTCCATTTGGGAAGAGGCGAAAATTATTTCACAAGCCACTTGCAAGCTGATAAAATAATTTTCTACAATGTTAATGAAAATGTTGATTATATGTTTTAAAATGTTCAAAATGTGTCAAAAATTTAGTTTGATTTAGATTTCAGAGACTGCTTAAAGTAGGCTGTGCCAGCACGAGTTTCACCATACAAGGGCATAAGAAGCTGTAGGCAGTAGATAGGGCAGGTACAGCTTGCTTTATCACAGATTTCCATGTTGATTTTAGAAACATTTAATTTGGAACCGCCTTTGTGAGGAGTTGGCTATGAACTCTTAGTCGTGAAAAATTGTATGTGGGTTTCCAAGTTTAAGAAAACTAACTTTAAATAGAAAAACGGCAGTCGCTTATAAAAATTATTTCGAAACATAATTTTTCAGCATGAGATACAAATACTGGTCTTAGCCAAAGGCTACCTAAGCCAGTGCTGTAAAAATACGCAGACTTTTAGTTGTTAGTCTTAAAGGCTAAAGCCTAGTACGTAGCAGTGTAAAACCGCGTGAAAGAAAACAAAAACTTCATATAAAAAAAACGCAAATTTTGACAATTTTTATAAGTTTTTTTCTTTCAAACTCACTATAAAAAAAAAAGCTTTCAAACTTCATTAAAAAAACGTTTTTTAAATTATTAGCGATTTTGAAAAGTTTTGTTTTCTTTCACGCGGTTTTACAAAATTATTAGCTTTTTTTATTTGAAGGTTTGTTTTCTTTCACGCGGTTTTACACTGCTGCGTATTAACCTCAAACATTAATTATTGATAATAAGTAAATAAAATAACCCAATGCTGGGTCATCTTTATATTTTTAGTATTTTCTTGCACATCGATAAGTATTCGTGCTATAATAAAATATCATTTTTTATGTATCGATATTAAAATATATCGTGAAACACATGCTCAGTGCTGCCACATCGACAAATTTAGAAATATGGCGCTTAAATTCAATATGGCTCCTTAACGATTCGTCCTGATTTCAATCCCTACACTAAAACTGCATGCTGTTAAATATTTTATTTATATCATAACGTTTATTTTTGATAATATACTTTAAAAATTATTATCTTTCATGCAATTTTATATAAAGTAAATTCATTTGCACATATTGTATGTGTCTGTGGCTCACAAACTAACTTTATTAAGTTATATATATTTTTTTGGTTTGCTATAAATTTAAATTCAAGGTGTATGCAGCTATTGCTTATAGTAGTACATATGTAGATTTACTTCGTACTATGTATATGACGTGAATATAATAATATAGCATTTTATATAAGTAAACAAATTAACTATTCAAATGCTGTTTCTGCTTGATTTTATTTGCAGGTTTAAGATGCAGTTTATATATATAAGTATTTATAGTATCCCTATATAAGTATTTGCATATGTATGTATAACAGTTAGAGCCTTGAGTATTAGTGGTCGCTATATATGTATGTATATGTGTATGTATAGTAAATAGGTTACAATTGTAGTTTTTTTTTTTAGAATTTTGCATTTGGCTTTTGAGGCGCGCAAAATATAATCGTTTAAATACTGAAAATTGTTGCAAAGCGAATTGAAATGTTTGCAACACATAATTTTTTCTTTCTTTAATAAGTTTTACTTAAAGTCTAGCATTTTAATTGGTACATACATATTAATCAAAAATTTGCCAGCTACGCACTAATCAACAAATATTAAACAGAGTTGTTTTTAAGGATTTTTTATATTTTATTTTTAATATTTCATAAATATTTTCAAGCACTTTGTTACGCTTCATGCAAAAATAGTTGTGGCAGCTATAAATTGATTTATAGCAACATATATATATATAAGCTAAAGCTTACCATTAAAATTAAATTTGATTTTTTATTTTTAAATTTAAATTGTGTGTACGTTTTCAACGGAATCTCAATATTGCAAGGAAGATATTTGGCTGCGTTACGTTTAGTTTCATTATTTTACTTGCTACTAATTTATGTGGCTTAAAATTAGTAAACTTTTTAAACTAGTTCATATATACTATAAATGGCATTAACACCGATTTCAAAATAAAAAATAAATTTGGTTTTTTGCATTTTTGTTTTATTTTTTTTTTTTAGCTTAGTTAATAAATTTCGCTAGTAAAACATAAAAGTTAATGCAAATTTTATTTATATATACATAATAATATCGAGATTGACCTTTGATTTGTTGCTACAAATATTTTAAGCCTTCAAACTAAAAACAATTGACTAAAAATTGTACGAATTTGTTAATTAAAAAATAAAATCGCTTTCGTTTGCTTGAAAAATGCGCGCGTTCAATGGGCATATCAATGTATATACTATATACGAATATATAAGTTGTTATATGTTTGTTTTATATATGTATTGTATATGATTGAAAACTTTTGTTTTAACGTCGCTTTTATGGATATGTCTGTTCAATTACGTTCTTGCCGTTTTTTAGAGTTTGTTTAGTTTTTAATGTAATTCTTTTAAAAGCAACACATAAAAAATTATTAACTAAACATTAAATTCAATTGGTCGAAACTAAAATTAAACTTTATTATTACAATAAATTTTGTTTTATAGAGTTTGGTTTGTAAACCCCCGAATAACAACATAAATTTACAGCATAGTACATAAATTTATAAATCTCACAAAATGTTTGCACATGACTTCCTATTTGATTTTCTATACAAAAATGTACAAGTTCTCGAACTTGCTATGGACAAACTGTTATACGCAAGGCGTATAACACATGGTATGCACAGCCAACGAGTTACTTGCGCTGCACAGCATTTCTCTCAAAGACCTTTCGCGTTGCCTTACAGTATTATCTCCGTGGAGCGCCTTTCCTGCGCAAAGAGCAATGGATCACAACTATAGGCATTGGCAGCCACTGGCGACAGCTTGGAGCTGCGCTTAACGCGACTAGTATTGGGCGCAGATCCGCCGCCGCTGCTGTTAGCCGCTGTTGTTATTACCGAGCTGCCATTGCTATCGCATGTAGCCACCGTTGTTATGGACTGCGCTGAACCGCTGCCAGCCGGATACTTGGCTACGGTTATGATTGAGGGCGTCAGCGTGGCCGTGGAGCTGTCATTGCTGCCCGTATTCGGACGCAGCTGTAGCGTCACAGCTGCACTAGCTGGCAGTGCGGCCGGCTTGCGTTTAACTGGCGTCTCCTGAAGCACGGCTGTCTTGCGTATGGTCTGCTGCAGCAGCGCGTTCACATCGATTGCTGGCCAAGCGACCAGCGAAACGCTTCGTCATAAATGCGAATCCAACGGCGAACTGCTGCGTTTATGCCTATGATGTTTGCTCCAATGCTTGCAGGGCTTGTGTGAGCATGCATTTGGCTCTACGGGGCAGCATTTGGTAGGTGTAGCCGGCGCTGTAGGCTGTACTGGGCCTGCAGCAGAGGATAGCGAAAAGTACTCGGCGGATTGACTTAGAGAGGAAGCATCAGCATCGGTCAAGGCATTGCCATCGGCATTGGCCAGCCCAGCGCCATCACCCTCACTGCGCATGGTATGCTCTGCATTATCTTCTACCAGTGAGTTGTTTTGCGTGGTCAAGGGCGTTAGCGTGCTGCTGTGTGCATCTTCGCCTTCACCCGGTAGCGGCGTGCTTAAAATTGTGTGATCCGCTGCTGTGCAAAAGGAATCGCGTTGACCTGTCGTCTCATCCTCATCATCATCGTCAGCGGCGTAGTCTTCTTCCTCATCGCAGGCGCTACTGCTACAACAACAACAGCTGGACGTATGACAAGAGCAAAAGCTTACGATGCTGTGTCTACTTGGTGCCGTTGTGATTAAGTTGCTAGCCGCGTGATCCACTTCCGGCTCCTGCATGTTGCAGTGATGACACTCTGCAGCTACCGTCAGCTCATGCGCATGCAAATCATCGGCTAGCTCATCAATGCTGCTGCAGGAGCTTGTGCGCTCGGGTTCACAGCTGCAGCTAGAGCAGCGTGAACAGCTGCTGCAATAATCCTGCACAGCGTCGGGCATAAAGCGTTTGCGCTTGATTTTAACGCATTCATTTCGCGGCAGTTTGGTGGCACAGGCGCGTGCTGTGCTGCTGGAACTGGTGGGCTGCCCATTGGCTCTTAAATTACGCTGTGGTGTTAGCTGCGCCTCATCGTCGTCGTCATCGTCATCTGCATCCAAATGCTGTACAATACGTACATCATCGTCATCGTCCTCATCATCATCGCGTGAAAGCTCATCAGTTTCTATGGTAGTGTTGGAGTTAAGCGAGCCGCGTCTGCGCTGGCGATGATGTTCACGCAAGGGAGCCATTATAATGGGCACACCACCACCCTCACTGGCCACCTTATACGGAAAATTGGAAGTAGCCGTGCTGCTGTTGTCCTCGGTCATTGTGGCAGCATCTATCTCTATGGCTATGGCCTGCATCATGTGTGGCATCTGACGCGAATGATTCTCGCTGGAGTCCAAGGAAGACTTGTTGCCGGTTACTGGAAGCGAACGTTGATCATGCTTGTGCTGACGCTGACTGCTACAATGCTTTTGCGGCTTATGCTGCTGCTGATGATGATGGCACCTGCTGCGATGACTATGATGGTGACGATGTTGGTGGTGATGATGATGATGACGTCGCTGTCGCACAATGGCACGACGTTTTGTACTCTCGACTGTTGCGGCGGAAGAGTAATGATGATGACAGTGATGATGATGTGTTATATGACAGTGGCAGGACAATTCTAGCTCGCCATGTGCAAAGCAATTAGTGCTGCAGCTGCAACAGCAGCAGGAATCCAAATGTGTGGAAGCAGTCTGTGTGGCATTATGACGCTTGCGCGTTCCATGGCGATGGCAGCAACTATTGATTCTTGTTTGGCCAGCTACGGCGCGTCCATTTTGCGAGTTCTTCGGATGCACAATGACTACCTCGAGCTCATCAAGCATCAGACTGCCATCGTCTTTGCTTTTGCCGCTGCCGCCTGGACGTGGCAACATGTTGTTATTATGATACTGAAAGGCGATATTGTCATGACACTGGCCATATTCCAAGATTTTGAAGTGATCGTCGTCGGCGCGTGCTGTGAGCAGGTGATCATCGCCGCTGCTGATTGTATTGGGTAATGAGAGTTGGCGCTCGTCGGCTGAATTTATGTGCAGGTCTTGTTGCTGTGGTTGTTCTTCGGGGGCAAACTGCTAATCTCCGCGGCGTAAATCGCGCGGTTTGGAATTATTGCGGTAGATCCACACCTGCAGCAATATAGCTATGTCCAGACTGACCTGTGTTTTGAAGTAAATTGTTAATGACTAGATTAAGCTGCATTAAAGTAGGTGCTAACGTACCTGCAGTGTGCCACAAATCCAGAATTGCGATGGTGCCTTCCTAACAATAAAATAACCAGTCTTAAACATATCACCGAGCGTCCACATGATGACCATATGTATGCTCATACCATATGTTGATTTATTCTTGAAATTGCGCAGAAATTGTGGTGCACCTATAAGAAAAAGTTTGGTAAATAAGGATTATGTTGATAACAAGATTTAGGGTAACATACCCAGCATGGCCTCTGTAAAGACAGCCACAAAGCCCATGGATTCCATGAACCAGTGCACGGATAGCATAAGATATGTTATGGCAGCGCCTACTGCCCAAATGACAAGCATAAAATCCAGATATGATTGAAAATCTGTCCAACTCCAAAAGAATTTGAAATCGAGATCTGAAATGGTTAAGAAGAAATTAATAAGATAGTTTCAGAGACAATAATCGGTGCTTAGAAGTTCCACATTCAGGATAAACAGTGTGTACAATAACTTATATGGTATGTCAAAGAGTTTATTCTGTTTTGGGAGGTGAATAGGAAATCGTTAGTTGGCTTGCTAATAAAATAAATTTTTCAGGTTTTTTTTGTTATTTTAGGGACAACGAATTTGGATTCAGCATCTTAAAATTTCTATGGATCTAATATTACTCACAGAAGGCTTTTTGTAATACCATTAAAATGTTAAGAGCGTTCTGATACTGTTATACCTAATGTACCATAAATATGTAATAAACTGATTTTTAAATTAAACGTTTATACAGTGCAAATAAGCTGTTATACAGTGTGAAAAACAGTTATACATAAAACTGTTATCCTGTATGACACTTGAAGAATTTTTAAAAATCATAATTTAGTGCCTTCGAAATGAACTGGACTAATAAAAGTTTATACAAAGCAAAAAACCTTTAACTAAACCGTTTGTGTTAAAGTGAAATGCTCGACAAAAAACCAAATGTTCAACTAAGATTTTTGATCAGCATTTTAATAGCATTCAAGATTACATCAACAAATATTTTAACATGAACAATCAAAAAACATCGTTAAATACGGCTTATTGAGTTTTGCTTAGGCGTCTTTGAGGTTTTGAATGATACAGCTTTAAAGTGTTATACAAACTGTTATACAGCATGCAAAATGACTAACGTATAACTAACTATTTTAAAAGACTATTATTAAGTGCGTTTAGATGAGCACCCACGAAGTCAACTGTTATACGTTCCAAAACGACCGTTAATGTAATTTAATGTTCAACTAGGAGTTTTTAACGGGATCTCAATAATTTTACTAGCATTTAAGGTTATATCAACAAATCTTGTAAAGAAACTGTTATACAAAGTGTGTCATGAACACGAACTATCAAACATCGTTAAATACGGCTTATTGAGTTTTGCTTAGGCGTCTTTGAGATTTTGATTGATTCAGCTTAAGTGTTATACAAACTGTTATACTTCATGGAAAATGACTAACGTATAACTAACTATTTTAAAAGACTATTATTAAGTGCGTTTGGATGAGCACCCTGGAAGTTAACTGTTATACGTTCCCAAAACGCCCTAAATTGAACCATTAAAATATTTTAATGTTCAACTAGGGCTTCTTAACAGGATCTTTAATTAGTTTCAAAAGCATGCGAGTATAAAATAGCGATTGTTGATTGCCTACACTTGTTTTGAAAACTCTTACTTATACCACATTTAACACACCTTAAATGCTTTTAAGTAGTTTAAGTGCTTTCACAATATTGTTCAAGCCATTCAGAAATCAATTTCCATTATCTTTGTCTGCTTTTAGGCGCACTTAAATACAACAAAAAACAAAAAAAACAGCGCCTGAACCCCAAACCCAAGCATTTGTGGGGCTTGGCTAGAAACCCTGCGCACAATATAATTAGCTTCATATTGAGCACATGCTGCTTGTTCATTCTGATCAATTTATAGCCTACAGTAACCCAGTTACAGCACAATATTGCACAACAGGAGTAGCTATCCGGCTGGCCAAGTCAATTGATAAGCCGTAAACACAGAAACAACAAACACAGCTTACGCTAAATGACGCATAAAGATAAAACATAGTATCCTTGTAGTTGTTTTTGTATCTTTGTAGTTTTATATGAATGATAAAAATAGCAGAAACCATAAGCGCGCTCGGGTTTGGAATGATGCGTGTAATATAGAAGGAACTGTTGTGCTTCTCCTGCCAAACACACATACAAAGTTACGGAAATTGCTGTCATCTGTTTGGTGTGTCTGTATGTGTGTGAGCAAGTCACGTAAAGTCAACGCTTGGGGGTTACGATGGTAAAAGTTTTTAATGAAAAGTTTGCCCAACGATTGACTCCTTCTTTCCACGTACTTACCATTCAAATAGTGCCGAGAGCGTGCTCGCTTTAGTACACCCGCATCGGTAGAAACGGAGGCCGCGATATCCGTGTCTGTCATTACTTTGGGCAGGTGCAGCTCATCGCCTAATGGTTCCAAAATGTTCGCTTATTAATCATTCTGATTGTATGTGCTCATCCAAGCTCATTACTCACCTCGTAGGGCGTGCTCCCGATTGTTCGCATTAAGGCGTTTCACCTTTACGCACAGATGTATCATTAAGAACATGGTAACATTCATGACAACGCTCTGCACAAGCAATGGAAGCTCATAGCGGCTCGAGAACCTGCAAGTATATAGAGTGGAAGGATACATTAAAGCTGATGTATACTATATGGTAAATCGGTTTGTAATTGCAGCTGTCAAGACACTTTGATTAAGTTTGCTCATGTACAGAGTCAGATAAGTGTCAATATGGGGTGACAATATGATTAATGAGTGAGTGGTCTAGAATATAAAGCACTTAGCTACAAGTATTCCCCAATTGCTCAAAGCTATTATAAATATTAGGACGTAGAATGATAAAAATCTCATTTATAAAAGCTTCACCTTTTAATAAGTATTAGCTGAAAATCAAATTTTCAAAATCAATCAATCAATCTGGTAGAACTGGATTAAGATGAGGCTTTTTCGAAAGAATATGAAACACTTAAAAATATAATTCAAATTTTAAAGACGTCTGATTAGGCATGTTGAAGATCCAAAAAAGGGTTTAAGGCACTCTAATAAGTTGGGAAGTTTGGGATGAACCTCAAAATTTTATGTGTATTCACATTTTTATGGTACGACTTTATCCAAGCTACGGCTTAGGTCGATTCAGTAAATTCTCGTTTGATTCGCAATAACTAATGAGTTTAAGAATGTGTTTCAGCTGACCCCTCTCCCAGGCAGTACGATCTAAAAATATGGAAGAAAACAAGACGGGTCTTAGATGAGATGTTTTAAAATACACAATGCATCTCATGTCCATATCTTATTCTATCTCAAGTCAAAGTGCTCTAAATTTTGTTAAATTAAAGTTTTCCTTTAAAGTAGCACCGTATTTATCTTAATTTAAGAACTTTTACAAAAATTTCTTATTTTAAGATTGATTTGACAGCATTGAGAATTCTTAACTCCGACTTTTTTTCTTAGTTAAGCTTACTAGAACATTAACATGAAAAGGTTAATAAAATGGGGTCCATTAGTGAGCTTTTAAGAAGGGAACAACAAGACTCATATTTTATAGATACCGAAGTCGGTGCACTTCGTATGAGGTTGGGTAGTAAAAAGGCCTCTGAAGGACCTACTGAATAATTGATTTTGGGTTCGGAGGTCGTACAATGACATCGTGATTCTTACATAACCGTACCATTTTTTTTTTTGAGTCCTAAGATGACTATTATGTATATGTTTTTGGGTTCGCTGAATCCGAATACAAGGTCAAAAAAATCACTCATTATTGATATTTCATAGATACCGAAGTCGGTGTTCTTCGTATGAGGCTGGATAGCTAAAGGGCAACTGAAGGACCTACTTAATAATGGATATTTTTGGGTTCCGAGGTTGGACAATGATATCGCGATTCTAAGATAGCCGTACCAGTTTTTTAAGTCCGATGATGACTATTATATATTTTTGGGTTCGCTGAATCCGAATCCAAGGTCCAAAAAATCACTTATCCTAATATTTCATAGATCCCGAAGTCCGCGTACTTCGTACGCGTCTGTATAGTAAAAAGGTCACTGAAGTGCCTATTGAATAATTGATTTTTGGGTTTCCTGACATAACCGTACCAATATTTTTTTGAGTCCGAAGATGACTACTATATGTATTTAACATCGCTGAATCTGAATCCAAGGTCCAAAAAATCACAGCATATTATGGTTCTGATATTCTATCTATTGGGCCATAACAACCGGTTGTAGGTCTTGGCCGTGGAAATTATCCATTATTAATTAATTATTATCGCCAGCGGTTTCTCTCTTGAGCCTGCTGGCGCCAATCTTCCATTGCCTGGTCTTCCCATCGCAGAGGCAGGCGTCCCTGTGGTCGACTTCCTTTTTAGTTGGAGCATTCTCATCCATGCAGACGTTGTAATTGTGTGCGTCTGACTACGTCAGTGTTAGCGTAAAGCTCATACAGCTCGTGGTTCATTCGAATAAGAAAATTACCATCCACATTTGTCGGTTCGAAGATTCGTCAAAGGATTTCTCTCGAAAGCTCCTAGTGTTGCCTTATCGGTTGTTGACAATGTCCATGCTTCAACTCCATAAAGAAGCACGGGCATGATAAGGGAGCTGTACAGGGTTATGTACAGGTTCTGATATTACCTTCGAAATATATACCATTTTGGCGTTTCCCTTACATGCTGTCGTTTCTTGAACCTTAGATTCGGTTTTAGCGACCCCTAAAACCTTTACGTCACACGGTTTGACTTCCGAACCCAAAAATCGGCTTTTTTGTGTGGATGTGCTACTAGGCCGGAAATATAAAAGGCAACCAACTCTCGTAAATGGTATACAAAACTATTTCAAACAAACTTTTCTATCAAATCGATTTTCGGACAGAGTCCATGTGTGTTCACACTTGACCAAGTTTAGTAATTTTTAAGCATAATGAAACATCACGCTGTTTCCTGCTTAGTTAAATAACAAAAAACGTTAAACAAAACACATGACTACAAAAGGCGTTGTTATTATTGTCGCAGCTTGTAGAGAACATGTGTCAAGTAAAGCTGTCATAAATTTGACAGATCAGGGCGTCGTCACTGTGGCCAAAGGACACCCAGTAGCAGAGAACTCTGAGAGCAAAGGACACCCAAGGGTACGTGTTGAATACTTGGCAATTACCCAAACCCCCAAAAAAAAGCACAGAAAAAGCTAAATGGATGCAATATATAAATAACAAGACTACCAACAAAAAAAGTAGGCGGTTTCTTTTTTTTGTGGGTATTATCAGGGATTTGTTATGGCGCAAAAAAAAGGCAAGCAGAAAAAGTAATTTAAAGTGTTATTAAAAGGCGCTAAAGCGCATTTGTAGGAAAATTGTTGTTAAGGATTTGCCGCTGACAAATGCAAATCTAATGCTCCGACCCAAATGCTGTCAAAACTCTGCTGCCAATAGATAGCAGATATTCGATATCCAAAAAGTAAGGCATATCCGTTTGAACTAAAATGTAGCAAGTTGTTAAAATAAAATGCGCCCGGAACTAGACAACATTTTTTCTCATTATACCTTGTCATAGATAACAATGTACAATAGTTACATGTCCTTTGAAGGAAATTGAATAACAAGTTAAATGCATGTTTCTATCATTTAATGCCACTTCATTGTGGCCAACAGAAAATGACATTTTAACTTGGCCAAAGCATTTAATGACATGCCAAAAATGTGGGCAATATTGTTCTGCAATTTGGTTCCGTAGGAAAAGCAGCTAATTAGCTAGACGACTGTACTTAGTCATTATATAAACAGTTTTGATGAAACTTTTCCAGCAATGATAAGAAGTTTTCGCTTTGTTACGTAACAGTTGCGAAATTGTAATTAGTTGAAGGTGCTGCTGGAAGTTGTACTATGTACATATATATGGGTGTTCCGGTTACCAAGCAAAAAAAAAAAAAATAAGTATTTTGAACCACTTGAAAACCGAATTGTGTATTTTGTTGAAGTCTTTGGGTGCAAAAATATGTGAAGTATAGAACACTTTTTAAATCGATTTCGATTTAATTTTTACATCCTCCTTTTTTTTTTTTTGCGAAACTGCGATTATTTTTTAAGCTATCGATAATACAATATTCGGGTACGAATCAAACCAAAATTCGTCGTGGGTGATATCTTGAATACCTTGATATGCTTTTAAAATTGCTAGTGAAATGTCTATTCCGAGAACTTATGCGTATTTGTCACTATTGCACAGAACTAGTCGATTTCTTTTTAAAAATCTCTTCTTTTTTTTTTGCGAAACTCCGATTATTTTTGAAGTCATCGATAAAAAAATATGTATTGGGATACGGTGGTGACCTTTGGAAGCGCTATTACAAACATTAGCAGAATATTTTTCATTTATAGAAGCTAAGTTTTTTTATATTTTGAATTCACTTTTTAATTTAATTTTATCTATACCTATATATAAAAGAGAGTTAAGATTTATGTTAGTTACACCATTTATAACTCAAGAACGGCTGAGCCGATTTTGAGGATCTATGGTTTGTTGGATTCGTCCCCGCAGTGGTTAACAGTGTAACGCATAAAATATCACATAAAAAGAAGTAAGCCACGAAATTCTTTTATGGAGGCTGGGAGTCAGATATCGACATAAATCTTCATAAAAATCTTCATCTGCGTCACTATTATGCGCATCTTTTGGTAAGAAACGAAATTCTTTTATGGAGGCTGGGAGTCAGATATCGACATAAATCTTCATAAAAATCTTCATCTGCGTCACTATTATGCGCATCTTTTGGTAAAATTTCAGCTCCATAGCTCTTATAGTCTCTGAGATTCTTTTACTCATACGGACGGAGGGACAGACAGACATGGCTATGTCGACTCGGCTGTTGATAGTGATCAAGAATATGTATAGTTTAGGGGTCTACCACGCCTCTTTCTGAGCGTTACATACATTTGCACGAACTTATAATTCCTTCGTGGCAGGATGCAGAAATTCGGCGACTAGAGCAAGTTTTCAACACTATACTAAGAACGCAGCACAGAGAAGACATAGAGTCTAAGATTGTAGAGAAGAAACACTATGCTTAGAAAACAGCTCAGAGAAAAATTGGAGTTAAGGACTGCAGAGCAGGAGCGTATAGCAGCAGATAGATTGAAGATGTTAGGCGAGACGGGCAACTAAGGAATACTATGCAAAGAGTACTGTTCAGAGGTTATTCAGATTTCCCCATTACAGACCAAGATCGTGAAACATTGCGTAGATAGCAAAACACGACAGGTAGGAAGATGTTAAGAAACAGATAGATAGACACGTAACACAGCACAATACCAATTCGTTTTTTGAGAACGATTACGAAATAGTTTAACAGCGACCCGATAATGTTTACTTTTGCTGTAAAGACTTGATATCCCTCATCAAATAGAAAGAATTAGCAGGGATTATATAGAAAAATATGTGTTTAGTTAAGATATGCTTCATCTGTTTCTTTTTATTAACTGCATATTAACATTTTGTAGAACTTGCAGCCGTACAATTAAGGAATCCGAAAAATTCCATTTTAAATGACTCAGATTTAACAGATTTACCAGAATGGTTAAAAAGCTTAACATCAGTAGAGGAAAGATTAATGCCCCTCGGCTACCGTTTATGATAATTAAGTCATTGGAATATAAAGCAGGACAGTATCAAAGGAGCCATTGTAAACATTTTTATTCCAATTGTGAATTTTGTATTTTAAAGTCGGGTTGATGAACATTATGAAAATTGAGAGTTGCACAGGGTATATAATAATCTGGATAATCGTACGGGAGTTGGCAGAGCCCCCTAGTTATATATATTATTCATATTATTATTCTCATGAGCTCTAGTTTTCTTATTGTTTATCGAAAACCCAGCTTGTACAAGCTAATGTATCCCTGGCAATGGCCGTGTTGTAGCCTATTTCTTTTTTGGACTTATTGGGAGGTCGCTTTAGTTTGTGCTTCAAAATTCTTATAGCTTCTCGTTTTTAACCTCTTGATTGGATTAGCAACCATAAGACCTTTCGTCTATTCTGGTGCCTCCGCAATCTTTCGTTGTTGCGTCTACTTAGCTTGTTAATCTGCAGATCTTAAATCTTCGGTCTCGGAGAGAGGTCGATTTCTTTACGTACCTTTCATCTAGAGGCACTGCTCTGAATTTTCTGAATACCTAAGCCACACCATACCCAAGATATGGTAACGAACCTTCAAGTTAGTGCCCACAACATATTATATCTTTCGTTCTTGCAGCTGTTTACAGTTCGCTATGAACGTTCTCAAAAATAAATGTCTGTCCAAGGTGACCCCCAAGGTGACCCCAGAAAAAATGTTCCAAGTCAAAGTTTTATCTTTTCCACTTTGGCGAAATCTGACTTAATCTCACAGTATGTTACATGTCGTTTGGAGAACGATGGGGGTGTCTAAGGTAAAGTGGTCAAGCAATCCTTAGTAAGTTATACTCACTACGAATAAGCGTAAGGCAACGCGTTTTTCCACGATCCTTAATTATTCATCTCAAGCCGACTTGAAGGTCTTGCGGACCCCCTTGCTAGCAAGGGCCTCTCCGTGGTGTTCCCTGGGTACCCTTCGTGTAAACGAAGTGATAGCGAATTCGAGCGACGCTTTCAAAGGTCTTACCTCAGACCATAAAATGGTTGCGTTGGGCTAGTAACCCGGCTGTAAAACAACACGTACTAAAGAAATGGAAACAAGCCTCGGATTTTCCGCCCTATGCTCCTCCTAGGGGCGACTATGTTACATGTCGTGACACTCTTTATCACTTTTTTGGGTAGCATCAGTTATTACTGATACAACTACGGTTTCAGGACTATCCTGACGGAATTGATCGCTTTAATGTCAACAGACGAAGTTAGACATTTGAAGCATTCCTATTTTAATAATCCTTGTCGCGCATGCCAAGTTAATCATCTACCAAGAAATTTATACCGAAACAAATTTTCACATGACGATAAACAATACAAGAAGTAATCGTAATAGAGTATTTTTAAGCATTAAAGAAAACCAATAAAATAAAGGTTTTAAAAACAATCAATAAAGCTTTTTTAAAATTGTCATTATTAAAGGCTCTAAAGCAATTGTAGCTTTAAATTATAATATTAAAGTTTTCTTTCAAAAATAAAATTTTAAAAAAAGTACAGTCAACAAAATGGTCGATTGTTCTATAAAACTTCTAGTCATTGGAGAAAGTGGCGTTGGCAAATCTAGCCTGGTACGTCGCTTTGTCGAGCACAAGTTTAATGAGCATCATGAAGTCACAATTGGTGTGGACTTTACAAGCAAAGTAATGCACGTCAATGGAATTGACTATAAACTGGCAATTTGGGACACAGCTGGCGCCGAAAGATTTCGCAGCTTAACGCCCAGTTTCTATCGCAATGCACTTGGTGCCATACTAGTCTATGATATATCCAATCGTAATTCTCTAACCAAACTTGAGACTTGGATGAACGAGCTGAAAACATATAGTGAGAATCCCAACATATCCATAATTGTGGTGGGCAACAAAATTGACACAGAACGTGCGGTGGAACGTGAGGAGGGACGCAAATTTGCGCGCCAACATCGAGCTCTCTTTATAGAAACATCGGCCAAAGGTGATCAATTTGTCAGCGATGTTTTTCAGGGTATTGTTGAACAGATTGTTCAGTCTGACTACTTTAGTCATGGTCCTGCTGGAGATGTTGTGTTTGTTGCTGCTGGGAACAACAGCGAAGCCGTCTCAACGTGCAGTTGCTAAGTTTACCTCATTTTAGCCCATTGTGAAGTTATATGGTTGAATCAATTTTACATATTATAAGACTCAATGTCATACGCCATTTTACGAATCATAATAAAACGTATTCTTAAAAAGTTATGGCTTTAAATGTGTACATTTAACTGAGTAGGG
This sequence comes from Chymomyza costata, assembly GCA_018150985.1. NCBI lineage: Eukaryota > Metazoa > Arthropoda > Insecta > Diptera > Drosophilidae > Chymomyza > Chymomyza costata. Next base: position 26,662 of record JAECWU010000781.1, on the reverse strand, counting down.
ATTATGTTTAACCAAAGAGTATACACCTATAGTTCTATATTCTTTGATTGAACTCAATGTATATCTTTAAAATGGAACTAACTACAGGGACACTGCAGAGGAGGGCCGATAACGTTGTGATTCATCGGACCCGAAGTTCTCTAAAGGTGCACGAAGACTTCAAAAAATAAACATTAAACAACACAGTTATTCGCAAAAAAAGAGGTGAGCTCATGGACTCTCGACAGTCACCTCCAGATTAGAGGTGGGATACTATCGATGGCACGATCGATAGTATCGATAGTTTCATTTTAAAGATACTATCGATGGTTTTGTTGGATATATCAATAGTATACTTTTGTATGTGAAAAAATTTTTTGACAAATCAACGGACAGAAAATTGGCAACATGTCAAAAAGAATACAAAACCAATGGTAACATGTCGAAACTTTTTGACCATCCGACGCTTTTAGAGTCACCAAATCCGATGGGGACCATAAAAAATTATTTAAGTAAGTAAAATTTTTATAAAAATCCTTATTGAGTGTCACAGACGTAAACGACTTTGGCTTCCGAAATTTCGAATTTCGTAAAATTCGTGTTGTAAAAAACAGAAAAAGAGGTCTAAAAAAATTAGGTATTAGGTATTGTGAGCTTACCAGAAATCGATCTGAAAAACATTTTGTTTAAGTATGTTGTATATTTTGGTGTATCCTGGAACCTTTTACAGATGTAGTATTTGGTTAATTTGTGTAATTTCATTCCAATATATGTATCTTATTTTTGTTCCTGCAAATGCATTAACCTAGTCTTGGCTATCTTTTAGTATAACTTTTGGACTATTCTTGCGTCTCCTGCTTAGATCTATGCATGCAAGTCGGCTCATGTCACAATTGCATTCTTAAAGCCTTTCCTTGTCAGAGCACTGTCTCTACCAAACGATGATGTGCTTTTCAAAGGTTGCATCTCCATTAAAAATCTAAGGCTCCTCGAAATACTTACTAGACATCCTATGCAGAGCAGATCCCATAGGGTTTGTAGAAGCGAAAAAAGTTCCTATGATAGTTTATTACCAAATCAGGCACTGATTTGACATGCTTCATAACTTTAAACACATTTCGTTTAGACTTTCTCATTTCAGCTTAGAAGTTTTTCTTTTTTAAGTCTTAAAAATTTAAAATTTCCGACTGCTAATTTATTGCAAAAATTATCTTCTAACTACTACGACAAGTTATGACCAAAAATTTGTGTTGAGTATGCGCTAGAACCAAAATGTTTGCACAATTTTCAAATTGGTAGAAAGGACACACACACACACTCTCACACACACTTGCATAAAATCAACACTAGCGCATTTTGCACGCTTGAGTGTTCCGTGGAAAAAAAAATCGATAAAAATATACACAGCCTTTTTGCTGAATGGCTCAAAAATAGGAAATGCTCAACGAGCTGTATGTATATGTACTAATGTAAACAATTTCAGTTATGCCTATATGCACATAAACACATACATATGTATATATGCACTGTGCACATTCAACACATTTTCAATGGCAATTTGTGTAAATAGCAGCAACGATTTAACTAAGTGCCGCAGTTGGCCATTGGGCCAAGTAGGGGTTACAAGCGACCCCACTGTTGCCGGCAAAATATTGACTAAAATGTCACTTAATGCTGATGAAACAATTTTATTGGTAAAAATTTGTATACATCTTTATGGTTACAATCCGGCTTGACGCACCCTTATGCCCGAAATTAAGTTACAATATCGTATAAGGAAACGTAATTTGTTTTATTTGCGCACATGTGTGTGTAGGTGTGTACCTAGTCTGTCTACTACGTACACATAATTAAAATCGTGTGTCAGTATTTGTGGTTTGGCCCTAACAATGTTTACTCAAGTATTCGGGTAGTAAGAGAGCTGGAGTGGGAGGTGTGCTGTCATAAATTCCAGTGAAGGTTACACGCACGCTTAACACAAAATTCATTAAGCATGCAGCGCCTATAAGTATGCTATACCATGCCGCAGCTACACTGAGCGTAAAAACAGAGAGAGTAACAATTTTTAAAGAGAACGTTCGCCACCTTAGAAAATTCTTGCAAGCTTTGGGTTATAAGCTCGCATGCTTGTGAGTGCTGAAAGCTTTTAAATAAAGTTCGTGTTAGTCTTGGAACTTTAGGTTAAGACAGGCTTCACGATTTAAGGGGTCTACGTAGTTCGAAAAAATCCCAAAAGGGATATCCCAAATGGGATTTTTTTTTTTTATATGAAGTTATGTCATTCCGCGCGAAATTTTTCGAACTGCGTATAGGCCCTTAGCATAAAAAGAAGTTGGAGGCATGCCCAGATTTTGGGCTGGCTCAATAGGTTTCCCGATTTCAAAGATATTTTTAGCATATTGAATGTGTGGTTTAAAGCGAAATCTGCCTAGCTGACTAATTGACGTTGGGTTTAAATAAGGTACGACAAGTTGGGATTAATAAATATAATTATTTAGTCTAAGACCAAGGTCTCGATTTTGGGGGCATGTCCTTAATATAGCAAAAAGTTTTTGTATTGAAATCTTGCTCTTAACTTGTATTTATTTGTATGGTATTGGCTCCCTTTTTCCTCAATAGAATTTTTGACTGTCGAATTTTGATCAATTGAAACTCGTCATAGACTTTTCTTGGTGATAATCCATCTGTGGGTACAAAGGGTATACTAGATTTGTGCAATGTATGTAACGGACAGAAGGAGGGCGTGGCAGACCACAAGTTCGTTATACCAAAATGTTTATAATAACCACGGGTAGCGATTAAACCATGCCCATCTGTCTGGGCCTAAACAAGATAATTGCTCATATTATAAATAAGCGAATTTATGAGGCATTTCCTGCTCCAATTTTTCGAGAAGAACAAGCAGGCTTCCGACCACATTGGTCATGCGTTGACCACGTGAACAGCCTAAGGATAATTGTGGAGCAAAGTGTGGAATACCGATCACCAATCTATTTAATTTTCATCGATTTTCCCTACTACACGACTCTATATGGGCTGCACTACGCTGCAAAGGCATCCCCGAAAAAATTATAAGCCTCATAATAAGCCTCTACACAAATGCGCACTGCCGAATTTTGCACGAAGGACAATTAAGCGAACCAATAAGCATAAACACTGGAGTACGACAAGGTTGCCCACGCTCCCCAACACTTTTCAACATCGTTCTTGATGATGTCCTAAAACGAGCTCTTGAAAATCAAAGGGGTATTACATGGGGCCTTCACGGCTTCTTAAACGACTTGGACTACGCTGACGATATTTGCATTTTAGCGCACAAATATGATGAGATGGCACGAAAACTTGAATCTATATCGACGCTGGCATCTAAAGTGGGACTTAAAATCAATGTCTCTAAAACCAAGGCCATGCGCATAAACACAGTCTACACCCGTCCATTCCTTCTTGACTCAACACCAATAGAGGATGTCGAACATTTTTACTACCTAGGATCTATCATCACGACCTCTGGCGGCTGTGCCGAAGACATCGAAAATAGGATCAAGAAATCGCAGCAAACTTTTGGACAACTCAGAAACATCTGGAACTCCTCATCTCTATCACGCGGCACCAAAATAAGAATCTTTAACTCTAACGTCGTATCTGTCTTACTATACGGGTGCAAAGCCTGGAATGCAGCTTCGCAATCTCTGCAGCGAATTCAAGCCTTTGTGAACCGCTGCCTTGGACGCATACTAAAAATACGATGGCCAGAAATCATATCAAATGAGAGGCTGTGGACATTAACAAAACAAAGCCCCATTAAGATAAATATAACGAAGAGAAAATGGAACTGGATAGGTCCTACGCTAAGAAAAGCCCCGCAAGACATCACAAGGCAAACCATCGAATGGAACCCTCAAGGATCACGCAGAAGGGGGCGTTCAGCGCACACATCGAGAAGACAGTTAGAGAAAGAAATTGAAGCGAGTGAAACGAACTGGAATGAAATTAAAAGGATGTCATCGGATAGAAGTAGATTAAAGAATTTTGTTGCAGCCCTATGCTTCACTATGGAGTAAAAGGAATAAATATATATATATTTGTCTGTGCCTGCATCTGTATAAGCACCTAGACTACCGGTCAAAAGTTTAGGTTCACTTGCATTATTTTTGAATTCTACATAATTAAGTCAGCTACTCAGTGGATTTTAACGAGCACTTGCGTTTTAACTGTCACAAGTTAATAAGTTTTTCAGCAGGATAACGATCCTAAGCACACTTTTGAGTTTTGTCGGAATTACATCGCAACCAAAGAAAAGCAGAAGGAATACGGAATGGCCCCCTCAGTCACCGGATTGTAACCCGATTGAGTTGCTGTGGGACGAATTGGACAGACAAGTGAGAAAATTGCAACCAACTAAACAACAAAACAGCTTTGGACGTTCCAACAGAAGTGCTGGAAACAAATTTCAGCGGAATCATTGCATAAATTAAAGGATGCGCAGAATGTGCGCTGCTGTTATACGAGCAAAAGCCGGATATTTCGAAGAATCAAAAATAAGAATAAATTTTTTCAATTCTTTTTGTAAGTTGACATAGGTATTTTGTATACACATTGATTACTTTTTCATAAATAATAATAATAATTAAGAATAAATGACGAAAACCATGTTTATTCGAACATTTGATTAATATTGTAAGGTGAACCTAAACTTTTGATTGATTTCGAAGACTGTAAGAGCTAGAGACACGAAACTTAAACATCTGGTGCGCATAGTTCCTGAGCAGATGAAGTTTGTTGCATTCTATCAATATCTTGCTTCGTTCCCCCCTAGTTTTTAAATCGGTTGGCAATCTCATAAGACTTTCCCCGTGAAAAGCTATAATCGATTTGGAATCTCGGTAGCTATAGCCAAAAAAGCTCCTTTAGCCTTCCTTAAAACAGCCTTTAGGTAAAGAACAAACTATAAACGCCGAGATCGGTTTGTAGATTCATTCAACAATGCTTCCCCCCATATCTATAATAGTGCATATCTATAGACGTGTGTTACAACGAAGTATATGTGAGTGCACACTCTTATCCTGGCAAGGGTGTCTATTTGCTTAAGTTTGACAATAGCTACAGCATTTGTCGCTCCAAAACGCTCTACTTTCGTGTCTATTCAATCTTGTGATGGAAGGGGTGCTGCGAAAGGCCCGTGTACATCGTAATGGCACTATTTTCTACAAAAGTGTCCAGCTCCTTGCATACGCTGATGATATTGATATTGTTGGACGTTGCAAGCGAGATGTCACTGCTGCATTTGCAGCAATCGAAAAGGAGTCAGCAAAAGTGGGTTTGGCGGTGAATGAGCGCAAGACGAACCATATGCTGGTTACGCACAGGGATACGCGGCGTCCAGGATCCCACGTTGTAGCGACCAATATACTTTTGAAGTTGTCAAGGAATTCATATACCTTGGCACCGCCATCACCATCGAAAATGATATCAGCCTGGAGATTAAGCGAAGGATCACACTTGCCAGTAGGTGTTACTTTGGGCTCAGTAAGCAAATGTGTAGCAGAGCCCACTCTCGACAGACAAAACTTACACTCTACAAGACACTCATCTTACCCGTGCTTCTTTACGGCGCAGAAGCTTTGGTTGTGTCGCAGACAGATGCAGCAGCGCTTGGAGTGTTCGAGAGAAAAATTCTTCGCAAAATCTTCGGTCCCGTCCGTGTTGGGAGCGACTATCGCATAAGAATGAACCACGAACTGTATGAGCTCTACGGCGACATCGATGTCGTCCAGCGCATAACAATACAACGCTTGCGCTGGCTCGGACATGTCGTTCGTATGGACGAAGAAGCTCCAGCGAAAAAGATGTTCGAAACGAGAGTCAACGATGGACGACGAAGAGGGTGACCGCGTCTTCGATGGAAGGACCAAGTGGAGGAGAACCTGTCTATACTTGGTGTTATAAATTGGAGAAGACGCGCAGAGGCTCCTGGCGAGAGCTCTTGAGGTCAGCTGTAACCCGGTAACGGGTTGTGAAGGCCACCTAAGTAATATAATATAAGAATAAATTTAAAATTTACGTCTATAATTCTTCTCCCCCGGGCTACAACCTTAAAGCCTTATCCTGCAGCTAAGCTTCAGCATTATAGCTGTAATCTGAGTCTCCACTTTCATGTTATCGACGGTGAATTAAGCTGACTACAAAATTAAAAATTTGTGGAAAAGATTAAGTGGAAGGAACATCGTTCCCGACGTGGGTCACCGATCGCACCAAAGTTTGATTCTATATCTTTATTGCTTTCGCTTACACCAAAAAAATTTTAATAATTGTCGCTAAAAAAACCCGCACTCACACAGATACGAAAAGTCAGCTTGATCTCTGTTCGTCAAGGAACAACGCTTTTTTAAAGATTTTAGCTATAAAGTATTTTTCTTTTAAATAAATGAAATTTCTGTGTTTTTATACCCTGTACCGTATGGTACAAAGGGTATATTGTGTTTGTGCAAGCCGAAAATGTATGTAACGTACAGAAGGAGACGTCGGAGACCCCCCAAAGTTACCTAAAGTATGATCAGTGTGACTCGAGAAGTCGATATACCCATGTCCGTCTGTCCGTCTGTCCGTATGAACGCCTAGATCTCAGAGATGGTAAGAGCTAGAGCAACCAAACTTTCAGATAAGATCCCTTATTAATCCATAGGAGACAAGTTTATTTTATTTTTTTGATATCGGGGTTACATTATATAGCTCCCATAGGGGTGTTTCAGAGGACCTCGAAAAAAACCAAAAGTTTTAGATGGATAATTCGTTTGTTTATGAAGATATCATAACCAAATTTGGCAATCGGAAGTTTTTTAGAGACCCCCAGCACTGTACTAAATTTTATCAAAATCGGTTGACTATATCATATAGCTCCCATAGGATCGATCGGTCGAAAAAATATTTTTTGGACAAAATTCGTTGTGTTTCGTTTGTTTGTGAAGATACCGTAACCAAATTTGGCATGAGGAAGTTTTTTAGAGTACCCAAGCACTGTTCCAAATTTGATCAAAATCGGTTGACTATATCATATAGCTCCCATAGGACCAATCGGTCAAAAAAACGTGTTTTGTGCGAAATTCGTTGTGATTTGTTTATTTGTGAAGATACCGTAACCAAATTTGGCATTAAGAAGTTTTTTAGAGTTGCCAAGCACTGTTCCAAATTTGATCAAAATCGGTTGACTATATCATATAGCTCCCATAGGACCAATCGGTCAAAAAATCGTTTTTTGTACAAAGTTCGTTGCCTTTCGTTTGTTTGTAGAGATATTGTTAGCAAATTTGGCATTAAGAAGTTTTTTAGAGTATCCAAGCACTGCACTAAGTTTGATCAAAATCGGTTGACTATATCATATAGCTCCCATAGGAACGATCGGTCAAAAAAACGCTGTTTTTACAAAATTCGTTGTGTTTCGTTTGGTTTTGAAGATATCGGAACCAAATTTGGCAGTCGGAAGTCTTTTATAGTTCCCAATCAGTGTACTAAATTTGATCATAATCGGTTGACTATATCATATAGTCCCCATAGGACCGATCGGTCAAAAAAATTTTTTGGGGCAAAATTCGACTGATTTTTTTTTTTTTTATGAAAACATCGTAACCAAATTTGCCGAATATAATATCTTTTTGAGGTTTTAAGCAATTTGTCGGAATTAATTGCAATGAGGTGGTACAGGGTATCCCAAAGTCGTCTGCGCCCGACTTTAACGGACGCCATTTTTATTGTGTCTATAACCGATCAAAATAAACGATCGCTAGTGAAAAGTAAATTGTTTATACTAAAAAAAAAAATTGTAAGTCAAAAATTGAATGATGCGTTGCAGACGTTCTGGAATAGTGCGCTACGCTCGAATAATTTTTTTCATTTAATATTCAATCTTAGATTTATTTGGTAAACATATTTAGCCACAAACTAATAAAGATCTTCACAGAACATTTTTTTGGCAACGTATTTTATATTCTCTACGTCGCGACTGTTTAGAGAGATTTCCGTAAAGTGAACGAAAAAAAGCAACAGAACCTAAGTTTTATTGGGTGAACAATGTGACCTAGACTAAGGTGATTGATGGAAATATTTTTTTCGGTATATATTTTTATGCTTTATTCAAAAAAAAAAAAAATTGTTTTTCTTTTCCATTTTTGTTTGTCTTCAAACAAAATTTTATTCGGATTTTTGTAAGTAATATGTTTACGTTTTTGTTTTCAAACTAATTCATAATTCTACTAGATTCATGGTACAAATATTTGGCTTAGTGTGAACAACGCTCAACTAAACATATATGCGACAAGTTTCTTTTTCTTTTTTCTTGTGTAAAGACCAAAGTTCGTCCTGATGGTCAACACTTAAAACAATTGAGCACATGTACTACTACACATCATCATCATCGTCGTCGTCATCAACATTTGGATCATCGTGGTAGTCATCAGCATAATGAGCATGCAACATGGCTGTCCAAAGCGGCACTTAAACTGAATAGTACGTACTAAGGGGCCGATCCAAGTTGAATGCGCTTATTTGTGGACTACTTATACATCCAACCAAACACCCACATATTCACTCTTATGAACACATAAAATGCCGGCACATGAGCACACTGGGTGTGTGCTCGACGAGATTTTGTGTAAACAAAACGTTGATGAGCGAATGTTGGAACTACAATAACATAATTTTTGTTGCATACTCTAAGGCGTCGTCTATTGAGCTATGTTGAATGGCTCTGAGATTGTTAGCCCCGACGGTGAATGGGCGTGTAACTGGGTCGCCACGAGTAATGTGAGCTTGATTTTGTGGCTATAGAAAATGACCTTGCCAAGGATTTGGCATTTGGCGAGTAGAGCCTAAACTGGCACAAGTGCCAGATAAATGTGCTAAAAGTGTTTTATTCGAGGTGCAATAAAGTAAGCTAATGCGTCTAAAGTGTTTAAGTATAGGCTTTAGAAAACATGCTGCGGATAAGAAAAAACTTCCGGTAAAGGTGTACATGGAAATCTGCAAGTGAATGCACAGGATGCACCTGAGGTTGTTAAACAAATACTTATCGGTGTTAGTGACGTGTGATGCGAATACAATGCAGTCTTTGAAATAAGCTTTCCGCCAACCCAAGCTCAGGTGACGGCTTGAAGTTAACACTGCTGACAAAATATGGGTCAAACGGTTAGCTTGTAGATTTGTTTATGACTGTAGGCCATGAGTTGGTTGCAACCATGCTCTCACTTATTTACAATGAATCTTTTGCAGAATATGTTTAAAGTTCATCATCATTCATTTGCCCTCTCAGTCAGTCTTTCGATCAGTCTTCTTTATTTTGCAAACAAAAGTTATGGAGCAAGATATGTGAGCGAATATGGCAATGGATCGAACTTTATAAGTTCGGCATTGGGCTTGCGTCCCCCATAACATTGCCAAATAAACAACAGAATTTGATAGTCTGTTGCAGTGCTTCTGGTAGAGACGAAGTAAACACTCTATAAAACGATCATCCCTTCCTGAAGAATTGGAAATTTCACAGTGTTGGTGCCTGCGAAGAAAGTACCTATCATACCGCTTTTGGTGACTAATGATTAGATTTTCAAGCTATACGATGATAAAGAATGCAGAAAATGCAGCGGTTCGATTATGTTCCTTAGTTCCAGTTAGTGGCCGTAGGGCAGGCAGACCCAAAAATACGTGGATCGGTCAGATGCAAAAACATCAGCAACGAATGGGTCTCAGCGATGACATGATCGGAATGCCTGCAGACGAATGTTGATGACCGCATACCCACACTTCAGGACGAGCATAAGCGAGTCCGAAAAGAGGTAACCAAGGGTGTGAGAGAAAAAGAAGAAGAAATCAGAAGATCCAGGAATGAAAACACAATAGTTGAAGACATACCGTTGAAGGGATGGACCGTGTCTTCTTTGGAAGGACTGTAACTAATTTGGGTATTACGGAGTGGAAAAGGCTGGTTCTGCATTAGGCAAAACGTTGTAATGGCTAGTCAATATTGTGAACAGATAAAAAGTTTGAAGACTCAAGAAGAAAAATGCGTAAAAGGGATAGATCGGTCTATCACAGTTAGAGGAAGCGCTAAATGCTTTTGGTATAATACAATGCAGAAGGCTTGTCCTACAGGCATTAATGTAACCAGTCAATATTTAGAATAATATCTGTCAAAGTCTTGTCTTTTGGACAAGGCTGAACTCATATTTTCTGTTCCTACTAGATAGACAAGATTTAAGTCGTGGCCTTGGTACTAGCGAACACCAAAATTAAATTCCTATCTATAAAAGTTACGATAACACAAACGCAGATTCTCTAATTGTTGCTGTATAATATAATATTATAATATTTGGGTTTTAAAATTATATCGCTTACAGCTTACATTTCACTGTAGTCGTATACTTAAGCAGTTGTAAAAGTACACTGATAAAAAAGATTAAGTCTTAAACTAACATTTCAAGCATCTCTAAATTTTTTTAAATAAGACCAAAAATTCTGTAGATAAAAAAAAATGTTGAAAATAACACAAACATTTTTGAAAGAAGATTAAAGGTCTTAAAAACAGAAAACAAAAATTATAAAACTTAAGATTATAACTAATTTTCATATATAAAGATATTAAAAACAGGTTAGGTTAAGGCGGCAGTTAGAACGTGACGTCCCAACTCACTTAGGCCAGATAAAAATTGGCCCGTTGTGATACCGTTTAATCCACCCTTCCCTACTAAAAAAGGTCCTCACGATATTCTACTTTACAACCATCCGGTGGCCTCAATAAACCTCGAAAGGCATTTCAGACTCATTCCAGAGAGCTGGGATAAGCCATTTAGGAAGTGTGATTTGAGAAAGCGGAACCTTGTTCTGCAAAGACCCGGGCAGTGGCAAAAGAGGTGCTCCACCGTCTCCAGCTCTTCCTCATCAACACAACTTCTGCAAAAATCATGATGGGGTGCGTTAAACCTTAATGCATTAGCTCCCACCAGCCAGTGTCCGGTGATTGCTCGGATTACTTTCGAACACTGGGCTCTGCTTAAACAGCAATGTTGCTTGGTTCTTTTCCTGCAGTACACCGGCCAGATTTGCCGTGATATCCTGTACGTGTTGGAAATTCGGGTCTTTATGCTTAGTTTGCAGCTGGCCATAGGAATACCTAGACGCTCCTTATCCTGAAGGAGGAAGCTGGTAGTTCTTTGTCTTGCCAGTTCGTCCGCAATACAATTTCCCTCAATATCCCTGTGTCCCGGGACCCATATGAGGTGGATAGAAAACTGTTCTGCCATCTCCTCCAGAGACGAATGAAAGTTAGTTCACCGACTTCACTACATGAAGTCAAGGAGGCGAGAGACTTAATGGCCGCCTGGCTATCTGATTAAATGCAGATATTTCTATTACCTATAGGTAAGTTTTTTATTTTTATAAGAGCATCCCGGATTGCAGTGACCTCAGCCTGAAAAACACTGCAGTGATCCGGACGCCACCACCGACACGGTCGTCTAACTTGGAACCGTCCGTAAAGATCTTAACTGGGATAGCCGGGGCCCTGGCCTAATACCAACATTCCACTCATCTCTAAGAAATATGGGTTTTGAAATTTGTTAAAGTAAGGTGTTCCTGTGGGGTACAATAGTCCGTACTCACAGGAATGAAGAGGGTTTCCTCTAAGGAATTCTCTGCAGTGTGCTACAAAAACAAAAATTAACAAACAATCAAAGTCTTGGTTACTCCATTTTTTAGCCTCCCTCATACGTAGAGCTGATAGCGTGGCTAATTGCTTACCCATCTTGTCCAGAGGAATCAGGTTTAAAATGGCATCTAAAGCTTCGTTTGGGGTCGAGCTTAGTGTCGCGCTGATAGTAAGTTCAGCGGTCCTTTGAACCTTACGCAGCTTAGTTAGGATGGATTTTTTATCCAGTGAAGGCCACCAAATAGCGACTCCGTAGAGAAGAATTGGTATTACAATAGCAGTGTAAAGCCAATGGACTATGTTTGGAGTCATACCACAAAAAAAATCTTATATATTGATGCTTTTTTTATCAGTGTATGCTTAAATTTACATAAAGTAGAACTCATAACTTGTATTTGCAAAAGGGTAACATGAAACTAGCTAACACAATGTTATATGTAAGCTATTTTTCTACATATGTCTTTGTCCTTTATAAAAGCATAACTTATTGCAAGCATAAGTCATTCCCAAGTTATGCGCTATAAGAGTTATTCCTAAAACCCCAATGAAATATGCTAAAAAAATCAACAAAAATTCACATAACCCGCTTCTTAAACTGTTATACCATGCAAATGCAATTCCAAGTTTTTATTTTACTTCCTACAAAGTGTATTACCTAAATTCGAGACGTAATAAATTATGCTAATTCCAAAGAAAACGCACATCTTGCTGTTCTAAAAGTGTTATACTTAAGGCATGCATAAAATATGCTAATACTAAAATTCATATCGTACTGTGGGCATTTCATTTGTACCATCATAAGCATAAATTCTATGACTGCGTGTAACCCCCCTTGGGCGCTAATCCTATAGAACATCGCAAAAACAAAGACACAGTAAAAGTTAGTCTGTCTCTAAGGGTGCCACACTTCAATTTACGGTTCAACAAAACCATAAGTGATAACGGAAGAGTCGGCGAATACACAAGCGAACTATAAAACCAAATAAAAAACGACAAAAGAGTAAAGAAAAATTTACAAAAAAAACATATACATATAACAAGATAGCAGAGAGCAAAGACAAAACCTACTCTTAAGTGGGCGTTGGGTGTTGCCAGATGGCATTGCGATTTGCATGTTAGGCAGCTGTGACTGGTTTTCGGCAAATAGCAAATATTTGGAAAGGGTACTGCCAAATTTTAAGCAAATAATCTGCTGTACGAGTGGTATTTGTATAGTATATACTTTATGTACTCAATAATCAGTGTTTTTATTTGCTGGAAGTGTAAATCTAAGACATCTTGAAATTTTGCGATTTGAGTGCGGAATATTGCCAGCTCGAAATGTTCCAATGCCAGCTGTTATAGAAAACAAGAACAATGAATTGTGCAAGATGGAGAGATTTATTTACAAGTACTTTTTCAATTTGTTTTGCTAATAATGAACTCTTGTGATGTTGTGAAATATGTAGAAAAGTTTGCATAATAAATAAATACAGAAAATCGTTAAACTTGAAGTGAAAAGTTTTTAATTGCCTAGAGATTACTTAAAACAAGTGTTCTACAAACTGTTATATACTCTTTTATAAAGTTGTGCATGGCGTAAGTTAACAGATAAGTCTTGCATTTTTAGCCGTTGCACAGATACCAATGGTTTGATCTAGTGCTGAAAGTAACATCGATGTTATATCGATGCATCGATGTTTTTTTTTTTCCGATCATCGATATTCGACCAAATCCAATTACGGACAAAATATGGGCAATCAACGGCATCCACATCGCAGACACTTTTCGCCTTTATAGAAAAAAACAAACCTCAAAAGATCCGAAATAGTAGGGTTGACTCAATTTTGGCACCTCGACAATATTTTAATGTCGAAAACGTAGATTCAAGCATGTGCCCGTTGAATTACTGGAAGGTTATATTTTTTAAAGTTTAGCAAGGCTGGCAATCTAGTGAGCGACAAGCGGAGTTCGCTTGAAATCAAAAAAACTTTGACATGATTTCATATAATTAACCATATATCTCTCAAATTAGTTTAAAGAACATTTTTTTGTTATAAATCTCAGGCTCACCAAAAAAGTGATGTAAACTTTACATGTGACAGAGGCACCCCTTATGGACTTTGGGCAGCTGAATCCGAATGGCCGCCACATGTACTTCGATGTATCGAAACAGCTATGTATCGAAGTTAAAAAATATCGAAAACATCGATGTTTCTCTAGCACTAGTATGATCTGTAATGCAGAGAAGCAACCCGCGTATCGAATAACTATAACTAAGCACCCTGTCACTCTGCTATCGAGTTATAAAAGAATGCTGGCATTAGTGGCACAGGCTTTAAAAGTTAACACTTTTACGTTTTAATTACAAATGTTCTAAAGTAAAACTGTTATACAAATTGTTTAGCAGATGTGTTATACACTTTGGTACAGATATGACTATCTGAGCAGTCAGATGTGTTTCATTTCTTATCTTACAAACTTTGAATTTGGTTTCTGGAAACTCAGAAGCAAACAAAATGGCTAATCTATCGGATTTAACCTTAATAAAACGTTTAAACAAAAAGATTTTGTCTTCAAAAGCTAAATGTATAGGCACAACTACACCATACAATTGATTAATAAAGAAATATGAAAAAGTTTTTTCATTCAATAAAGACGGTAATTTATGTTTATCAAAATCGATATGAAAGTTTTTTTGCGTTCTTGGATAAAATTCTGGATTGTGTCAATTTTTGACTATTTTCTTTCAAAGGTGCATTGGAGAAGATAATTGTGTGAAGATAAGATAAAGTTTTTGTTTATTATTCAGTATTTTACGATACCATCGATTAACCAAGATAAAAGGTAATTTGATGTCTAACAAAATCATTATAAAAAAGTTCTGATAAGCTTTGACCATTTGCTACTAAATGCGTATTAAGAATAAGTTACTGTCTAAAGACAGTGCTTCCTCAAGACAAGATAAAAAGTCCCAAATGGATTTTTTTAATTTTGTCAAACCGAAAATTTTCGAAGTCAAGCCCAAAGATACAGTGAACATTTTTTTATATTCAAAGAAAATTTGTTGTGTGAAAGAAAAACTTACTAAATAAGATCGGCCGAAACTCTTCTAGCTTAAAAAGTGAAAGCACAACTGTTATACAGAAGTGTCATACTTTTATACTACGATGCCATTTTTATACGTTGGCATTTTCCACTTATTAAGAAACCCCACAAAATACAGACCAAAAAAATATATATTTGAATGTACTTATTGCATTGTACTCATTTCAAAAACCAATAATAACCATATAAAGATAAGCCAATGCCAAGACAGTTCCGGCTCTCTGCCAAATTGATTTTAATTGAGAAATTTAAATCTTTGCGTCTTATGTGCTATATAGTACATACAAAAATACAAAGTAAGTAAACCAGTACGTCAATTCGTCCGTACATTCTTTGCATGCCAAGAAGGTGGATAAACCCCCTTTGTGACCATGTGTCTCAGGCATGTTCTCAATCATTCATTCACTTCTCCAGCTTAGCCATAACAAAACTGGAGGGCATTAGCTAACAAACCAATGGACAAGTCGACAATGCTTGACAACATTATGTTGCTGTTTTTTTGTTTCTGGCCTTGTTAAGAATTTTCGATTAGTTTTATTGCTCGTATGTGTTGGTTTTGTTCAGCTAAGCTTTACCTGACGCCACAAATCAGTTGAGAGCTTAAAGTCATTACAGAATGTTGGCCACAAAACACTATGTACAAAAAGACCCGTAAAGCAAACCTAGGGGATAATAGCAAGGCCAGACGACACCCACGTACACTAAGAAAAACAGGAGGGCTAGTAAAAAAAATATAAAAAAATGCAAATTTTTTTTTGAAAATAATGTGTTTTGCATAGAGCCAATCTTGGGAAAGGCAAAGGCAGAAGACACCCATATACACTAACAAAAAACAAAGTAAAATACAATACGTTTTCAAAAATACTGAATTCGATAATGTAAAATATTTTTAAAGAATCTTTAAAACTTTAAGTGTCTGTGGATGTGTAAAAATTAGGGGTTCAAAAATGTACCCTTTAATTTTGTTTAGATTGGATAGTTATGGCCCATACGCAGCATGCAAAAATTCCGCACGAAATGTCAAAACTTCATATAAAAAAAAAATTCCCTTTTTTGGGAAAAAACTTCATATAAAAAAAAATTCCCTTTTTTGGGAAAAAACTATATAAATATATATTTTATATGAAGTTTTGACATTTCGTGCGGAATTTTTGCATGCTGCGTATGGGCCTTTAACCTAAAAAACTTCTAGGGGAAGCTCGACCCATTTTTTTATTGTTCCAAAATAAAGAGTTTGTTTCAAATTAAATAATTTCACCTTAAAAAATTTTTTTTTAAATTTTTTTCTTAAAAAAAATTGTATGTGTTTTACCTTGAAACAAATTGTTTTTTTTTTTTTTATTTTATAAACAACAAACTTAGTATAGGCAGTCAGTAAATTTTAGTCAAAGTCAGAATAGGTCTTCATACCTCTGTTGAACAGTTTAGTAGACTCATTTTTAAAGTTTAAGGCGTATACGCAGAATGAAAAATTTCGCACGGAATGACAAAACTTCATATAAAAAATAAAATATCCCAAATGGGATATCCCAAATGGGATTTTTGTTTATATGAAGTTTTGGCATTCCGTGGGAAATTTTTCATACGATAGGCCTTTAGATGTAAATTTTTTTTAATAATAATGAAAAACTCAAGATTTGAGTATTAATCTGTTCAATTTTCATTTATTTCTTCTTTTTTCTTCAAGAATACAAATTTTCAAACAAATCAAATTTTTAGAAAATATTTTTTTCAAATTTATCGAGTTACTGATTCCATTGTTTCATTTATTTCTTCTTTTTTTCGAAAAACCCTGCTCATAAATTTGAAAAAAATAAAAAGGCCTGCGACATTGTAACAATTTGACTTTCATCTATTTGAATTTTTCATTAAAATATCCTTTTTTCCAAAAAACACCTTCAATAAAAAAGTTTTGTACATCTCAAATAAAATTTTTAGAAAAAAGTTTATCGAGTTACTGATTCGATTGTTTCATTTATTTCTTCTTTTTTTTTTTCGAAAAACCCTGCTCAAAAACTTGAAAAAAAGGAAAAAGGCCTGCGACATTGTAACAATATGATTTTCATCTATTCGAATTTTTCATTAAAATCTCACTTTTCCAAAAAACACCTTCAAGAAAAAAGTTTTGTTCATCTCAAATCAAATTTTTAGAAAACTGCTCCTAGTTATTTAAAATTGTTTGAACCATTTATTTTAACTCCAAAATCTGTATCGTTTGAACTATTGATGTTAGTTCTTCTTTTATAGAAAAATTCAATACTTCAATAAATTCTAAATGTTCCCCAGTCAAGTCAAGACGCACCAAAAGCAATTTTTTAAAAACATTTTTTAATATTACTCAAGAAATCTATCTGTTCCAAGTAATTTCCTATTTCCTATTTCCTATTTTTTTCAGTGTTACCACACAGAGTACACGAAGCCCCTACATAACGCTCGAGGCATTAAAATTCAATTAGGAAAACAGTTTTTCAACAAATTTGTTGTTCCCTGTAAAGGTAACCAAGTTAACCCACAAAGCTTGATTTACACTTTTGTTTTCAAAGGTTGACTTTCTAGGACAAATGCATATAAGATGGCAGGGGGAAACCCATTCGACGACCCGACCCCTGTGCACATTTGTCAACCCCGTGGATGGGCTTAATAATGCGAGACGAGCACGAAACATGGCGTGTGTTGTTTTTGTTGTATTTTTTTTTTTTTTTTTCTGGGGCACGGCTCTTCGTTCATTACAGCTTTTTTTAATTACGCGAAAAATCTACAGCATACGTATTGGATGCGTGCAACACTTTGCTGGACACAAATAGAGATAACCAAACCAACCAAGATAACCCATGTTGACCTTTGGGTTTGCGGTCACACCCAGGCTATCAAGGCGGTTGTCGGTTCTTAAAAGCTACAGTCCGTTGATTGTTTGGGGTTCGTTGAGTTATGTGCTCAGGTTTGTCCAAAGAAGATAACAACAAATCAGGGCAAGTCGCTCAGATTCACAAAAGTAAGCTGAGCAGTCATATTAATCAGTAAGAGAATCTATACTAGAAAATACTTTTAGAGCAATGATAACCTCAAGAGACTAGCTTGAGCTGAGGTCATCACTAGTCCACTTAGAGAATTCCAAATTGAAGAGTTTCATTCAAAAACAAATAAATTAAGCTATACCTAAGCAGAATTCTACTATCGACGGATATTAAAGTTAAGTTTGTCGAATTTTTGACTTAGTTTTTATTTAGGGTGATTAAAATCTGCTTAAAAAGTTTTGCTTAGAATATTAAAGGTTAGCATGTATTGGAAATTTAAGATTTCGTCATAAGGGGCGGATACTTGTTAGCTTGAAACATAATTAAAAGCGATGTGAACTCAGACTTTATCTTTCATAGCAATTAATATACCAAAGAGATAAGGCTTTGTTTTAATCTTACTCTAATCACTGTTTCTGACATTCTCATATACCATAATCTAAACATTAAAATTACTGCAGAAAAGAGATATGGTACCAATCCATTCATTCAAAAAAAAAAGACTGCTACATTCCAACCCAGATTGAGTACAATGTATATCTTTAGTTACACATAGGCCTATATGGCTGAGTGTTGCCTAAATAGATTAGCGCCGCTTTGCATATGTTGGTCAGCATGACACTCTAGTCTAGATGTTCCATCTATATTTACAACACAACTCATTCAGTTTTAAAGATGTTTGTGCCCAAACGACTAGCACGAATACAATAACAATGACTATCACGACAAACTTTGAGTTTTACTTAAGTTGTCAGGGTCTTATCGCTTAATGGTATTTAGTATATAATATAGTACATATAACGGCTTTCTATATAATAGAAATAATGATTCCAGATAAAAATAATAAAAAAAACGATGAGCGATGCCTCAACGGCTTTCAATTCTATTTACTAAAGTAGAATTGATTGTTGTTAATGTTATACTGCCGATAATTTTATAATATATTGTAAAAAATTATTTTTTTAAATGCACGACAACGAATTGGCAGTGTTTCAAAATGGTACAGTAGATGCTAGACAACCTGAATTTTTAAATGTTATAAACACAGAAATACAGCATGCATTTGAATAGACCACAATTTTCGTCGGGCAGAAATGCAGAAGTGCCCGACTAACTACATGAGCAATCCTAGCACTAATGCAAAAATGCAGAAGTGCCACACTAACAACAATCAGCTGTTTAAGAAAAAAAAGATTAAGTCTTGAATATTTGTCAGCAAAATTTATACTTGCTGAGCTTCCACAGCATGTAAATAAAAACTTTAATTTAAAAAAAAAAAATTTCGTTTTACATACATCTGGCAATTGGTTTTAACAGCTGTTTGGTTTTCTATCGTACTAAGATTATTACATAATACCAATAAGTGCTTGAAAAATATCTACACACTGGTAGGTATTATCACTTTTAACTATACAATTTTGGGCAGAAGTGCCCTAGTTTTAATAAATAAATTTAAATTTTTATACATGCATAGACCTTAAATGGAGACTAAGCTTACTGGGTCGCCTATTTTTTGACCTCCGTTCCAGAAATCGAAATATACCCAATTCTGTTTTTACACGGTTTCGATTTGACATGAGCTTGAAAATATTTTTTTACACAATTTCATTCGATTTAGCACGATTGAAATTTTAAAGTATTAAAAAAATTTTTATTAATCTAATCCTTTAAAAATTTAGTTAGCTAATTCTTCTTTCTAATTTATTTTCATTGCAGCTTAACTTTGTCTTTTTTTACAAGGTTTTTTCTTGGAACGTATCTACCGTGTAAAAAGAGAAATAGGTGTACATCTACCCTGCAGTTCGGTCGTTCAAGCCTGAAAAATTCAATCCTGATTTCAGGCATGAAAAGGAAGCGAATGCTCATGGCTTTGTAAGAGAAACAAGGAATTTCACTTTCTATCTCTTTCTTTTGACAGACAATTAAAGCAAAAAAGAATAAGCAAAGAGAAATAAGAAAAGTCAATTTTATTTTGTTTATTTGACTTTACATTAGTATTGGTGTTTGCGTTTGTATGCGTAGCTATTTCTGACGTTTTCTTTATTACACAAAGAAGATTTGCTGTGAAAATTTTAATTTCTGGGTAAGTATTTATTAAATATTATTATTTAAAGTATTATGTGACAATGTGGAGCAAAAGACAACTGCGTAAGTTTGGGCGTACTGGAAAATTAGAACTTTGAAAAATTTTGACGAATTTGTAAACAAGACAAAAAAATTAATTGATGCCTTTGTCATGGGCGCCAATAGTGACGACGTGCAAAAGAAGGTTGCCTTGAAAGGATTTAAGCAATTTTAAACCTCTTGACTTGGTAGGTCAAAAAATACTGGTGTTGTAATATACAGGGTGGCGCAAAAGAAGTCATCCGATGTTGTTTGGCTCTTATTTTTTTTCTAAATGAAATTCCAAAATTGACCAAAAATGACCAAACTTCGTTGCAGGGACCGCCGGCTGAGGCCCAATTGCGTGGCACGTCGTCTGGTCGATGTTTCGGGGCTCACTTCGACGTCCTCGGCTACAGCGGCGATATTTTCGGCAGAACGGGCGCTCCGGGGCCGGCCACTCTTGGCAACGTCTCGTGTGGTCCCATACTCTTCAAGATTAGTGGCTAAACGGCGCAGTGTTTGCGCAGTTGGTGTCGGACGGCCGGGAAATCGGCGACGGAATTCGCGCTGCGCCAACACCACAGACGAATTGTTACGCAAAAAAAATAGACACAATTATTCCGCGTTCTTGGGGAGTGTATCGCTCCATGGCTTATTCACTTGTATTCTGTATCTGTCTAGTCCACAAATGTCAAAACAGATTTGATATTGGCGGCCATTTACAAAAATGAGAGCATCTTCCAATAGGGTGATTTCTTTTGCGCCACCTTGTATAATAAAAAGTTTTTGATTTTAGAATCAATACCAGTTACAGTGGACTCTGGCCCAGCGGAATCACAGCTGCGTAATGCAATGAAGTTCCACAAAAATCTCAATTTTAGGGCTGCACCCATAAAAATATATGAAGAATATTTGTGACATTAATTACTCATCTATGATTTCGGACCTGACTTTTAAAAATGAATCAGCACTGAATTCATGCCCAATTCCTAAAAAATTTCACCTGTGATTTCAGGCATAACATTTGAAAGTCAATCGGCACTGATTCATAGCTGATTGTTACGGCTAAAGTTCAGCCCTGAACGCCTAAGACATGCATGTGTTAAATTCAGTGACAAATGAATGCGTAGATTCATGGCTGGTACTGAAAATTCAGGCATGATTTCATGACTAATTCAGGCCTGAACCGAACTGAAGGGTATATATAAGGCACATTAACATGCGCTTGAGATCTGTGTTAGGGAATGTCTTCTCAAAAAAATGCAATAATGAAGGATCCTCAATCCAAAAAGTCTCAGTGCTGCATGGCGCCCCATAGGCTGCTCAGCTGCGAGCTACCCATCATCAAGACTTTTAGAAAATTGTAGCTTCACGTTGTTTAGTTATATAGAGCGACTTAAAAAAAATCAATACTGTGACGGAAAAAATGTTTTTTTTTTTTTGTTACAAAAATTCCAGAACTGGTAAGCATAGTTCTTAGCAACAATTCCAAAAATGCATATTATTATTATGCTAAACTTAAGTTTAGCAATGTAGTCGCATTAAGTGAGTCTCCACTGTATTACTTTAAACCGATAAGAAATATTGCTGCAATACTGTCAATTAATAGACATTCAATACTCGTGCAACAGCGTACTTGGCGTATACGTAACCTGCTTGCCGTATTGGCTCCAACGTGTGCGTACGTCACGCGTTTTCCTACTGAACAAAATCGTTGAAATTCTGTGCCCTAATCTTATCACAAAATAAACAAAACATTAACAAGCAGTTATTTTGATACCATAAAAGTCATTAAGGCAAAAACAATAATAAGCACAAAAGCAGACACCAATATTTATTTATACCTATATACTATATGTAGCAGGGTATTATATATTATATAGTTATTTGGCCTACTTTAACGGGGGCGAAAGAGCTTAAAGTGAGCGTGTCTATAAATTCCACATTTATATTTTTGTACATCAGGCGATAAACGACGAACGCCCTGAAGGTCAGCCAGCAGTATGTAAAATATGTTCAAGTTTAGAGGGGGCGTGTGTCCAAGTGGCCCATAGTGCTGCTTCTGGCCAACTTAATATGTATCGAGCGAATCATGTTCGCTGACCTAGCCAAGCAGTAAATGTTGTTGGTATAAATTTGTTGCTCTTTGTAGTGTTGGAGAGTGTAATATGGTATGGCATGTGGCTATGTATTTCTTAATGGCATAATCGTTTGCATTTCCTTCCCCCCCTTCTGCTTGTAGATGTTGTTCAAAATTGCCAGCAGTTTTGCATGCAAATTAGCTTTGAAAATGTTTTCAAGCAGTGCACATTGGGCCAGAAAGCCAAATTTTTGGCATAAATTCGAAAAATAAAGTTACAGGCATGAAATTTGGTGTAGTTGTTTGTAATGACATATATAAGAACTAAGATAAATTTCAGACCGATCCGGCCACGCCCACTCCCACCGCCCATATAAGGTATGGTATTTTTGCTTGGTGTGATTTTTTACTAAAGCACTATTACTGACGCGATTTATAAATTGATATTTATAATTAAGTTTTATTTATGCCGATTTATATTCAAGTTTAAAAATTATATGAAAAATTCGAATAAAGCAAGGTGCAATCAATTTTTAACAGTCGATTTCCCCATATATTTCAGACGAAAAGATATTTTCATTTTCGGCTTCAGAATGATCAGTGCCATCATATATGGAAGTGTTACACTTATCAGTGTCACTATGATTACCTGTAAAATTATAATTATTATTTAGGATATAATTATCACAATTATTTTTAAAATTTTGCGGTTCTGAAAGGTCAATCACAGCTGCCGGTAATGGTATTTTTTTGCTTTGAGCAAATTTGTTATTTATCGGTTACCATAATTTCCAAAGGCCTACATTTGGCTTCTCATTTTCTATTATAACTGGGATAAATATCGGAAGATCGGCTTTTATGAAGCTCCTGAATGTTGCAATATTGGCTTTTTCCAAAGGAGTTTTCGAGCAAAAACGCCAAAGCCTCATTGGGCGTTAAGGGTGCTCGCTCCGAAACAAAAAGGTTTTTCTTACTCGATTTGGGCCATTTGAACCAAGCAAAGTATTTTTCAATATTAAAGACGTGTCTTTTTCATTTAATTTTTTGACCGAAACTGCAGCAGCGTGCACAAGTGTTGTGGCGTTGTTTATCTGCTAAATCGGATGCTAACTTTCTCTTTAAACGTGGTTCAGCATATTCCATCGGTGGACGTCCTACTGTGTTTAAAAATGACCTTATAGGCTTGGTTGAAGATGTGAAATCTAAGCTATCGAATACAAAAAATATAATTTTTGACGACAGCCACTTGGAGTGTTTTCCTTAAGTACTCAAATTTCTGCCGCATTTTGGCAAGTTTCTTTGGATATAAATAGCAAAATTTTTTATTTTTGCATTAATTTCATATTTTTCCTCTGCGCTTAAGTTGTAGTCTTTAAGTTGATGAAATATTCAGCGCGAAACATCGGATGCCTTTCGAATATTGTCATTCCAGATATTCAGCAGCGTTGCATAGCAGAAATTAACCTTAGCTTCAAAATGGCAATACCCGAAAAGCCGCAAAAAGCCGCAAAAAGCATAAAAAGGGTAAATTAGTATATATTTTGTACTTTTATGTTACATTAATACTTTTTTGCAGAAGCTTGCAGAAAGTTATTTTTTATTCCATAATAGACGGCCAAGTTGGTTAAGTTTTCTCTAATTAAAGGCAACACAAAACCATACACATATAAAACAAATTAACAAATATAAGGAAATACCTTTTTAACATAAACATTCTACATACCCGTACCTCTATTTACCATTATTAATATTATCTTTATATTTAAAATTAATAAAAATACAAGCTCGCAAAGTTAACAAAAAATTTCGCGCCGTTTTTACTGCAACGCGCTGCTGTTCGAACATGTAACTTTGAAGGGCTGCCAAAACTTCAGGGTTGCAATAAAATCAATAATATTTTTTAATTTTTTGTAACTAGGGTATTGACTACAAAATGGCAATGTTAAAAAACGAATTTGCTTCTATGAATATTTTGAATTTATGCCAAAAAATCGGCTTTCTGGCCCAATGTGCAGTGGTTGGTTTGGTTTAGTTAGTTTTATGCTTGTGGTCTATGAGTTTCCTTGGTTTTGAGCACAATGACATTGCACTTGAATAACAAATTGAAGTGACCAGAATGGCGTCAAACTAGAACCAAGTTAAGGTTTCAAGTTTGGCAAACTAAATATTTGAAATTGTTTTTAATAAACGTATAAAATACAAGCATATCCGTAGAGGAAAAACTGTGAAGCAAAAAGCATATAACTCAAGTTTTAAGCTAAGAAAACTTTCAGTGTTTTGGTTTGCGTAAAACCAGGCTTAATTAAAAAGGGAAAAAGTTTTGTGTTTGGTCAAAATTAAAGCAGCTCAGTTTAGAAAGCAAATAAAAAAAAAAAAAAAAGAAAGAGTGATTTTTATATGGGTCCTGAAGAAAACCTATATACCTGAATGAATCCCACGAGAGCGATATAGAGTCGATTTGCAAAATAAAATTTGTATAGAAACTTTAGAAATAGTTTACCAGAAGTTAAATTTTTGTAAAATATTGTATTGAATGGCAAAAAACTGAGTCTTATCTAAGTTTTTTTTGAGTAACAATGAGGTAGCAAGATTTCCAACTTTTACTGATATTTTCTAAGGGTTTGAACAAGCTTTTTCAAAAAACTTGTGTCACTTTTTTGGCTTATAGGCAATAAAATATGTGCATCGAGTTTCAGAATGGCAATCTATAAATTGAGAGCGTAAAGACCTGTACGCAGCAGCCAAAAACGCTTCAAAACAAAACTTTATAGGAAAAAATAGCAGGCTGTTGGCACATGTCGCCAAATGAAAATATTACTTAATACTTATTTCGCAAACATATTCGTATGCCAATGCCAATGGCTACTTTAAAGCTACACACAAGGGAAAAATTCAGTTCCCAGGCACAAAAGATGTGGAAAAACACATCCCACTGTAGAATCAGTCGCCAAACATGGCCTAAAATTGACCCAAAACGTTCCGCCAGACTCTGTTCGGCAGTTGTTAGAGCGATCACCGGTCATGGGCTTGTCGGAGCACACGCGACCAGAATGAATGCTTCGAGCAACGACTTCTGCAGAGACTGTAGAGACGAGGAAGAAGTAGAAACAGTAGAGCACTTCTTCTGTTCCTGTGTAGCTCTATGCAGACGCAGGAAGAAGTACCTGGGCAATTTTTTCCTCAATAACCTAGAAGAGCTAGGTCCCATCTGTCCGAGAATGATAGCAAGCTATATCGCGGCAGCAGGCTGAGATTCCCTTTAAGGACATTCACCTGGAGAAGGGGGTTTAAATTGAGATCCTAAGCGGTATCACAACGGGCCAATCTAGGCTTATGTGTGCTGGCTTTTTAAGCCAGCTACCGCCATAACCTAACCTAACCTAACCTATTTCGCAAACAACGCCACTATTGCGTACTTATTGTCGGAAAAAAAACACGCCAAGAGCAGGCAAAACTCAATGAAAAAAGGAGTAAATGGATAAATTCATATTTAATACGCAGAGCTGAATGTGGAAGATTTTGTAGAGACGTACAAGTTTTGGAGTGAATAAATACTGCAATTCAATAAATCACACTTCGCGAAAACTTTGCAGTTCGTAGCCATGGTACAGAATCCGACAGCATTTTCGGAAAATTTTTACTGCGTACTAGCCTTAAAGTGTCTCTGCAATATTTCAAATAAATTCGTATACAATTTTTTGTAAAAACTTTCGAATTCTCTGCCAATGCCTCGAACTAAAAATTGCCCACGTAACGTAAATTCTTATATTAAAAAATAAATTTAGTTTGTAAATATACCTACTCTCTGAATTGCCTATTTAAAATGCGTTTACCCAGACACTCCGCATTTTGCTGTGTCACCATTATAGCGTGGTTTTAATTATTGTTATTGTTAATAATTATTTGATATTTTACTTATTAATGTTTAGTATTTACAAACAAAACAGCTGATTCTATAGTGAAAATTTTTACTTCAATTTAAAAAAATTTAAGACAGTCGAGGCAATGCCCGACAGTGTAATACCCTGTACCTTTTTCCTCGAAAGAAATTTTATTCCGAAAGTTACGTCAAAGGAGCTATTTTAAGGTTATGTGGTAAGTTTCAAGTTGATATGTTGAGGGGTGTGGGAGAAAAAACGCTAAATCGATTGCGGGGTGTGGGGGGGCTGCATTAATAAAATTTGGATGTGGATTTGTTCATTAGAGCCAAATGAATCAGCTTATCAAAATTTATGATTCTAGGTCAAATGTTACCAAAATCACGTAGAGTCAAATATTA
The DNA here is from genome assembly GCA_018150985.1 of Chymomyza costata. Lineage (NCBI taxonomy): Eukaryota > Metazoa > Arthropoda > Insecta > Diptera > Drosophilidae > Chymomyza > Chymomyza costata. The sequence goes on along the minus strand of JAECWU010000781.1, from coordinate 428 downwards.
TATATAAATTATTATAAATATCTCTATCTCTTATAGTACTCCGAAATCTAGGTGTTCATACAGACGGACATGGCTCAATGGCTACCCGAGGTTACGATAAGCATTTTGGTATAAAGAACTTGGGCTCTGCCACGCCTTCTTCTGTCCGTTACAAACAGCGCGCAAATCTAGTATACCCTTTGTACCTATAGATACAGGGTATAAAAATTGCAACAAAATTTTGTAGAACACCGCAAAAGCAAATAAAAAATTCCACAGAAATATAAACAGTTAATCACCAATATAAGTATGATATTTAATAAATGCAAAATTTTTTTTAATATGCATTTTTAATTCAAATAATATCGTTTTTTTTTTTTTTGAAATTTGTATAACGATGAAATTGCATTCAAAAAAAAAAGAAGACAAAATACTATTGCTCGACATTT